>KV441651.1:381008-934283 GCA_001644535.1 Pyrenochaeta sp. DS3sAY3a | reverse complement strand
CTTTAGTTTTAACACTAGATAGTAATACCTTTATTACTATATTTTAAGGTATTAATATATCAAGATAGCTATTTTGAGTTATACTTTGCCAATTAACCTGAGAAGGATTAGTAGAATTTTCTCGCGCAGTCCACACAGTTTGTGCTATATTAAACAGCACAGAGGTACATCCAAAGCCAAAATCTCGCTTCCTTTTGAACCAGTGTGTAATACGTTTCTGCAAGGACAGCGAGGTTGCCTCAACCGCTAGAATGAATGGTGTCCACAACACAGCACAGCCAACGTCGCCATTCATTATCTGATCTATTGCCTCCAGCTCGGCAACACCTCGCTCCACCAGCACCTGGACAGTGTCCAATTCAACACACCGAACCGAGCGCTGGTAGAAAACAAGACATGCATAATAGAAGGCTTTATCCATATGATGCAGAATAGTGTCATGGCGAGGGCCGAACGGTCCTTGTCTCAGCTGCGGGAACTCAAGGTACAATTGAAGCTCGAGTATATCAAGCTCTTGATCACTATGTTCCCTCGAGCGTATCATACTGTTCATGGTAGAGACATGAAGCAAGAGGCGGGAAGACATTCCATCGTACCACTGCTCATGTAGGGTACGGTTTAGAATCTCCTTAAGCTCGCATGGAATATCGAAGCCACTAAGAATAGCAACTCTGGTCATGGCGACGTAAAGGATCTCAAGATCGAATGAGCGAGACGGCCCAGATGCAAAGCTGCGAAGAAGGCTGAAGCCGTCAGTAAGGTGAGTGCGCCATCGACCAGGGAAAGCCGAGACAGATTCGACCACAAAGTACATGAGAATCGTCAATCCAATTGCACCAGCATTGGACTCATGGCCACTGGATAGATTCTGACGTAAATGTATCATAGCCAGCTGGTCATGCTTGGCACCCAACATTCTGTCCGGCTCAGAGACTTGACCTGACAGCTCGAAGATATTATATGCTGCACAAGCACATATTGCATGGAATAAGGCAATTTGTGGATTGGATTGATGAGATGCTGACATAAGTCCAGCAAGTGCATTTGGCAGCATCCGGGTTCGAAAGGGGTTGTCTGGTTGATCGACGGCCGCGCATCTTGGGCTGAGGAAAACAACAAAATGATGAATTAACCGTTTTTGGCGAGCTGGTATGGAGAGAAGATCCAAGTGCCTGCTTAATTGCGGCCGCTCAGCCTGATTGGGTTCCTTGTATTGATCGTTGATAGCGTGAGAAATCGGATCAGATAGGTAGTCCGCGCCTGACTCCAACTCAGCTGTGGTGGTGGTGGTGGTGGTGGTGGCGGCGGCGATAATCGGGGGCGAAGGTAGAGACGAAGATGCAAAGAGAGAGTTGATAAGAGGAGGTCCATCGTCCTGGAAGATATGACCATTGTCGTGTGAAAGGCTGGAGATTGGACAAGTCCCTTCATGATGAAAGGGAGCTACAGCAGTATCATTTTCGTCATCGAATCCAATCGCGTTTGAGTCGGTTTTGTCCCCAGCCGTATTACTTGTCACATCATCCGACACGTATGTGAAAGGCTCATTCCAATCGGTCGTCTCATCGAACAGACTAGTTGGATCGTCGATGCTATTTATCACATCTGACAGAGGAGTAGACATAAACGTAGTGAAAAGTCCTCCTTGGACCTTGCAATTGCCAGGATCTGACAGATAGTCGATGTTCCTCAAGTAAGCTTTCAAGGTCAATGAATCTTGAAGGTCATCGGCTCCCTCAATGTGTTGATGCGCAATCCGCCTTCTCCTTGCTCGCTGCGAGGTTCCCCGTGGAGTAACTTGGGGGTTCGTCCACGTGAGCCGAATATAGTATCCTTGACATGTTATACCGGAGTGGACACATCGACGACAATGTGGTCGACCTTCATCACACTTGACGCGTCGATGTCGGCACGTCCAGCAACCAGTGAGCGTCTTCTTTGGCAGATTCGCAACTGAGAGAGATTTCATGTTTCAACGGCCTGGGTCAAGAACAGTAAACGTGGGTGGCTGACGAGACGATATCGTACCGCCAAGTGCAAGATGGCGGCGCGGACGGAGACAATGGCACTGAGGGACGGGACTCGCACATAGGGAAGGTCGAGGTCGAACACAGTCATGTATTTTACTTAGTAAAAACCCAGCGCTGGTGAGCTCAGAGGGGGCGAAGGGCCCAAAAGGGCTTAGTTGCCTCCGCAAAAAGCCTACGTAGTATGATGAACCAACCAACCAACCAACTATCGTACCGCCAAGCGCGGAATGCATGATGCCAAGCCGGCCACTAGACTCCAGGTAATCACTATCTGTACTTTAGCTCGCTTTTGCCTTCCTATCTTGACACAATCTATGTCGAGGCCCTCTCCATTGCCATACTCTAACAACATCTAATCCCTAACCCTTCTCCGTACCTATTCTGTACCCGGACCTAATCCATACCCGGACCTAATTCATACCCAGATCTGATCCTTATCCAGGCCTGATCCTTATCCAACCCTGTCGTTATCTAGGCCAGATCCACTTTCGCTAAGAGAACCTCGAGAGCCTATCCACATTGGGTACTTGGTCACTGTTTTGGACTAAGAGGAGGTCTATCTATTTATTCGTGGACTTCACTTTGCCGGTCGTCTAGGTATTCAAGTTATATTTAACAACGCTCCCAATACCCAAATGGACAAACACGACCATCCTTCTCTGACCTCTGTTACGAGAACCTTCCTCTGTATTCGCCATGCACGTTCTCAAGACTCTCGGCCAGTGGTTGCCACTTGTCGGTGATGGTGGCCTTCCACGAGCCTTTACGCTTGCGGATGGCATACCAAACACTCGTTCCTGGTCGAGTCCTGCCATTGGCCCTTTAGCCCAAGTGGATGTCTTGGTCGTCGGTGGTGGCTTCTCTGGAGTATCC
The DNA here is from genome assembly GCA_001644535.1 of Pyrenochaeta sp. DS3sAY3a. Lineage (NCBI taxonomy): Eukaryota > Fungi > Ascomycota > Dothideomycetes > Pleosporales > Cucurbitariaceae > Pyrenochaeta > Pyrenochaeta sp. DS3sAY3a. The sequence continues at coordinate 931,380 of KV441651.1, read as the reverse complement.
GCAGCACACCAAGCACACCAAGCGGGTCTGACAGTGTTGCTCCTCGAGGCGAAGCATCGCATTGGTGGCAGGACCCGGTCTTACAAGCTTGTAAGCGGGCAAGTCACGGAACTCGGCGGCACATGGATCAACAAGGTGCATCAACCCAACATCTACGAGCTGACCCAGAAATTCGGCCTCGAGCTCCAAGCGCAGGATCCTAGTGGTGATAGCATTTTGCAGCTCCCTAACGGCACCGTGATTCGATCGTCCGGCGATGATGAGTTAGCCACGGTAATTACCAGACTATTCTACCCATGCCTGTATGCTACTGAAACTACAATGTAGAGATATCCAGCACTTGTGAACGCGCTTGCTCAAACTGGTATCGCTCTGGAAACTGGGGCCCACGCTTTCAATTTCTCCCAAATGAACGAACCCGACGACATCTCATTTGCTGACTGGGGCAGAGGAAAAGGTTTAGATAAGGACCCTTTGTCTTGGGCGTCGCTAGAGCAGTTATCCAGCTGCTCCTTTGGCTTGTCCTCAGAGCAGGTCGGCATGTACTGGGCTCTGGACTGGATTTATTCCGCCGGGGGTACGGAGGCAATGGCCCGCGAGGACCCAGATGGGTCGAATGCTTTGAAGGTCGTGGAAGGTTCGCACTCCTCACAATCATTCGTAGTACTATCTAAAATCTCTAGGTATTTCAACAGTTGCTGCCCGACTCGCAGACGAACTACCGCCCGGAAGCGTGCGGCTGAACACTCCTGTTGAGAGCATCACTCAGAACAACGCCGAATATGGGGTTCTGGTAACAACAACAACTGGCGAGAGCTTTCTGGCCAAGAAGGTCATTTCGTCCATCCCATCTTCAACCTACTATAAGATCAAGTTCACCCCTCCTCTTCCAGCACCAAAGAGAGTGTTTTATGCTCAGCCTAGGCCCGGATATTATGCTAAAGCCACGCTTACTTATCAGCGTTCGTGGTGGCATGAAGCCGGGTGGGGTGGTCGCTTCACAAGCATGAAAGGGCCGTTGGCTACAGGAATCGACGCGAGCATCGAGCATCATACCTTATCAGTCTACCTAGCCGGAGAAACCTCTATGGATTGGCATCAGAAGTCGAAGCTACAGCGGCAACAAGAGGTTATAGAACATCTTGCCGAGCTTGTTGGTCCTACTTTGGCATCTGTAAGTCATACTCTCTCGCTTTATGACATGGCTATCAGCTGCCTAGACCTAGCGATAGAATACATGAAATGTTCTAACTTCACTGCAACAGGACGCGAGAGACGTCACGGAATACAATGAAATAATGTGGACAGCCGAGGAATACATCGAGGCTGGGCCTATAGGATTTTTTGGACAGAAAGCCCTTGGTGGTCATGGGTCAGAGCTTCGTGCACCTTTCATGCACGTTCACATCGCAGGGACAGATACCGCGTGGGAGTACAAGGGCTACATTGAAGGTGCAGTCACATCCGGCAGGATGGCAGCTAGTGAAGTAATTGGTTTGTTGAAAGGATCAAAGCTGGCATAGGTCTAGGGCTAGTGCTGGATTTTTAAGCTGTAGTACAATTATTACAAGCTAAGAATATTGAGGCTGATAATGTCAAGGGAAATGATTTCTCGCACCATGCTGAGCAAGTACCCAAATCCCGACGTTGTCACTGACATGTAAGCGTGCCAATGGTCACGACGGCTCAATATTATGAAATCTCCATGCATTTCCCGTAGATAAATTGTAGCTTGGTAAAAAATAAATAAAACCCTTGCGGCTGGACCATGTGCCTGACTGCGTTATGTCGGCTTCGAGCACTGAATGAAGTGAAGGTTTCAGAACAGCAATCAAAGTGACACTTGATGATCTTTCTCGAGCTGTCACTATTTGAACTACCTTGTGGGTTAGAGCTGAAAGTCCTAAGAAGGAGAGTGTTTCACGTTGGGGTAGCAGGAAGAGTCACTGATGGGGTAACTTCGAGAGGGATTAGTTTGGAGTTGAAGGTCCTCGGCGTGGAAAACATTGTTTTGATTGGACGCAATATTACTTTCATAGGAGATTTGGAGCGATGACCCCAACCCAACCCTAACCCAGAGGGGTACAACCTCAACCCATCTACCAGCCTACTCTTATGTTTTACTATGACCTAGCACTTGCATTGTATAAGAAGGTTCTTAGTCGAAGTTGCTAATATGCTATCCGTAAAATAGGGAGGTAGTGTTGTAACTCGGGACTCGGTCGAGGGAATCAAGCTGATTTGGTTCCAGCCAACTGACCGGAAAGTCAGTAGAAGCAACATGCGGGATCTAGTAGAACAAGTACTTGGACTGGCCTGAGTTCCTCCCAGTGAGATGATCAGAAGGGACTTGCGTTGTACAAGGCGATCTAAGCCCATAAGACGCAATTAAGCGCATTTGAGCATGTTGCTCTCGATGTTCATTGGAAGCCAGGGGCACCACTCCTGGGAGGACAATTGCATCATTGTAATGGTCGCCAAATGCAGGTGGCGCACCCGACCGGGACAACACGTCCTGGCGCTGCAAGGAAGCACTCTCGTCGTCGAAAGTGATTCCAGAAGGAAATCTTAGATTGAATGGAAATTCATGTGAGCTCTGCCGCCATTAGTAGATAACACAGTCAGGAGCTGGTAAGTAGTCTCACATTGTGTACCGCTCCGGCTCCATCGTGCATGCGCACGTCTACTAGTAGCCTGTGTGAGATGAAAATTCGGTCTTGTTGAATAGACTGGCGACACTTCGTCAACGACCTAGGTAGTGATAGCATCATCTCAAATGCGTGACGGTGCAGAGGGTCCGTCGTAGCTTGCAGAAGCAAAGCAGAATGGTCTGCAGCGTTGGCTCCGGCTTGAGAAACAATTAGATCTCTGCTGTTGTAAAGATCGCGGTTCCCTTCGGAAGCTCGTAAGCAGACTAGCTCCTGTAATCGTAGACTTATGTATTCGACTATAACACCGTTTACATGCGGCCAAAAATCGAAACATACTGGGATTGACTGTCCCCACTGGTGATGGTGCGGACTAGTGGCGACAAGGTAGTCAAGTTTGTCTCTCCACTTTCCGCAATCGACCTGCTACAGTTCAGCGACGAATTCAATGGTTTCACCAGAAAGTACCTGTTCTGGTTCAATAACGCTTGCTTCATCAAAGCATGGCGCTCGAATAACTCTGATCTGCTTTTTGGACTTAATATTTCTTTGGAGATATCCTGCCGTAACTATAGTGGCACTAAGCTGGTATGTGGCAAAAGAGTCTCTCAGTCCGCTGATAGTTTCGAAAGGGCGAGGCCCAAGTGTGAGCTCAAAGGGCCAGGCGTGGCTACCAGCTTCAATCAGACATGGTTTGCGAGACCCTTTCTCCCTTGGCCAGGGAAAGAGACATGATTCTGTTGAAAAAAAGACATCTTTACTCTTCACGCGTTGACAGCTCATGGTATCTGTGTACCACCTGCTCTGTTTCTCAGCATGGAGATCATTAGAAGGAGTGGCACGTCTCTACTTACAGGACCACCTGGCGCCCGAGCAAGGATATTGTGATGCGTTCCACCCAAACATTGCTGTGATTTACCAAGCATATTTCTCCGCGAACCTGGGTTCTCTCATTCTGTACACCTACGGCAACGCTGACCGTGGGTGTATCAAGCTTGATCTCAAGGCTGTTCAACGAAGGGTGTGTTGAGCGCACAATGCTGCGAATATCGAGCATTGTTTACCAGAGAAATGTCTGCGTGTTTAGAATTCGACGAGAGTTTCTGCTGTGACTACATCCTGTATTTAAACGAATAGAAGTATAGAAAACGAATATCGTGGGGTCTAAAACGGTTGGAATGACCTTCATTCCTGGTAATTGTTCCGACCACTAGAAGGGGGATTGCAAAATGACCTATGATGCTCCCAAAACCCCATGTCGGATTAATTACCTAATTCGCACATCGAGTTTCAAATAATAGAAGCGAGTGAATCTTAGCCTATCTGAGGCTATACCTTTCTGTTTTAGGCAATCCTGGCTTCCTTGCCAGAGGAATTTTCGCGCTTACAGAAACGATGGATGCTGCTCTAAAGGTAAGCCGCCGGCTGGCAGACTCATATCGCGACTATGCATCCGTTTTAAGCCCGCTGCACGTTAGGCTCTCGCACTTTATCCTAAATCAAGGCCAGAAAATGTCTTTAAGGTGAGGGTAGGCACGTATGACGGCATTGGTTGCAGCTACGCATTCAAAGGGCTCCAGAAGAAATTTGTCAAACACGGGAGCGCTCTGAATTCAGTTGTAAAGGGTTGGCTTATCTCTATGGTAAACATTCTGAAGGACGTTCAACGTCGCCAACAGCCACCGACAACCCTACTGGCATTCTGGTTCATTTTAGTACTATGCTCGCTGGCCTTCTCGTTGCCTTCCAATTCATCACGCTCATCCAGCCATACCATGAAGTCCCCAATCTGGTTCACAGAGCCCACCACCTGAAGTATTGAAATTTATTTCATGCACGTAATCATGAACTAGAAACAGAATTCATGACAACAAATTCTTACGCGCCACATTGCCTGGGTTTCGCTGTTGTGGACTTGCGCAACCCTGACATGTTAAAGCCATCAGCCAGCCTTCATGCACTCTGAGATGCTTCAACAGCAGATTCAAGATCAAAAACGACCAATGCACTGTTCGTCAAGCTCACTTCTGCATCCAGGTGTTGTTACTTGGACGATGCTTACCCTGATTGCTCATGCCCAATTATCAACTGCTATATTCTCGCGAGGTCTCTGGTGAGAGCTTGATATCTAGATTGGTGGGCATACCTTCCACTCTGCATTGAGCCTTTGTACCCTATAATCGGTAGCCCAACCTAAATCCTCCTCGATACCACGCAGCAGATCGACAACCATGTCACGTTCTTTCACCTCAACTAAGCACTGGCCGGCCACAAAGAGCGGTTGTACAGATTGGATGCGCACACTTTCCGGCGGGCTTGACAGACTGATCCCACAAATTTCTTTGCTGTGGTAGACCGCCTCTTCTTGTATGCGTTGATACGAACTGAGACGTTCCGTAAAAGTTGCACGTAGAGTGCGTCGCTCTGGAGGTTTATTCATAAGAAGTAGTATACGAGCCATGTGGTAGTTCTGTATCGTAGACCCGCATGTGGGAATGGTATATGTGATCCTGTCGAAACTATGCTGAAGGCCGAAGGGCGCCGCATCTGCCCCGATCTGTAGTAAAGGCGTCCGCACGAAAGAAGCAAATGAAGAAGGGAGACCTTTGCTCCATTGTTGAAGTGCCAGATCGAGACCGTTCCACTGCACGCTGAGCTCGTCGTGGGATAGTTGGTTAGGTTGTGCACCGCACCGGTCAACATCAAACGCACCCGCATCCGCTATGAAGTTGGCAATCTTGCTCAGGATCCAGAAAAGAGAATGGCTTACGAGATCTTCATCCGTCTCAAGCCAGATGTTGTTACTAGCATTAGTTGCGCAGTGTGGTTGAGGGTAGCCGTTCGTGTCGGCAACCAGACCGCTCTCGCGCCAGAATTGTGGGTCGTCTGGATTGAGTCGCGTGCGGGTCTCGTTAATGACTGGCAATCTTTCTGTCAGTGAAGGTGTTCCTACTTTTGAAAGGATCTCTTACATGCGTATAAATAATCCTGTCTAACAAAGTTCCAGAATATGGAACGTTTGGACAACCCTCGGGGTGGAGGCTGTGGGGTAAGCGTGTCCAATATTTGCGCAGGCGCAGTTTCGAGGAGAGGTAGGGCGCTCAAGTGCGCTGACCACTCTGGCCCTGGTGCATCCAAAAGCTCGTATACACAGAGGATGGCGATTGCCGCAAGCGCTTCTTCAGACCGGTGGCTTCGATCGAACGATGTGTTTGTTGGATCACTGACCCGTGTGATCTCATCCATTAACAAACGGATCGCATCGTCGTAGTATGCAGCGCTCTCGTAGTTCCAGTTTCGCGTCTTGAGGTTCGTTTTCCAGTACTCACTACCTAGGTGGTGCCAGTGGGTATCCGACCTAGGTTGACGAGTCTCGAGGAGACGACGAATGTGTTTTGAAGCAAGTGCGCAACAAGCACTGCGAAGTAATGGTCGTGTAGCTGCCAGTCTAGGGACGTAGAAAGTAAAGTACGCAGTGACGTCATATAGGTCCATCCTAGAATCGAATTAGTCTTGTCTTTGCGCCGTTAATCACCCACGTAGCCGGAAGGGGCCAGCACGCAACATACCATTTCCCGGGCCCTTCCTTGAAATACCAAATCAGCTGAACAGACAGAACCGAGTTGGCTGTTACGATTTGCGCGCCCTCGCGTTGGGGTTCTTGGTCTCTCTGAAACGGGGAGCCAGAGTCAAGACCAGCTCCCTGGGCCGGGGGCTGCAGATGGGAGGGCAAGGTAAGCTCAGCATGGTCCGAGGGGGCAACGGTGTCATTGCCAGCAACTTCATCGTCGACGACGATGCTACGTCTTGCAGCCGCCGGTGGCGAGCCGTGGAGACGTGCTGCAGGAGCTTGGTCGAAGCGAGCGTCGTTGACATGAACGAACGTGACTACAAGAGCCTATCAACACGGGATGATGAGGAGCTTTACAGAAGCGTAGGCATGCTTACAACCTCCCCCCCGACGCGGCCGCGTACCATGGCCGCTATTCACCGCCAGTCTGTCTTGATGTCGGAAAATGGAGCGTTGCACGCAACTGCGCCCTGCCTTGGTGCAACGGTTGCAAGTCGGCTTCTGTTCGTCACACTTGAGCTTGCGTTGGCGACATGTCTCACATCCCGTGCGCGACTTCATCCGGAACTTTTTCCCCTTCAGGCACTGGCAAGATCCGAGCGCGCGCACGCTCAACCACGAAGCTGCGAGCCGACCAGCCGTCTGATGACCTATGCGGAATGCTTCTGCAGCGATGAGAAGAAGCGGTGCCGTGTCATTTGCGAATTAGGTTGAGAGCGCGAAGATGATTTCGCCGCTCAAGCTGCAAAAGGATGCATGGCGCTCGGCAAGGACCGTTACCCGATGCGGTAAGCCCCAGCGAAGAGTTCAATGTTGAGCGGGCTTTTTGCTGAGCACCAAAAGAGTAAATAACGCGAGACTCGACATGGTCCCGACAGCATGGCCTCGCCGACTGGGACATGATTCGTGTCTGGGCGGCCGCAGAACAAGGTAGCCCTCTTGAAGCATACCAGAGCCACAACCCATGGTACTCTGTCGAGCCATTACTTGGGAATCTCAGTCTTTAAGCTTCTGCCACTACAACCAAGATCCGTTTCCCCCTTGTACACACTGTTCTCCCTTGCGCGCGATACATCTTCCGTGGCTGTGCAATGGGCCTTCGCGTCATCTTCACAGGAGGATCTGGAAAGGCTGGTCAGAGAGTGGTGAGGGAGCTGATCAAGGCCGGCCATGAGGTTCTAAACCTCGATCTCGTCAAGCTGGACGATCCCGACGTGCACACAATGAGATGTGATCTTGCGGATAGTGGCTAGGTGTTCAGTTGCCTGAACACGTACATGCGACTGGGAGAACCATTTCCGGCGTGCCCACCGCAGATTCCCGACGCGGTTATACACTTTGCGGCCATGTCGACCCCGATGATCGTGTCGGATGGCGAGACGTTCAGATTGAACGTCATGGGCACGCACAATGTGATCGAAGCCGCCTGCAAGCTGGGCGTCAAGAAGCTGGTCATTGCAAGCAGCGTGACAACATACGGCGTCTCTTTTGGCCAGGGACATTGCGAGTTCTCGTCTTTTCCTATCCATGAAGACTCGGATGTCAACCCTACCGACCCATATGCTTTATCCAAGGTGGTTGGGGAGCGGATTGCACGAAGCTACGCAGCCAGGTTTGGAATAGACATCTATTGCCTAAGGATTGGAAGGGTGGTGGAGCCTGACGAATACAATGATGTCTTTGAGAATTACATCTATGAGTCTGAAAAGTGGTACGCGCACGGATGGTCATATGTTGATGTACGGGATCTTTGCCAGATGTGCCTGAAGGCGCTCGAAACTTTCGGACTGGGATATCAGATCTTCAATGCCACAAACAACTCGATAACGAACACGACTCCTACGGCCGAATTTCTCAAGCTCCACTACCCCCATATTCCAATCTTGAGGGCGTTGGACGAGTTTGAGGCTCCAATGTCGAACAAGAAGATACAGACATTGCTTGATTTTAAGGAGAATCACGACTGGCGACAGTATTACACGCGATGGAGGAAGGCGTCCCCAACCTGATATGGGGACCCCTCGGGACGACAGCGCAACTCGGGAGTCAGTGTGAATGGCTTGCCCTCCTCAAGTATTGCAGCTTTACTTTGGCTCATCTTGGTCTTTCATTGGTTGCAAAGGTACGACTCTTGATGTGTATGTTGGTTAAGTAGGCAAGCTTGCAGCACATCTTCCTGGCCGACACCGTGATATCCTCGCTAATATGACATTCACTGTGCTCTACACTTGCCCATGACGGTACGAACAAGGTGTGAAGCATGCAAAGTCGATTGTGATATTTCCCGTGCAACAATGTCTCAGGAATATGCTCGATTGTAACAATACTTCTAAGCAAGTAACATCTGTCTCAGAAATGTTCATACAGTGTAGGCCTGTGCTTCCCCTTCTGACTACGTTAACAACGTATGTATGTCGTGATTATGCTGTCTCCAGGTGAGCATTTGCAATGGTGGGGAACCAAAACTGAAGCGATGCCATCGTTGCAAAGCACGCAGCAGCTACAGCCGCAATCATACCCAATAGCGCGGAACCTGACCAGGATCGATACGACGTCATCACGCGAGCTGACTCCTTCGAGGAAGCTAGTGAGCGGTAAATAAAGTCATCCCACGAGACCCAAAAGCTGCGAATCCAGAAGAGGAACATCCATCGAGGATACATCTGAGTATTTCTACCCGTCTTAGGATCAATGAACCAGGACGTACAACCAGAACTCCAGACGAGTTCTTGGCATTTACGCTGAATCCAGTCATTGTCTTTGATCTCAGCTTCAAGCTTGACCATGACCGACTGAGCGCATCCGGCTCTCGATACAAATGTTGGAGAGTGTCGAGACTTGTCAAGCCCTTCCAATATCGGCCGAATAACTCGCAATAAGAAGTTGATCTGGCATTCCACTGTGTAGATGACTGATAGATGACCAGTCACTGTGTTAGGGCCCATCAGGGTAAAGAAATTCGGGAAGCCAGAGACGCACGTCCCAAAGTATGCGGAAGATGTACCTGCACTAACATGGTCCCACTGTGATCTGTTAGGCAGGCAAATGAGCTCATCAACGAAAAGACTTACATGCTCTTGCAGGGTCATACCATTTTCGCCGACAATTTGCATTGGAAACAAAAACCTATGCGTTTGGAAACCCGTCGCCAACACGATGGCGTCCGCATGGATGAACCGTCCAGAGGCTGTAAGCACACCAAGTTCTGAGATTCTCGTAACAGGGTCATCGTAGACAAGCTCAACATTGGACTGATGGAGGCTTTGCAGGTAACCGGTGTCATTTACTCTCCTCTTGCATCCGATGACGCTCTTAGGTATTAGTGCATCGCGGTAGCGCATGGGAGCAGTTTGGCGAATGTACGCCGATGCATCCTTAGCCCATTGCGCCCTGATCTTCTCGCCAGTCTCAATGTTGAAGCCTCGAAAGCCCAGTTCCTTATTAAAGTAGATCCACGCACGATAGAGTCGCATGGCGCCTGGAACCCACCTCATTGTCCATTGAAACTGCTGAGAGTATCTGGGATTGACGCGCTTGGCGAGCCAGTGGGCTTGTCGACTGAACTGTGTGACTTTACTGACAGCTTCTGGGCCTTGACTGATCACAGGAACTATTTGTGTAGCGCTACACCCGTTACCTTCTCCTGTGGTCAGCCAGTAATCGACCCAACCATCTGGAAAGTTACTTACCGATAATGATGACGTTCCTCCCTTTCCAGTCGAAGCTCTTATCCCATTGCGCTGAGTGGAACAACCTCCCTTTGAAGTTCGAAGCGCCCGGAATATCACAGTCTCTTGGTATGGACAAAGCCCCCACTGCAGACACGAGTATTTTGCATCGTCGTTGTTCGGTGACCTTTGTCTGTGTGTCTTGGATTTCCACATTCCAGGTAGCGGAAGCTTCATCCCATCTAGCACGGAGTACAGCAGATCGATACCTGACTCGAGAAGGTATATCGTACTTTCTTGCCACTGAGTGGAAGTAGGTATTTAACTCAGGTTGCATAGGATAGACCTGGGACCATTTTGGATTGAGAGCGAAGGAGAATGAATAAAAGTGAGATGGAACCTGGTGTCGCGTCAACAGATGCTCGGTGGCGGTTTCAAAATCGCTGCCATACATCGCAACCGCAACCCGGATAGGTGTTGAGAGACCATGTGCCACCAATGTCATCGTTCTTCTCGATGATTTCGAAATTTCGTGTGCCAAAACGGCGAATAAGTTGAACAGCTGTGCCAATGCCAGACATTCCAGCACCAATAATGAGTACATCGGTGTCAAGTGACATTGTCTAGCAGATCCTAATGAATAAAAAATATTTGATGAGCTTCTGCAGCAGCCGCTTCAGAAGCTCAAGACTCCGAATATAAGTGTCCCTAGAGATCGGAGTGCATCCTAGATCAGTGACGAGATATGCCGCCGCATCATCTGCCGCAAGCCGTTTCTTGGCTTGCATAACGCCGTCCACGGCTTTCAGGATACTAATATATGTTAGAACAGTTTTAAGACATTGGAGGGAAGAAAAAACTTTCTTGTAGACGAAATAGGAATAGTCTTGGCATAACTACCGAATGCGTCTTGAATCGCGAGGTTTGGGAATGCACGTGATTATCTGTTAAGTCCGAAAGCGGGCTTTCGGAAAATCTGCTCTTCTAGGCAAGAGTACCTAGATTAAGAAGCTGCCATCACTGAGATTGTCCATATCATCCCATCGATCCCGATTTTGCAATGACAACGTTGAGAGCGCTCTGTTATTTGTGGATTTAATTCAAATTCTCTCCCCAGACAGGACAAGCCCTCATGTCACAAAGCGTCAACGGTAGAACCGCCATTATCACGGGCGCGGGTTCTGGCAAGCCTACATATTTATCTTCGTCAGTCAAAACCCATCAGCTAATCGGCGCTAGGCATATGTTTTTCTTTTGCTCGATTGCTACTTGAAGGAGGGGCGAATGTTATCTTTGCAGACTTGCAGTTGCGAGCGGAGGCGCAGACTTTAGTGACCTCTTATATATCGGGCCAGCCTCGTGCGCTCTTCAAAAAGACGGATGTTCAACAATGGGATCAGCTCTCTGCGCTGTTCGATTTGGCTGTTGACGAGTTTGGAGGCGTTGATATTGTGTGCCCTGGTGCTGGCGTGTACGAGCCAGAGTTCTCCAACTTCTGGATACCCCCTGGACAGATGCAGTCTATAGACGATCCCAACGCAGGCAGGTACGCTTCCCTCGATATCAACCTCACACACCCGATCCGCCTCACGCAACTTGCAATCTTCCACTTTACCCATGCCTTGCCAGCAGCGGGCCCAGCAAACCGAAAGTCAATCATTCTCATCTCCTCAACAGCGGGACAAAAGACTCCATTGGCAGCTCCTATCTACTGCGCAACCAAGCATGCAATCAATGGTTTCGTACGATGCTTGGCACCACTGCAAGAAAGGGTCGGAATTCGAGTCGCTGCCGTGGCGCCAGGTGTGGTAAAAACCCCTTTATGGACCGAGCACGCCGAAAAGTCGCAGGCGATTGAAGAGGGAAAAGACCAATGGGTGACTCCTGAACTAGTAGCCGAGGTGATGATGGCCCTTGTCAGCCGAGACGAGATCCCACAGAGTTCACAAGACGCTGCGACAGAAGCTTCTCCAGTCATGGTCCCGATCGTGGGTGGGAGTGTTCTAGAGGTCACGGCGGGGCACGTCAGGAACGTGTCCGCTGTCAACGATCCGGGACCAGCAGGTAGAGCTGGGAGCACCGTTAGCAACATGCAAGCGCTAGAGAATCGTGTTTGGGAAGCGTTATCCAGCTGAGATGTAGATTCGAACTAAGGTCTATTGATAATAATATTATGTTTCCAAGACACCTCAACAGAACGGTAGGATGAATTTCCAAGAACAAGAGTGATAAACTCCCACCCCGCATGTGATATGCAACCATCGGAAATGTTGTGTAGGTCTCCAGTCAAAGCACAGAAATACTCACCGCTCACGGGCCCGCCTTTCGCCGCCAGGGCAGCGAAACTAAGCGAATAGATTAAATCTGGTAAATCTTGCGAGCATACTGAGCCACGATGTGAAATTTCCCTTGGACATGTTTTTCCATAAGAATCGTGTCGGAACCCCATGTAATCAATACCTGTATTTTTCAACCCTCCTCCTCATCATCAACCACGCAGTAAAATCTCGTCCTCAATCCGACACAGGTAAAAGATGAAGGTTCTGCTCACTGGAGGAAGTGGCTTCATTGCCACGCACTGTCTAGAGTGTCTTCTTGAGCGAGGGTATGTTCTCCCAAAAGCCTCATTGCAATGAGTGGAGCTAATTACATCAGCCATACCGTGGTCATCACAGTTCGATCGAATGTAAAGGGCGATCAGATCATGGAGCGCTTCGCTGGGGTTAGTCGGGACTATTTGTCCTACGTGATAGTTGAGGACATCGCTGCGCATAACGCTTTTGACCAAGCAGTGCAGTCAAGCCCGCCATTCGACGCCGTACTACATACAGCAAGCCCGTTTCCACACTGCAATGTGGTGGACCCGAAGACGGAACTGTTAGATCCCGCGATTGTGGGGACGACAGGCATCCTCAAAGCCATCAAAACATACGCGCCCAACATTAAAAGGGTGATCATCACTTCTTCGTTTGCTTCCATTATCAATCCCAAGCAGCATCCGGCCACCTACGATGAGACTGTGTGGAACCCGGTCACCTGGGAAGAGGCGCTGGCTGATCCAACTACTGCTTACCGAGGAAGTAAAACGTTCGCTGAGCAAGCTGCCTGGGACTTTGTCAAGACAGAACGTCCGAATTTCTCCATCTCAACCATAAACCCGCCTTATGTGTTTGGGCCGGTCGCACAAGCTCTGGCGTCGCGGAGTGAGCTTAACACTTCCAATGTCCGCATCTGGGATATGATCTCGGGCAAGATGAAAGATCAATTAGATCCCACGGGGGCTTTCTTGTGGGTAGATGTTCGCGACGTCGCGCTCGCCCATGCAAAGGCAGTAGAGCTGCCAGCAGCAGTGGGGAAGCGACTGTTTGTGACTGCAGGACACTTTAGCAATGCAGATATCGCGAAAACTATCAAAGAAGAGTTTCCAGAGTACTGTACTCGGCTTCCAAGCACACCAAAGAGCGACCAGCCTTGCAACGTCTACGGCTTCAATAATAATGCCACAAATAAAGTTCTAGAGATTCGCTATCGAGCTTTGCGACAAAGCGTTATTGATACTGTAAGGTCTTTACAGCTCGTTAAGACATAAAACTATCGTATATTACGTACTGCTATAAGTTCTATAGATATAGTATCTATAAAGTAAAATATGAAAGATGATATCCTCTAATTAACAGACCGACAATCTAAAAGGCAGATTTGTCTACGACTATCCTCTACAGAGGAATTTCTGTGCCAGATCTGCAGCAAAAACTACCTGGGTACTCTATGAGGAGTCATCTTCGCAAGCATGAAGCGATATGTACGCGATAACTCCAATTTCTTGATAGAATGAGATTGTCTAATTTTGCTTTTAGTTATAGACACTGCGAAGGTCACCTTGTAATCTCATATTCCCGCGAGCGTAAGCTACCTGCAGAACCGATCGATAGATCGTCTCTGAACTCATTCATAGTGACTTCGGCCATCGTCATGCGGAAATGTGCTCAATTGACGGCGTCAACATCACATTCCCACGCGCAAAGCCTGGAAAGCCACGAAGAGCTTGTGACGCATGCCGACAGCGGAAGACGTCCTGTGATTTTCGAAGGATGGTGCTTCAGGTGAAGTTACCTTGCCACATTTCTTCAGTCGTGGTGGCTGGAAATTGTCCCAAGATGGCAAGATTATCGCAATCAGATAAGAGCATGAGTATACACGACAATGCTAGCGCTAGGGTTCACCAACACAGTAAGATTGTACAGATCCAGATTCAAAACACAAAGGTTGGATCTTTCAGACTTCAATATCTACCTAAGTATGTAGTATAGAATAAACACAGTCTGTCGCTAGATCACTGCCGATGCCGATCGGCGATCTAACTCCGACCACCGATTAGTGACGTACAGACTCTCCTAATCTGAAACGGAGTTCAAACTTCGAACGTTCAATAAACCTAATCCAACAAACAGTCACAGACGAAGGTTCTCAAGGCAACAAGAAGTACAATGACTATAAAGCCCTTCAAGTCAACACGCCTCAATACAACAGAGATCAAAGCGCCAACATTCACTGCGCCCCAGGCCATACCACCACTGCGCGAACACAGCTCGACGTACCATTACTCTCTTTTATTCAATGACAAGGCGGCCTGTGACGCGTTGCTACAATGGTTCGAGGGCGTGGAGAGCATGCGTAGTATGCCTTGGCGGAAAGAATGGATCGATCCATCAAAGTTTGAGGGCACAAACGAAGAGCTTCAAAAATTGCTAGCAAAGAGGGCATATGAGGTCTGGGTAAGCGAAGTTAGTAAGTGGTTCATTTGCGCTTGTTCTGAATGAGGAGAATGCCCCATGACGCATTTGTATAGCGTAATGTGCCATGTGACATGCTGTGCACTATTCTATTCGTATCATACATTGTGTGGCACTTGACTGACCAGCCTAAGTGCTTCAACAGACGAGGGTATCAACAGTTATCCCCTATTTCAACAAATGGATTTCCACATGGCCAACTGTGCAAGATCTCGCAGGCGCAGACCATAACGATGTCCTTTCCGTGTGGAAGGGTCTTGGATACTATTCTCGCGCCACACGGCTTCATGAAGGAGCAAAGATGATTATGGCGAAGTCATCTGGCTCGTTATGCCCAATCCCAACTAACGCTGCGGATCTTCAGCAACTTCCTGGTATCGGCAGATATACTGCTGGTGCGATCTCCAGTATTACCTTCGGTGTGGCTGAGCCTGTACTGGACGGAAATGTTATGCGAGTCTTGAGTCGACAGCTTGGCCTTTATGTGAACCCCAAAGAAAAGAAGAGCTCTGACTTATTTTGGGAACAAGCCGACAAGTTGATCAAGCATGTATCCCATGACGCGGGAACGAGCACGAGCGCTATTCCTGGTAAATGGAACCAAGCCCTCATGGAGCTTGGTTCTACGATCTGTACACCACGGCCGCGATGCAACGAGTGTCCAATTCGGGCCACATGTCGGGTCTTGAGTGAAGGCCAAATGCCATCTCGCATGCCTCGATCGTCGGTATCAATGATGGACATTGAAGACTCTTGCTCTTTCTGTGAGCCATTGGACTTTGAAGATCTGGCGACATGGCCAGGAGAAGACGAGTGCGAAGACGTGACTAGGATGACCAAGAAACGGAAGATCGAGACCAAGCAGACCAACACCCTGTCTCATTACTTCACCGCAGGCACCGCAAATTCGAACAATCCCGTAGAAAAAGATGCCACTGTGGATACTCTTTCTAGTGAGAATACAGGGAACAGAAAACCGGCAACACCTGTCACGATAGCGAAATCATCGCTAATGTACTGCTCACTCTTTCCAAAACGAAGCACGAAGAAGAAGGTGGTCGAAGAGGAGTGTTTAGTGTGCATGGTACAACTGCTGCTCCCCGACGGAAATAGCAGCTGGTTAATCGAGCAAAGACCAGCAAAAGGTACGTCTCGCATTCATAAGAACGACTGGGAAACAAGCGAGAAGACCCTGGGCTGTAGCATGACATATTGGAGTGCTTTCTGGCTCAGTGCACCCCTGCTCTTGTGGTGCTACGAAGGTCATCTGGCTTGTTTCCTCGTTATCATATTGGCCTACTCCGTATATGCGCGTAGATCTCCAATCATGTCTATCTGATATTGGATAGCTAATAATCTTGCCCCTAGGCCTTCTCGCATCACTGTGGTACGTAAACAGCAACTTTAGGTCGGGTGTTCTGCGGGTGGCTTGACGACGGCCTCCCGTTTCGTAGGGGCGTGCAGAAACACGCCATGATAGGCGCCGGCGGTGGAGCTGGGGGTCTCATTACCTATTGGATACAAGCTGACCGTGCCACCTTTAGGCAGTTCCCACAGAGCACAATCGCCGCCTCACAATATACGCCCTCGCAACGGAAGACCGAGGCCCAGAAGTTCGTATCAAGCCTTGACATTGGCGACATGAGCAAAGCGCATTATGTTGCTAGTTTCCCTCCATTGGTTCATACCTTTACCCATCTTAGACTGACAATGCATACCTATCAGTACAGGGTGTGGGCAGATAAGGGCATGGTTCAGTTACCTTCTTGTCCCGCTCCGCGCAAGTGGGTAGATACCAAAGCTATGGAACAGGAGACACTTTCGACTGGTATGCGCAAATGTTGGCGACTTGTTTCCAACTCCCTATGACATATTGTCGACTTTGTTCCCTGCATACGGTTCTTGGGTATTCCCACGTTCCCCACGCTGTGTTATCTTTCGCCAAGAGATACACACGCTTGGCTTCCGCCGCTCCGCCTCCTTGGCCTACTCCACTCCTCCTCCAATCCTGGGGAAAGCGGACAGATAAGGGAACTTGGTAGTCTGCTCGCTATGCCAGAGCAGGTGATGCATTCCTACCCATGTTCGTGGCTTTGCGACATTGTCGCCTTCATTGGCTGAGCATCGCATGTTGCGTATCACTGCATCCCGGCGAGAACGTGGTAAACGCGCCGGGCCCGAATGCGCGGATAAGAGGTAAGCAATCAGATATGTGATATAAACGCGCAAATCCACTGAGTTGGCTCTCGAGTCTTTGAACGAACCCCGACACTAGGTGTGGTATCCCGTTCCCCAAGTCTACTCCTGCAACAAACATGGCGGAGATCCCTGCCCCGACTCCAATTGTGGAGTGGCCGGAATACAGTGTCGATCCAAATGGGGGCAACGTCATGACCACAGATCTCAATGCGCTGTACGACAAAGGCGATCTGTGCTGGTTGCTGGTCAGCACAATTCTCTGCTGGTGGGAATTCCTTGTCCAATCTATGATATCGTAGGACTGACGGTTCACAGGCAGATTACACCAGCTATCGGCTTCCTGTACGCAGGAATGCACCGAAGGAAGGCCGCATTGACTATGATCTTTCAATCGCTTTTTTGCGCCTGCGCGGTTGGGATTCAATTCTGGGTATACGGATACTCGCTCTACCAATCCCACACGTCGGGTCCTTTCATAGGTGACCTGTCGAAAGCCGGCCTTCACAACACGCTCGGCTACCCTTCGCTTGCGAACAGTGATATCCCCGATATTCTGTACGCCTGTTTTGGCTTTACATTCGTCACAGCTACGGCCATGATCCTGGCAGGCGCCATGCTGGAGAGAGGCCGTTTATGGCCAAGCATGTTGTTCCTGCTTTGTTGGACTACATTCGTCTACTACGTCCTTGCGTACTTTGAGTGGAACCCAAGCGGATGGTTGTATAATCTCGGTGTCTATGATTTCGCCGGCTCTGGTCCGGTGCATATTGCTTCTGGATTCTCTGCGTTGGCTTGGGCTGTCATGCTCGGGCCTCGAGTTGATCCACATAAGGAATCGCATCATCCAAAAATCCCACATTTCAAGCCTCACAACCCCTTCTTGGTCGGCCTAGGTACGATCTTGATTTGGTTTGGATGGTATGCCTTCAATGGTGAGTCAATCGCAAAGTCCGCTGACCTGCTGGAAGACACCATGCTAAAGTTGTGTAGGAGCATCCACTGCCAACATCTCTATTCGGTCCATCTACGTTGTGTGCAATACTAATCTTGCCGCATGCGGTGGTGGAATTGCCTGGGTTTTGCTGGAGTATGCGTTCACGCGCAAGTTTTCCATCATTGGGTTCTGCTCCGGTATCATTGCAGGCCTTGTGGGTATAACACCTGCTGCTGGTTTTGTCCCAATTCAGACTGCCGCGCTTGTTGGAGCTCTTACGTCCTGTTGCTCCTTCTTCACCGTCAGGTATAAATACCTGCTCCGAATCGACGAGGGTCTCGACATTTTCGCCATCCATGGAGTGGGTGGTTTCGTTGGTGATATTCTGACTGGGTTTTTCGCTGCTCCTTATGTCCCTGCCATGGTATGTAGATGCCAACTTGATTCCTTGCTAATGTTTGAAGAAAATTGCTGATAGGTTTGATTAGGACGGTGTGTCTAATGCGTATGAGGGTGGCTGGTGGAGCAGGAACTGGAAACAAATGGGCTATCAATTAGCCGCAGCCACTACCTGTGCCGCGTGGTCATTTGTAATCTCCATTGTCTTGCTTTTTATCATCAACAAGATTCCTGGGTGCCACATTAGGGCGACTGAAGACGATGAACTCAAGGGACTGGACTACAAGTATTTCCACGATATCGAGGGCGATACCATGGTTCTTAACGGGTATGGTGCTGCTACTCCCGGTCTCACTGCGTCTGGCATAGTCAGCGGATCAGGAAGTCATCAGGATGTTCCTGTTGCAACGGAGAAGCGGGATTAAACAGATGCGCAGTGTTGATCTGCTAGAACTTTGCGTGCGTACTCGTGCGGCCAAGGGTGCTGGCGCTCGAATATCAGGGGCAGGAATGTATCTGGAAGCGGTTGGTGTATGTCAGATGCTCGTTCATGTGGCTACGTTGACGTGGAATATTTTGTTTTCCTTATCTTCTTGTACTCTGAATTGAACCTGTAGATTTGATATTGGATCGCACACTTGAAGCGAGCCTATCGCCAGGGCGCGTGACTATACCAAGACGACCAGCAGATGACCAAGGTTGCCCAGTCCAGTCGTTGGCTAAACTCCATCTGGCTAATGTTGTGGTTGGCTTCAAGAGGATGCAGGTACCGAGATGAAATAAATCCGTTGCCGTCGCCGTCTCGCGTCCAGTCCTCTTCCCCTGACGACCGACTCTGTGAGCTGCATACTTTGTCCCTGCAAGCTCGTGGTACATCTCTCTGCTCACGATGAAGGTGTCTCTGGGATTCGCCGCCATGGTTGCAGCGGCAGCAGCCGTGTCTGATCCACTTATTACCCCACGACCCCAGCTGGCACGGCGGCAGGAATCCGATGCAGCGCTGCTGGGATGGGTTGACGCGACCAACGGGCAATGTGAGTAGGCGCTGCGCCGTGGGCCTGTCGGGGCATGTGTCGAAGATGGCGTTTCTGGTGGCTGACGGCCATGATGCACAGTCTCGGACCTTCGCGCCTGCGACTTCCCCGCAACGCTCTCGTCGTCGGCGGCGCTTGCCCAGTGCTGCACCGACAGCGCCTGCGTCTTCTGGCAGGCGTGCAGCGCGGGCACCCTCTTCGCCGAGTCGCCGTCGACGTCGACGTCGCTGCGATGCGACCAGGGCTTCTGCAACACAGCCGTCATCCTGCCCACCATCGGCGCACCCGCCGGCATCAGCTATCTCGGCTGCTGGGCCACCACCTTGGGCGAGAGCCCTTTCACCATTGTCCGCGACATCGGCAACACCAACTCTGGCCCCAGCCCGCCCTCCTCTGCAAACTCCCCCCCGCTAACCTCTGCGCCCTCCTCGACGGCAACCTCAGGAAGCTCACGCCAGTCCTCGGCCTCCGCGCCGCAGTCGACCGCTGCTGCTGCTGTCGACTCTGTCCAGCCGCCCACTGCTGTCTTTGGCCTCGTTGCCCTCCTGCTCGCCATGTTTTGAGCGACATGCTGGCCAACGACGTGCAAATCTACTATCAACGACGCAATATGTATCAAAACAGCCATGTATGTCTCTAGAAAAAATACAATCACATCGCCGAATCAACATGAATAGACTTCTTGACGATAATTCCCGTCTCCATTTTCAGTCGGTGGGAACGGACCATTTCACATTCCAAACGCCTAAAGAAATGCCCATCAAGATAACGACAGTAAACATGTCCCACATGCACCTCTTCGCCACGTAAACTCCGAACAAATGATCGTGCTAAATGGCCGACATCCAAATCAGCGAGGGGTATACGAACGAAACGGTGCTCAAAGCACCTTCAACAACGCGAACTACATGCCAAAACAAAAGCGCTAGAATCCCTATGCATCAAGTCTAATCCGTGTATGCACTAAGCCCGTGAGGGTTGTCGATGTTGTAACCAAATATCTCCTCCTTCTCCTCTCTCCCATTTCTTCCATGCGATTTCATACGCTTCCTCGAGATCTCGAACCCATCGTTTCGTGTCAAATAGGGGGCTTGACCACCTTGATTCGTAAAGCAGCCTCCGAAGCTCACTGAGCCTCCCACTGGCCACATGGCCGTGGTACACGCAATCACTAGCCAATCGTACCGCCATTTCTTCGTATTCATCATCGTTGCCCGCGATTAGATCTTTTGCGGCCTGCACGCCTTCAGGAGACTTTGGTAGTGCCCCCTTGAGGATTGAAGCCGCCATGCGAGAACACATTTTGTACTTGTAACGGGGCAAGGTGAGTAGTGGTGTTCCAGACCAGAGAACGTCGGCAGCTGTTGTATGTGCGTTGCACTCAGGTGTATCTAGGAAGAGATCGCAGACTCGGGCTCGGGAAATATGCTGATGCTTCTGCGCAACATCCGTGAACATGACACGGCTCGCCACTTCTTGCCCCGCCCACAAGTAGGCAGTCTGTTTCAGATTTGTCTCTCCGAGATCTGGAAAACGGAGGAGCCATAGGATGGCATTGGGTAGACGCTGAAGAATGCGTAACCACGTCCTGAAAGTCGTGGGTTCAATCTGCTGTGTGGTTAAAATAGGCATTTCTTGAATATGCAACCGCACTTACCTTGTATAATTGATTGAAATTACCAAGAATGATCGCGTCATCAGGGAGATTCGGGAAAATTTCCTTGCGCATTGCCCACCTCCGGTGTTGTTCTTCATCCCAGGTTGGCTGTACGCCTTGAGAATCAGGCGCACTCTGGCGATGATCACAGCAGAAGAATGTATCCCGACAGAAGACAATGTTCTCCCCGTAGATCCAATCTTCATCCGTCCCCCCACTGTTCTCATCCACAAGAGCATCTTCCATGTCGATGTTCCGGCGCCATTGGCGAAGGGTATCGGGAGGTACTGCAGTATCATCTGCTAGCAGATAGTCGCACCACTCTGCACCAAGAGTGCCGGCAAAGCCCATAAAGGCCATCTGAACAGGAGCCGCTCGCGCCGCAAATACCTCGTTTCTCGCCCCTCTTGTATACCCATTCAGGTTGATTAAGATGTGGATGCCATCGTTAAGGATTTGGCTGACAAGCCGTTCCGCTGACCAACTACTCGAGTCATGAAAGACTGGAGCTTCCTTCTCGATTTGCTTACGGTGCTCGGACTGGTCACTTGCTGTTGTAGCGTAGCAAAAAGCCTTGACTCGATCTGGGTTGTGTAGACCAAACACGGATTGCATCAAATGGGCCAGTGGATGATTGTTGAAGTCTGACGAGACATATCCCACCTTCAGATATGGCTTTGGTGGTGATGGCGGTTGATAGACGGTCGACGGTAGCCATGGAACGCGCATGGTAGAGCAAGAAATACGGAGGCCGTTTCGCTGAGAAATGAGACGGATTTGTTTCGCCGACATGGGGCAGGTAAAGGTGTGGAACGGGAGAACCGTGGGGGCTGCGGGGACAGTGAGAGATGCGGGCAACTGGGGCCGTCTATAACTTCTGGAAGGTCGTTGTTTGCCAGAGATATATAGGTCCTGATACCACTGCCAAGTCATCTGTCTGGTAGCGCGCTCGACGAGACGAACAAGACGAGCACCTTCCCACTTTTGCCCTTTCCATTTGACCAAAACAGATGTCATGCGTTCTTGTTTCTCCTTGACGTCTTGTGTGGTACCGTTAGTAAGTGCGAGTGGGCGCATGATGTCTTGCATGAAGCGATCATCCATCGTATTCCGACCCCAGTCTTCACCGTCGGAGAGTTGTTTTTCCACCAGCTTGACTACTTTGTGAATCCAGCCAGAGCTAGAAGCACCTGACAATCTAGCGTCCAAGAGCATGCCATTCTCGTCGACATGCCATCGATCTCTAGTACCGTGAGCTTCTGCGATTCCTCCTCTTCCATTCCAACCACAAACGGAGTTCAGGGCATTCGCAAGCCCGCATACTGCTTCGGCAAAATCTGGGCTGGCCTTTACAGC
The DNA here is from genome assembly GCA_001644535.1 of Pyrenochaeta sp. DS3sAY3a. Taxonomy (NCBI): domain Eukaryota; kingdom Fungi; phylum Ascomycota; class Dothideomycetes; order Pleosporales; family Cucurbitariaceae; genus Pyrenochaeta; species Pyrenochaeta sp. DS3sAY3a. Next base: position 909,121 of record KV441651.1, on the reverse strand, counting down.
TCGCTTGTAGTATAATATAGCGTCGCTGATTCTTCCTTTGTCCTTAACTGCATTTGCAAGGTTTGCGAGCGCAATGTCAAAGTTTTGATCGCACGCTACTGCTTGCTCGTACATTTGGATCGCGACATCCAACTGCCCGATATCCTTCAGCAGACTGCCAAGGTTAGTGTACAAATGTGCATGCCGCTTGTCCAGTGTCAACCCGTAGTAATAGTAAGCAAGCGCAAGTTCGACGCCGCTACCGGGGACAAGGCCTTGGATTCTTGGATAATTCAATTGCTCAGTCGCATGTATAGGCTTTGAAGGCGCCGATTGCTGCACACTGGCTAGCAGGATACCCACATTATTTGCTGTCGAAGGGCTGGGCTGCAACGAAAGGGAAAGGTAGTAGAGAGCCAGTATTTCTCGTACCCCATAGTGACTTTGGTAGATAGACACCTTCGGTGAGTTGGTTGCCATGCCATCTTGGAAAATCTTTGCTAAAGACAGCAAAGAATTGCTCGTGGTTGAAATAGCAGCTTTTCTTGCCATGCCATCACTCGGAACGTACTTTAAGCCCGGTAATTGGCCGTGAGAGGGGAAACAGAGCTGCGCTGTTTTGGTTGCTGAGCTTGGAGGGAGAAGAATGGGATCTAAAGAACGGGTAACACGACGACCTCCTGGAGAACGGTCCATACCATCGTAGCCTACAACAGCGAGTATTCGTTTAATCAGGCTATCAATACCGCTGGCTTGAGGTCCGGCACCAATAAGCACGGCATTTTCAAAGGCTTTGGCTGCCCCTGCGTTATCGCCAAGCGCATAGAGCATGTTGCCTTTGGCATGGACCAGGGCAAGTATGCGACCGTTGTCACAGCCTGGAATGGCATAGCCGCTTGACCCGAAGCCAGGTTGATCTGATCCAGGAAGCTCGTCCAAATCTTTGAAGATTGACTCCGTGTCGCCCTCGAATTCAAAGGTGGGCCGGTCTGAAACGTCTGACAAACTAGGCGACTCGCTCACAGTAGATGTCGATCGTTCACTGTCTACTTCAAGACTTCGTAAGGCGTCCGCCTTTTTCACAAACCGCAGACAGCGTTCCACCTCTTCAATGACCTGGACCGCTTCGCGACCGCGGTGATCACTGCAAAGCAAGCCAATGAGATGTTCTACAGCCTCAAAGTAGCTGGGTCGAAGTTTGACTGCACGTCTCCAGTGGCTCTCGGCATCACGCTTTTGTTGGAGGGCAAGAAGAGTAGCAGCGAGATTGGATGTAGCTTCGACATGGCTGTGATAGGTTAGCACGTGTGCATACAGACTGGGGTTGATAAGTGCTTACTCTTTATCTAGTGTTAGTATGTGTTTATACCAGTCTTGAGCCTTCTGGTAGTCGCCCAGAGCATATGCAAGGCAGCCGCCGAGCAAAATACCATCTATCCAATTCCAATTACTTTCTTCGCAATGTTTTGTAATTGCTTCTAGTGCAGATGCAGCCATAACGCTCGGGGGTATCTCGTGACGAAGGTTTTGGGTTATATTTGCAACAGAACCAGACATACGCCGCAAGGTACGAGGAGCTTCCATTCCAGGAACTTGGGGTAGCATCGAATGATGAGGTGTCAACTGCTGCCAACTTTGTCGAGCTTCCCCTCCACCAGCGGACCAATTCGAAGAGGAACGGGAATGAGTCATTTGAGGCCGTCTAGGCATTACATCTGATCCAGATTGAGAAGCATAAGGATTAGTTAGTGGGAAAGAGACACGGCGCTCTAACGAAGGGGGGACACTGCTTGCGGATGTTGAAAAGGTTGCTCCTGGTTGTCGTGGTGGCCTGGGGTAGATATGGGGCCTGGAGGATGTCCTCCCGTGCACATGATGCGAATGAGACTTCCGTGTCGATTGCAGGTACCTGAGAAGATCAACATATACAGTGTGTGCCCACGCAAAGACGGTTTCCCTTGGCTTATTATTCATTGATAGCTGCCCATACTCGGCAGTGGGGTTTGATGAATTGAGTTCTGGTACTGGAGTAGTCTGGCCAGAGTGGAGGAACTCCTGAGGGCGTTGAGTGAGCGGTGCCGGCAGAGAAGGATTTTGGTAGTCCAGGGCAAAGGTTGCTTGGGGTTGTGCGTAGGGTGAAAAGTCTATAGATGGTCTTTCGACATTGTTGAACGTGTTCTGGAGTGAGTGGAGATGGTGATGATTGGGCTGATAATTTGAGACGCTTGGCCCCTGGTTATTGTACTGATAGGCCAAGAACGCACTGTGTTGCGGATGATTCCAGCTGTGACTGTGGTGGTGCAAAAACCGAGGGTCTCGCATAGCAGCAGGCCGATATGGAATATAGGTGCCGTCATGCCAGTATGGCCCAAACGGGCCTTGATCATTTGAGACGGTCGGACCTAATGGTGTCTGCAGAGGAGGCCCTACAGGTCCGGAGAAGGGTTGCCCGTACATCTGGTAGGGCAGCAAAGGCTGCAACGGCGGAATCTGGTTCAACATGGAGTCTATCTGAGGGAGGTGCTGTCCTGTTCGACCTGAACCGGTCTCGAAGTAGAGACTCGCGCTCCAGTCTGTCTGGCCATCTTGGCTCTTGTAATTCACCACACTGCCAACGCCAGGCGAGCGCAACGGAAGGTCTTGCTTGAGACCGTACGGAATGTTGGACTCGGCAGTGACGGGAAGAAGGATGTGTTTGGTGGCGTGGGGCTCGCCGTTTTGCTCGACAGAAGTGCCATCGTACGCAGCAGCCAGGATTCCATTCGGCGTCTTACGACGAAGCATGTGCTCGGGCGGCTTCGCAGCGTGGCCAGATGCGTTTCCCGGGGCGCCGTACGAGTTGTGCCTGGAGAGCGGATGCGCGTACACCTGTGGGGTCGGATGCTGGGCGAGGCTGCGGCGGTCAAAGGCGGCATTGCGGAGGAGCGAGGCATGGGAAGGGGCGGGAGGGAAGGGAGTATTTGCGTTGTTGGAGTTTGTGGTGTTGGTGTTGGGATACTGTGGCGGCGGAGCGAGGAGATGCGGCTGTGGCTGCGGGGGGTACTGGCGGACCATGGCCATGGTCGGAGAGGCTCCAGATGAACTCTGGCGCATGGGAGACGGCTCACCAAGACCGGCTGGTGCCTATGCCTTCACGGAATCGTCGCCTGTCTGCTGCGCCTGACATCTCTTTTCAATCGTGACCAAGGCTGCTGAGCACCGGGTGTCTCGGTACTGGCTCGTCACCAGCAGAGACCCCGGCAGTGTTCTTTGTGGGCGTGGCGCGGACGCGGACGCGGCGTGTCGAGTGCAGTCGGGGGAGGGGCAGCGTCGACGGGCTACGCGGTGGGCAGCGACGGGGACAATGGCGACGAGGGCGGGACGAGGGCGAGGCGGGACAGAGGCTATTCGTAGGGGGGCAGCACGCTGGGGCCGGAGTCGTGGGTGTCAGCGGTGCGATGGATGGGCGGTCGAGGGAGCGGTGTCGAAGCTAAGTAAGGGCGGGACCCCGTCGACATGCAGTCCGGAATGCAGCCGCAGGGCTTGTCGACTCCGGAGCCGCCAGCGACGTGGATCGGCGGCGGCAGGGCCGTGGGCAGCAGTGTGGCCGTCGTCGTGGGAGGTGTGCGGATCGCAGTGCGGTGACGGGGCACAAACGGCTGCTTTGGCAGCACAGGATAGGCGTGGTACAGCAGCAGGCAGTCGCGGCGGCGGCAGCAGCAGCTTGAGGGCCAAACTCGCGACGTGTCGTCGGCCAGGCTCGCGCACGCCCAGATGCAGCGCCAGAGGTGCAAGAGCCGTGCGGGCGGAGGTGAGGCCTGCTTTTCACGGCGGAGTCGTTGGGCGGGCGTCGCGAGAGATGACGAGGTGCAGTGCGGCGGAGGACCAAGCAGCGGCGGGCTATCCTCCAGGGCTAGGTTAGGGTCGTTCGAGCGGTGGCTTGGTCAATCCCTGCCGCTGCAGCCAGCCCGTCTGGGGGAGTCCGTGGGAGGGAGCCTACAGACGAGAGGGTACTGTGTCGTCGCCATGCAGGCGGCCTGGTGCACTTCTGCCCCGTCTGCCCAAGTGAGTGTCGAGGACCCGTCTGCTTGCTACCTAGGCACTCGCGTCCGCTATGCACACGAGCAGCGCGGCGCCGACGGGCCATGATGCTGCCAGACGACGACATGCTCCCACCGGCCTGCATCCCAGACACACCACTGCTGCAGGCTGCCAGCCGCGAGAGACGGCGGCTTGCAGGGGGCGCGCTGGGGCCTCGTCTTCCAACGTTTATTGATCGCCGCAACGCCAATCAAGGCCTCTGCGCACCCACAGCGCCATCAAATGCGGGTGCCGCAATATCCACCACCAGCCCGTGTCATCCTTTCTTTGTCGCCTTGGTGGCTGCACCGTCCGTTGCTCAATACTCCCTCATGCCCGTCGTGTTTGGCTCCGGCATGCCCTGCGTATAATCACGGCGCGCCTTTGTGTTTAGCCTAGATTGCGACGCACACGGCCACCGTCCGTCCTGACTGACTGACTGACTGCAATAATCACAATCATGCTGACCCTGCTTGACAAATGCCAGGGTTGCACGCTGAATGCTGCGGCTGCCATCCTGAGGCCAATCGCCAGCTCGTCCATGTCCGCCAAGCACATCTTGTCACTTTCAAATGCACGGTTTCATGTCCACCGCTATTGCTTCTTTGTCGATCGGCAATAGTGAGCAGACCAATATAGCGCGGAGACCCAATTCTGAAACTCGAGTATTTGACGCCAACATGTCTAATCGCCAGGCAGCCCGCTATTTTCGTGCATATGCATGTGCATGTCGACCCTAAAAGATGGACCGCTGAAGCCAAACCAAAGGCAAGACTACCGCGGTGAGTAATGGGTTCGTTCCTCTTCTTCACACCAAAATAGGCCCATGCCATGGGTCCAGTCCGAAGACTGGAAGTAAGGGCCAGAGTGTTGGTGAAGTGTACATCACGTGTGCTATCCAGCGCGTGCGACAGACGACGCAGCAAACTCATGTGCGAGTGCCGCTACAGCAAAGTGCCCGCGATTGCTTTGGAGTCTACACGCCAAGTTATACATATCTAGGTGTTGTCGACGTTTGCCTCATGGTCGTGCACGCCAGGAACACTGCATACGCCTAAGCGACACAAGGCGGCGCCTCAAGGAGAGTCCGAAAGCCATGCCGTGAAAAAAGGCATCATCTAGACTGCGCCTCATTGAGCAGCCATGTGCCGGAATGCAATTTCTCCATCGCCGAGCACTCCAGAAATTCGAGCAAAGCCAAGATGCAAACCATCGTCTGCGCTCGCTGACTTGGTCGGATGAGGTGAGCGCGGTGATCGAAGCCTCCAGGGTCTACTTCTGTGCATTGCCGCATTGCTGACAGAATCAGGAGGGGATGGACAGCAGATCAGTCTGCTCGAACAGCTGGGCTGCGGCTCCAATAACATATAGGCTGTCTTTAGGTTGCTAGATTTGGTGCATGGTTGAAGTTAGAAATGCATGAGAGAGAAGAAAGACGTACTAGGTAGAATCGACGAAGAAAATTTGTAGTCGCGAGGAGATCGCACGCTTAGTCATGCCCGGACTTATCTTTCGCCGCCCTCCGAGCGCTTTCAGGTCAATGTGGCTTCACGGGCGCCCGACGTAGTGTCCACGATTCAACTTTCGTGACTGTCCTTGGCCTTCAATTTTCCCTTCCAACCCTCCTTTCTTGCTTGTTCTCTTCCGCACCCCTCGATCCCGGATAAGCGGCGACCTTACTTTGATTTCGACAGCATCTTGCCATGAGTGCTCAAGGACCACCACCGCAAGGAGGCCCCCCTCAGGGAATCCCCATTCCTGTGGGGCCTAATGGCGAACGACCAACGCCCGACCAGATAAGACAAATTCAGCAACAGCTCGCGGCTGAAGCAGAAAAACACGGCATCTCGGTTCAAGAATATGTGCAACGACTTCGGCAACAGGCAATGGCGCAGCAACAGGCCCAAATGCAGGCGCAGCAGCAACAACAACAACAACAGCAGCAGCAGCCTATCCAACCGGGTCCACCAAAGCCAGAAGCACTGGCCGTCGCGAATTGGCTCAAGTCGCAGGATCTAAAGCCACGAACCGTTGTACACGATGAGAAGAGGAAAGATATGTTCAGAGGTATGGAGTAGCGACGGTCGCAATGCGAACACGAGATCTCACCATGGTTTAGTGAAGCGAGCCATTCGAATGCTGCAGTCTCCCGTCTATCAAAAAGCGCGTACAAAGAACCCTCTCCTCCCCGAAGTCACAGACCGCGCCTCTGCCGAGAACACGTTCAAATTGCTCCCTCTTTCGCTCCTTGCGCTCCGTGTTTCCAAGGTAGACCAAGATGCGCATGAAGGCCACAACCATGCCAAGCCAAAGCGCGTGAAAGGATTATGGACAGTCAGAATTGAGCAGCATCAGGAAGCAAACGATGACAACTATTACATCTGGCTGTACGAGGGGTCGCAGTGGAAGCAGAAGCTCTATGCTGTGGGAGCCCTCGTTGGCATAATGGCAGTTGTGCTGTTTCCTCTCTGGCCTCTAATGCTGAGGCAGGGTGTTTGGTATCTGAGCATGGGCATGCTTGGCCTAATCGGCCTGTTCTTCGCAATGGCTATTGTTCGCTTGATTCTTTTCATCATCACCATGTTTACAGCTGCTCCTGGTCTATGGCTGTATCCGAATCTCTTCGAGGACGTGGGCTTCTTCGACTCCTTCCGACCCGTCTGGGCTTGGCAAGAGGTATGCTTTGTTCCCTGTGTGGATTTTGTGATTTCCTAACGCCTCCTAGACACCTGAGGATATCAAGAATAAGAAGCGCGCCAAAAAGGAGAAGAAGGCCGCTAAAGCTGCGGCAAAGGCTGCGGCAAATGGCAAGCCAGTCAAGACGAAGAAGGCTACCACTGAGATAGCATCTACTCCAGTGGCTAAAGCAGCGAATGTCGAGACGGCGCCTCAACCGACTGGCGCCGAGACGTCACCTGCGGCACCAGGATTGGCACAACGACCACCCCGGGCAACGGTGGAAGAGGCGGACGAAGAGGAGTGATTCGATGTAATCGTGGAGTTCGGGGTCAACTGATTTTCAAATGGCATGGTTAAGCAGGCGTGTCAGCATCACATTCTGGAGACAGACATTGGAGCATTTGTACAATTCGAATACTTTCACGTGCAACTATCTTGTAACTTCTCTGTGCAATTTTCATGGTACTGTTTTCTGATTAATAGGTTCGGGCCTGCAAGGTGGGGATGGGTCCTATCATTTCGTTTTACCCATAGTCCGCTCAACTTCGCTGAAACAAGAAAAGCACCACGTGAGTCCCATGAAGGTACTGGGTCCTTCAGATGCATTAATTCAGTTACTCAGGTTCTCATTCACCTCTTTGCCAAAACTCCATAGCCATGCAACATGCATCCCAATGCTCGAGGACTTACAACAAAAAGAAATGACTCGGCCGATCTACACAGACGTAGCGCTGGCTTGGCCGTTTTGTTCAGGGCTTTCTCGTTGAGCGGCAGGATTCAGGCCAGAGGGTATTACTGGGGATTGCGTAACATGGCTGGTGGGGTTTAAATCTGCAAGATGGCGCTCTGAGGGCAATCAGCGTCGGTCATGAGACTCTTATAAGCTGAAGGTTGCACAGTACCTAGTTCTCGTATTCTGAGTTTGAGCATCTGATTCTCTCGCGTCAAATTCTGCGTCTCGGCTTGGTAGAAGGCGCTCTCGTCACGCCCAGTGGCAGGGCCTGGCAGCAGTTCGTGGAGATCAGCGTGTCCACCAGCCTGGCCTGAAGTTGGCCTCAAGGCGGGCGATCCGGTATGGCTACCATGCCGGGAGCGGTCTGCGAAGGACGACTGGCGGCTGATGGTGCCCAGAGCGAAGGGCGAGCGGGAGCGAGGCTGAGAAGCGGTCGGGAGAGGAGAAATAGCCTGCGAGTGCGAAGGGGGCAGAGACATGGAGCGCTCGGAGGTGGGTGTGCTGTCGTCGACGGCCGAGGTCGAGGGTGGCTGTTGGTTGGCCTGGAGGGTGAGGATCTGGGCCTGTTGCTGGCGGATCATGCTGAGAAGGCGGTTCTGCGGCAGCTTTCAGTACGGGAGGGGAGGCGTGGCATGGGCGGGGAAGAGGACCACTTGGCCTTCGTTTTCGGATTCGAGCTCCTGGTGCAGCTCCCCGAGGCTCGGAGCACGCTCGTGGTGGGAGGAGGGGCTGAGCTGCATCTCGCCGGGGGCGGGGATGGCGGGGTCGTTGAGGTTGAGGTTCAGGCGGATGCTGGACCGGCGACGGGCGCGCTCAACGTCTCTGCGGATGCCGCTGTTGGAGGGACGGCGCGAGTCGTGCGAGTGCAGGCCCGCGTTCATGGCGGCGGTTGCAGCCAGGCTGTGGGGCGACGAGGCCGACATGGCGTGCTGCGGGAGGTCGAGATGTCGGGACAGGCAGAGAGGGGACGGTGGGCAGGAGAGGACTGGTGCGTGTGCGGGCGCAGGTAGTGATAGTGATAGTCGTAGCTCGCAGCAGGCATCAGGCCCGGCGGTGATCAGCTGGAGGGTGGGGTGACTGCTGGTGGATGCGTGGATGCTTGTGCGGCGGGGCGGGCATGGCACCCGTGCAGCCGGCTAATGCAAGGTACCGTGACAATAACAATGGCCGACATGGCGAGAACACCAGATCGACACCTCATTCCAATTTGGCGCTGACGCGCTGCTCGCTGCTCGCTGCTCTCTGCTCGCTGCTCGTGAGCCTGAAGAGCAGGTATCGCGGCGATGCGTGACGCGCGACGCGTGTGCCCCTCGCGCCGCTGTAACGGCGGCCCCGTCTCAAGCCAGCGTAAACTTTTCTGCCATGGCCGCGGGGCCGCTCCAAACAGCTCGAGGCCAGCAGACGTTGCCAAGCGGGTTCCGTCTGTAGTCTCGAGGTTTGCAGCCAATGTCAAAAGGGGGCTCCACGCCCGTGCGCCTCTGCGGCCGCTGCGGCGTCGCTCACCACACGAGACGGGAACCATGCAGGCAGTGATTAAGGATCTCATCGACTGCCGCACGCTAACCTCGCCACTTTCGTCCCCGTCGACTGACTCTGCCTGCGCCGGCCACCTGTTTCATCTGCTTCTTCCCTCGTGGGCGCCCTCATATCTGCTGCCCGTCGGCTTCTCCCAGGGGCATCCGTCCTGTCCTCTCGTTTGAGCTTCGTTTCTTCTTCTGCTATACCCTGGCCGGCTATACTACACTCCTTCGACAGCTTTTGTCTGCAATCTCCACCTGTGCTCTTCTTGCCCGGCCCGTCGATCGTCTCCCGTCCCCCGTCCCTCGACATCCTCGACTCCTCCTGACCACCTTGCCCAAGCGCTCTCCCGATCCACTGATTGATTCCTTCGCCGTCGACATCCTCCTTTGCGAGGAGCCACGCAGTCTTCATGCGCTGATCGCGTCCCCCCTTCCCTCCAAACAATCCTCCCGCATATCCGTGGGGCATCGAGAGTCTGCCCAAAAGCCCAGCCCTCCACGGCTGCACATCCAGACACCATGGCCCCCGACGAAAAATCACGACTGAGGCCCGCCAGCAGCATGCGCAACCTCACTTCCGAGTCCTCGACCACGTCCCGGTGGCGCTTCAACCGCTCCACTGCTAATCTGCGCGAAGCAGACGCGCGCCCCGCGCCGGCGCCGGCTCCCACTCCCACCGTCGCTCCCAAGCTAGAGCGGACTGCTTCCAAGATGTCGCTCTTCAACCTTTTCAGTCGGCCCAAGGTCGAAAAGGCTCGAGGCCACATCGAGGTTGGCCTCGCCGTACCACTGCGACCACAGACTCCGCCAAAACCGAGCCCCCCTCCACCCAAGTCCGCTCTAAGACAAAACCCATCCCCACCTGCGCAGCAAACGATTCGGGCGCGTTCGAGTCAAATGTTCCGCCCCATGTCCATGCGGCCTTCGCCTTCAACCAAAGAGTTTGGCAGCTGGGACCCCCCTCCGCTATTCCAGGCTTTCCCACAGTCCGTCAAGCACGCCACTGTTCAAGCATGCATTTTCCCGCCCGAGGTTTTGATGCGGACGCAAAGCCAGAGGCGCCAGGCTGAATTCCTACGAGAAAGAATGGACAGCGCTCGAGATCTTTCCACCATCTCGGAGAACAGTTCAGAGACGAAAAAATTGGAAAAAACGCACCGACGGCTGATATCCAACTCGGTCTTGAATCCACCTGCCCCGGAGCTCGTGAACAAGATTTATATCCTAGTCACGGCAGGCTTTGTATTACAATATGCTGGTGACGGTTCTTTTGATCGCTCCCCCGAAAAGGTCCTGCAATTAGGTAAAGACTCTGCGGCTTTCGCATGCGATTTGATCCCAGGCAAGCATTGGGTTTTGCAGATATCAAGCCATGCCCACGATGACGGCACAATTGAGCCAGGCCCAAAGAATACACTTCTCGCTCGACTTCGATCACAGAACTCCACAACGAAAAAAGCCGCGACTAGTTTCCTCTTGGTTCTCGAGAGTGCGGAAGAGATGGACGCTTGGATGACTGCGGTACGGAAAGAGATCGACAACCTTGGTGGTATGAAGGTCAAGGATGAATTCGTTCGAGCGTCGTCTTCCACCGACGACTATCGCGAACAGAACTCATCAGAGAACCACAATCATCGATACCTGGTTCACCGCGACCCAAATATCGTTAGCAAGATCACTCCAGTAGACTCACCACATCAATCGCAGTACTCCGGCTCCCCAAAAATCGTCACGTCAGATTGGGAGACAGATCGCTCGGCCAGTGTCGCTGAATCCAACAGTAGCAATTCCTTCATGCGAGGCAACAATCGCCAATCAGCAGATCTGTCTTCAGTAGCATCAACACCTGTATCGCAACACCAGATCCAACTGGATCAACTTCGCGGAAGGTCCCGGTTTTCATTCATGTCAAACGCAACGTCCACGTCGGGTCCTGGTACACGTAACACCTCGCGAGATTCCTCACCAGCTTCACAATCGCCTCTTAGAGACAATACTTCCCAAGGTGGAGACGCCGAGCCTCTCCGAAGCGCCATGTCCCTCAAGTCGTTTCACATGAACCCAAGCAACAACAACAATGCGTCTCGGCGCAGATCGATGCAACCACTTCCAGTCACCAATGAGGATTTCCCTCCATCAGTCAAACTTCCCGCGAAACGACAGCGACATTCCCTATACTCGCCAACATCACCGACCGTGCCTGAGCTGGGCAGGTCCAGCAATGCGGATCCTTTATCATCCTCCAACATTTCCCCAATCTTACCAAGCTCAATTGAAAAGGATAATAAAATTGCAGCTTCTCTTGACGGTGTTCAACCACAGCTTCAAGGTGCGGAACCTGACACTTCAATCGAGCAGCCTGCCGAAGCACAGGTCCGACCCCGCGAAGATAGCCCAGTACGATTCAATGCCCGTAGCTTCAGCGCTCAACCTCGCAGAGGCACTATATCTCCACCGCCTAATGAGCCGGCACCTTTACCGCCTCGATCAGCCAAACGTCAATCTATTTTCGGCACCTTGCCAACTATAGCGACCCAGACAGCAAGTCTACAATCCACAAGTTCGCCCATTGTGAGAACTCAACGTCGTGTTTCAGCAACACCAAAGCCTTTTCTTCGGCCTTTTCCAGTACGGCCACAGGCGCAGCACAGTGATCCTTCAGTAATCGTTCCGCGGCGGCAATCTTCTCTCACAACAATTTCACCTCCTGCCCCTTTACCATTACCCATCAACGTGAATCGGTCTGTCACGGCACCCGTAAGACCTCCTTCAGCAGCAGCGAATTTGATCCCTGCGTTGCATTCGAACATAACGCAATCTGCGCCTCAGACCTCTCAGCCCTTGCGTCGCCCGGCATCCGTTCAGATTCGTGCTTCTCCAGCTCCCTTTCTATCTGCTTCGCGACCTGTCCGTGCCATTCAATCGACACCATCATTTGTACCAGGAAGAAGAGCTTCAAATGTTCCTACACCAGCACCACGCCAGTTACACTCAACTTCCAGTATCGACACATTGAGGCAACAAGCGCTCGCGCAACAGACTCAACAGCAGGCAATGCAAAAAGCTATCCTTCCTAGACGCAGCATGCCAGGTATAGGTCTTCCTCCCCCAGCACCACCTCCCGACATGCCTCTACCGCCTCCACCGCCTAATATGCCTCTTCCGTCTTTACCGCCTAATGTGTCTCTTCCGACTCCACCGCCTAGCATGCCTCTTCCAGCTCCCCCACTTAGCATGTCTCTTCCAACTCCCCCGCCCAGTATACCTCTTCCAACTCCACCACCTAGAATACCTTTACCGCCAACACCGAGCACGTCTCTTTCGCCAACCGCAGTTTCTACTCAAACAGACATTACTGTATAGTTTCAAAATGTATCAACATATTTTGCCTAGTCTTTCGCTACGGTCGGCGTCTTTGGTCCTGCTACTCGGAAGCAACTTTTACGGATATTGAGTTGTCACGCTGTTACGCCACATTCACACGTTTTTTTTTTTCATGCCTGCAGGAAGCAGAGTTGCTCCACGCACGATACCATTCTGCTTCGCGTTTTCACGGTTTTATCTTTCTCTGCTCGACATGTATAGTTGCTATTTATTACAGACATGTTGTCTTTTTCCACCTTCAGGCTTCATGCTTCGACGTCGTCGGCTGTTATTTTCCATTGTACCGTTGTAGTATAGGGGAATCTGCTAAGTTTCTATAATCTATTCAAGTTTATGAAACTAGGCAAAGTTTCGTAAACGAGCTTTCGTTTTCAAAAGGCAACCTTCAGTCATTGTGTTATCTCATAGGAACCTAAACCTCAAGATCGCATCGTGAACTGCAAGTCCTCATCCTTCTCACAGGATTTCTAACACATGGACGTAATGCTAGCGATCTTTCTGTAGATCAGATGTCATTCCTTGCGCTTCATAGTGAGCTGCGCGACTGGCCTCCCGGCAGGCCGTCTTACATGGTTGATAGGAACCGTCGTGGAATTTGTCGGGTGGACTGTGGATGATGGACGAGGACGATTGCTGCATTCGAACGAGTCATGACGGGCTGATTACATCACACACCACGACTCACGTTGCCGTGCAGGCTTCCGTCTGAAACTGTCCTGTCACGCCTCTGCCTGGGCATCTTCTCCAAGATAATGAAGCTACTGGCAAGTCTGCCTAGTCTATATGGCAAGTAAAGCTCGCTCCAAGATATCCGCTCGTACACCTCTCTGCCCGTCACTACCGCCAGAGCTCTGGGTCAATGTCTTCAGCTACCACACCGACCTCGCCCATCTCTGGATCGTCTGCCGCCGAATCTCGTCGACATTGCGCGCATGCGCCGAGCTGGCGTTCCGTGACTGCTTTTTGCATGATGTCTTCGTCGACTTCCAGTTGGAGAAGTATAATCTCGGCGGCAAGAGCAGGCGGCCCGAAGTTCCAGTCTGCTTTGACCGACTAGACAAAAGCGAAGAGAGAGGCATGGCCTATTACCGAGACCGAAGAGCAAAAGACATGTTATTTGATGGCAACAGCAATGGCAAGAAAGCGCAAGAGCATTATGCGAGGGTGATGCAAAGGTGGGAGGAGAATGTCGCTGCCTCTAGCGCAAAAATGCCAAATTACACGATAACCATTGGTGGTCTTGTTAACGACACTGCGCTTCCGGACCTTACCATTGACATTGAGAAGCGGGAAGTACGATTCAATTGGCGCGGTATGCTCCATCTTTTCTATCGGGAGCATGACAGGCTTTGGAGCATGAAACAGGCCTGGCAAGCCGAAACGTTGAAGAAGATACGGGCCAACAAGAATCGAATCAAGAATGGCAAGAAGCTGATGCCAGCTGACTACCCATCTTCGTGGGTTGCCGCTGAAGCTCAGATCAGAAAAGAGATCAGACGTGCAAGACTGAAGGAGCATTACTGCGATAACGAAGAGATGGTTTGGGCTATCGAATCCCTGAAACATTTCGAGGAGTATGGAACAGCAACCGGTACTGCAAAAGCCTTCAGGTTGAACGTAGACTTGCCTGGCGCCGGGCTTGGTGAGAAATGGTTTGGAAGCACAAACCTAGTTCAAGAACTCTACCTGGATGAGTGGAGCTGTATGCATAGAATTGATACCAAGGCCGAGCATCTTCAGAGTGGCCTGGCCATTTCTCGAGGATCTGTGGGCTCTTGAGAGAAATACACAATATTCCCAGCTGGCCCGGTATTCCGCGGTGTGCAGGGATAGACTTTTGACGTTGTCCGTAGTATATCCGTATCACAGGCTAGGCCAATGTAGCATGTCTCCCGCATGATCAGTACATCAAGCTGCATGCCGCCCTTTTGCTTTCTGGACTCCAAATTCAGGTTCCCTCCTTTTTCCATTGAGAATTTAGTTGACATCAGGTTCAGTTGAAGACGAGGATCTTTTATTCACACCTAACCTGTACCCATCCTATTACCACAATGGTTGGAGTTGCATTACTTGGTGCGGGCATCTTTGCCAAAGAAGGTCGAGCGAATGCCATCATCTGAGGAATATAGCTAAATGTTCATAGAACATCTTCCAGCAATTGAGGCCTGTAGTAACATGACGCTCAAAGCCGTGTACTCACGATCTCAAACCTCCGCCTCAGCTCTCGCATCAGCTCACAATAGCGCATTGGATACCTACTTCGACAATCCTTCTTCCAATGATCGAACACTCGATGCTCTTCTTTCGCGCTCCGACATATCCACCGTGGTAATTGCTTTGCCCATCACAGCGCAACCACCTATCATCAAGAAAGCTCTGAGAGCCGGAAAGCACGTTCTCAGCGAGAAACCTATCGCCAAGGACGTTGAAACTGCAAAAGATCTCATCAACTTTTATAAACAATTAGGTAACCAAAAGCCGATATGGGCTGTTGGCGAAAACCTCAAATTTGTCGAAGGCCTTGTTATTGGAGCTGAGAAGCTGAAGCAAATCGGTGGTGAAGTTACAACTTTTGCGGTGGAGATGTTCACTTTTGTCGACGAGAGCAACAAGTGGTACAATACGGAATGGCGTAGAACTCCCGATTACCAAGGTGGGTTCATCCTCGACGGCGGCGTCCATTTCGTTGCTGGATTGCGTTTACTGCTCAACGCCGTTGGACAAGACATTTCTTCTCTTACTGCGAAGACGGACCTTGTCGTGCCCATACTAGCGCCTGTAGATACCGTTCATGCGGTTCTGACCACGCCAACTGGACGTTCCGGCACTATCAGCATGTCATGGGCTACGGAGTTCAAGTCTGGTTTGTCACTTCAGGTGGTGACTACGAACGGGAGCGTCGCGGTGAGTGCGACGGATGTGAAAATCAAGAGAAAGGGACAAGAAGAAGAAACAATACAGTATAAATTCTCCATGGGTGTTAAGCAGGAGATGGAGGCTTTTAGTGCTAGTTTGTTGAAGGGCAAGGTGAACGCGAAACAGTCAATTGAAGAGGCTTTAAAGGATCTGCAGGTTCTTGAAGGGATGCTCAAGAGTGGTGAGACGGGAAAAATGTTTACGCTGTAGACAGGTCATAATGTCTAGTGGCGAGCAGCGACTAAACCCGGTGAATATTGGGTAAACGCAATGAAGTGCAAGCGAGTCCCTGCGTTGGTATCCAGGTACTCGACGGTGCGCCTAGTGTCAAATGTATGCCTATTTGTACTCAACTTCAGGTGCCCTTCATGCTTTTGCACGCCTTGACAAGGCGATCTAGAGAGACAGTGATCATGTATCTATGGCTCATGATCACAATGCATTCCAATCCATCTCATCCTCATAATTTGCCGTTTGAGGAGCAGTATCAATGGCATTCTCGATGGATTGCGCGGGCCAATCGACATCAAAAATATCACTGTGGCCGTCATCATCGCCTTCGCTATTTATAGCCCGATCCTCGTGGACATTCGTCCGTCCCAGCAACGCTGCATATTCACGAGGGCCTTGCGTACGCAGCACAATCTTTCTTGATGGCCGCTGTCTCGGTTGACGTGAGTCTGACAAAGAATCAGTAGTACTGATGTCTTCAAATTCTACCCCTGAGCTGTGCAATCTGTTCTCATGCACGGTGGAAAATGGAAAGTGCGATTTTGACGTCATTTTGAACCTAGACTCAGGAATAGGATTTCGGAATTCTTCCCAGACTGCATGGAAGGCGGACCAAGCTCGCCAATCATCAGAATTTGTGATGACTTTGTCCATGTTTCCTTCCTCATTGGACTGATCTTTGTTGGAGTCTGTCTCTGAATGGTCATGCTTAGCTGGAGGCTCAAGATCTAGCATAGTCATAAGTGCCTCCTCTTGTTGTCGACTTGCCTCCCTATCGAACATTTCTAGTGTTTTGAGACGAGATCCAGGCTCTGTTTTCGCCATAGGTGGTATACTTGTATAGCGGCCGAGAGGATCACGAGGTTGCGAACCTATGAAGTTAGGAGATTGACGCGCACGGTGCACAAGTGAATCCTCAGAGTCATCATCAGAAGCATCTGACTCTTCGAGACTAGAAAAGCTCTCATCCGCGGCGGAAAGTCCAAGTTGCTCCATCGGGATTGGCGTTCCTCTTCGAGCCGCCCTCGCTCTGAAAGCTTCCAAGTCATTTCCCGATGGTTCTGCATCAGTGTCTTGTGGGTCGGACTGTATTTCCTCAATATCCAAGATCTGCTCGACCTCGTCCCAGGATAATTCCCGTCGAGGTTTACCAGGTCGAGTATGGTCGTGCCTAGTATCAAACACCCTTACCCCACAACGCCTAGCCGCTCCGCGCCACCTGTTCCTCCCGTGCCTCTTCATTCCAATAACATCGATAGCCGCTAGTACGTCTCTTCTTCTGACATAGGGAAGTACCCCTTTCTTGGTGCGTCGACGTTGGGAGCGAAGTCGTGACGTTGCTTGGGCTATTGCGGTCTGCATCAAGCGTTTAGTGACAGAGATAACCAGCGTGTGGAAATCGTTGAAAGCGCTACGATATATTGTTGGCTCTCCGGAAAGTTCTGATGTGTACTCGGACCAGTGGGGCCACGATGATGGTATTGTGGGCGAACGATTCATAAACAGCGTCTTGGAAAGGGTGAGCATCATCTGCGGATGGAGCAGAGCAGCTTCTGGAATTTCCTCGAGAATAGTGGAAGTCGTGGGCTCATCGGCATTGGCAGACCCAAAATTTTTGCCTTCTTGATCTGTTGACAAGGTTTCCGGGCCGGGCGTTAGCTCAGCTTTGGCCGACCTCTCCTGGTAGACACATGTCTCGATCTTGCGTCGAGCGCAATTACTGCATGGGGACTGTCTGTCACATCGCAGCTTGGACTGCTTGCATGAAATGCAGGACCTTGATGCGTGTATCAGCATTGTAGTTACCAAGAAGCTGGTCATACGTACCCTGCAGTTTGTTTCCCCCCTCTGCGGGGTGTTGCTGGCTCACTGGCCAAAGGTGTCGAGGTGGCTCGTGTTCGGCCAGCAACGGCGTCTTCTATGTTGCTGGCTATTTCGGGCGTCATCAACCAATAGGCGCCAAACCTGTCCTGTTCCTGAGCAGCTTCGAACGTCTCTTGGTACCAGGCCAGAGCCTCGCCAGCTAAATCGAGTTGCTCGCTGCAGTCTGGGCCAATGTCGATCGCCGCCGGAAGGTCACGAAGAGTGACTTTTGCGTCACCCTGCTGCATCGCGGCATCGTGCAGCAGGAGGAGAAGCTGTTGGGTTTCGGGGATGCTCTTGGTCTGTATGGTTGCTGCTATGCCTGGAATGTCGCTTCTGCCCAGCCGCCCGAGCGCGGTGAAGAGAGTGCCCAGTTCTGCCGCGGACCACGACGACGCGCCGACTTGGGTCGCATAGTGGTGGAAGCGGTCCTCGCTGGAGTCCAAGGGTGCCGTCAACAGAGCGACTTGGTCGTTGAAGAAGACGCGGTAGGCGTCATTGTACTTGCCTTCCAGATCGTACTTGCGTGCTCGATGGGGGTCCACAGACGCAACACGGGGCCGCTTGCGAGGCGGCGGCGGGGGACGCGATGGCTGCCGAGATGCTGGGGGAGGAGATTCCGGGGATGACTCGGCGTGGAAGTACTCTGAGTCGGAGCTCATGGCAATGGCTCCCAAAATCTTTTCAGCGTGTATACTCGTCATGCATGGCACAAGGAGCAACGGCGCTCTTTGGGCAAACAAACACGATAAATTGTTCGCCAGTGCTTATCGATAACGGCCCGTATGCACGTCATGCGCCCTGTCACGTGACGGAGAGCGGCTCGACTTTGCGACTTCGCGACGCCGCGTCTCACGGCTACGCGTCTCCATGTTCCGATCCTCGCAACATGCCCTGGGCCTTTTCAAGCGCACAGCATGCGCCTCTGCTCGGGCAGCCCTGAGACACCAGTCAAGTGCCTCAGCCCGCCATGCTTCGCCCGTGGCCATCACGCTGCGCGAGTATCAGGAGGAATGCATCCAGGCAGTCCTCGCATACCTCCGAGCGGGCCACAAACGCCTTGGGGTGTCGCTAGCCACTGGTGCAGGCAAGACCGTCATATTCACTCATCTGATTGATCGCATCCCCGCCCAAGAATTGGCGTCGCAAACACTCATTCTCGCCCATCGCCGCGAGCTGGTCGAGCAGGCAGCCCGCCACTGCGCCCTCGCGTATCCGGACAGCCATGTTGACATAGAAATGGGCAACAGCCACGCCTCCGGTGCTGCTGACATTACCATTGCCTCGGTCCAGAGCATCACGTCTGGGGACCGCCTGCACAAGTTTGACCCCTCAAGGTACAAGCTTGTATTAGTCGATGAAGCCCACCACATTGTCAGTCAAACCTATCTCGACGTATTGCAGCACTTTGGACTGAGAAGTCGCCCCGATCAAAGCACCAGTAATGTTCCCGCCCTGGTAGGTGTGTCGGCCACTTTCTCCCGGTTCGATGGAAGGAGTCTTGGTGCTGTCATTGACCACATCGTCTATCATCGGTATGTCCCTCGATCCCATTGTGGTACGCTTCTCTAAATATCCCAGTGATTATCTCGACATGATTGATGAGAATTGGCTCTCGGACGTTCTTTTTACCACTGTAGAGATGCAAGCCGATCTTACCAAAGTAGGCGCTGGTGCAAATGGCGACTTCAAGACTGCTGCTTTGTCAAAGGCCATCAACACAGAAGGAACCAACGAGCTTGTAGTTAAGGCCTGGATGGCCAAAGCCAAGGAACGCGCCTCTACATTGGTCTTCTGTGTAGACCTCAGCCACGTCAGCAATCTCACAGCGGTATTTCGAAAGTATGGGATCAACGCGCAATTTGTGACAGGAGACACCCCGCCAAAGATTCGTAGTGCACGAATAGACGCCTTTCGAGAAGGCGAATTTCCGGTTCTTCTGAATTGCGGCGTATTCACGGAAGGCACAGATATCCCGAACATCGACTGCGTCTTGCTTGCTCGCCCAACCAAGTCCCGCAACTTGCTTGTTCAAATGATTGGGCGCGGCATGCGTCTTCACAAAGGCAAAACCAATTGCCACGTCATCGACATGGTTGCTGCTTTGAGCACTGGCGTCGTCTCCACGCCAACCCTGTTCGGTCTCGATCCCGCAGAAATCGTAGACAAAGCAGATACAAAGAGCTTAACGCAACTCAAGCAAAGAAAGGAGATGGATAGGCTGCGCGAAGAGGAAGTAGCGGAGACCAAGAGGAAGGCTGTTACTAGGAAACTTCCTGGTACCGTGACTTTTACCGACTACGACTCTGTACACGATCTGATTGCAGATTCCTCTGGGGATCAGTTCATTCGCAATTTGAGCCAGAACGCTTGGGTAAATGTTGGAGAAGGAAGATACATTCTGAGTACCAACAGCGGCAATTACCTGACTCTGGAAGCATCAGAGATTGGCGAAGCAAGGTTCAGAGCCAAGTATTATTGGAAATTGCCAGCGGACAAGAAGGTCAAGAGCCCGTATGGCCAGCCCCGTGTTATTGCCGAAGGCGACTCTTTTGAACATATTGTTCACGCAGCTGATACGTACGCGGCCGACGTATTTGAGCATATCTGGATCTCGAAGAACCAGTCATGGCGGAGGAAGCCTGCCTCGCAAGCTCAGCTTGACTTTCTTAACAAGTTTCGCCCAGAAGAAGATCGACTGGACTCCAGTCTGATTACCAAAGGAAAAGCTGGCGATATGATAACGCGGATTAAACATGGCGCACAAGGACTTTTCAGTAGAGCAAATGCCAAGCAGCGCAACGAGACGCGAATCAAGGACCGGGCAAAGGTAATGCAAAAGCGCCTTCAAGGGGAAGTAAAAGTTGGACCTCTTGGAAAAAGGCCCCTACAGACAGAAAATACTCTGTGTTGAGCCTCGACTTGCGGACAAGAAAATTTTCTTCATGTAGTCAAAAATTCGTACGGGTTGACCAAAGGGTAGCCCTGAAGTCGTTCTGGAGAAAATTCCGGTGCCAAACGTGGCAATTGGTATTCTCCCGAACCCCGCGGAGAAGTGTCGTAGAAAGGTACACAAGCCATTGAAACGCGAGGCAGTTCGCCCCACCAAAATCCCCATGTCCTTATCTTCATCTTCTTGAGCGTGTTCGATTTGTGTAATTTACAAGCAAGCCAGCGATCATGTGCGCTGCGATGCTGGGCAAGCCTCTGTTCTCCCGTTGCAGCAATTCTAATCAGTTATGATGCGAGCTCGACATGGCATAGAAATGCAAACAATACTTGAAACTGTGCAACTACCATGATTGGTTGATTTCGAGCAGTATGTCCATGGAGAAGCTTTTGTAGTGTTTCACGGATGTTGGTAAAACTGGCGCTCCTTGGGGCGGTTGTTCCTGGCGGGCTGAGGAGCGCCAACCTGGTGGGGGTGGTCTAGTTGCATGCATAGTATAGTTCTTCCATGTCAACATAACATATCAGCTAGCGCTGGCCCTTGCCACCCCTATCTCGCGCTATTCCGGAACCGGCCAGCAAAGATAAGGTCGCATCTACGCCCGAGATCAGCGTATGGCATGGTCTGCTTATCACACGTCTTGCTTTTCGATGAGAGCTGGGATGATGATGGAATGCAGGCTCCAAGGGTTCCCCACAGATCGAAGGTCGGTTTCCGCGGGTCATGATGAGAAGGCTGACATTGGGCTGACTTTCTCCGCCATGTACGACTCTGCTGAAGATAGGAAGAATAATGACGACGGCTGCCGATTGTGCCTCCACAACATGCTGCTTCTGTTGGTCCCAGTCCAATATGCTGTTCTGCCTTCAGTCTGATTCGATCAAGAGCTTTGTTCCTTGAACTCTCTGTTTTCCCTCACTTGCTGCTGCCACGTATTGCAGCGTATGCAACCCGGCTATCCCTTTTCACTTACTTGATCAAGTCCTTTGAGCCTTTCCTTGTTTGCATCCATATCTCATTCAAGTCGAACCCCCTTCCTAAAAGGACAACATGAGCGCCACGATGGAACAGCTCCAGAACGCACCTCTGCCACTACCCACCGAACACCAGCCACAGCCATATCCTGACTCGATGTCGGTACAGCTGCCACCAACACCACCGGAGACTGTACATGGGGATGACAACAAATCCGAAACATCGTCAGCAATAGAACCAGACTTTCCCCTCCCACCTCCTGCAAATCCACCTCCACGGGTCTTGGCTGTCGATAAAGCAACTCCAGACGCACACGTTCCAAGAGACCCAAGGTTAATTCGGCTAACTGGTGTCCATCCTTTCAATGTTGAAGCACCTTTGAGTGATCTTTACAACGAAGGTTTTCTCACGAGCCCGGAATTGTTCTATGTCAGAAACCATGGTGCGGTACCGGAGGTACATGACGAAGAGTGTATGGATTGGGAATTCTCTGTTGAGGGGTGTGTATGGTGAATGATCATACTTGAATATTTTGCTAATCTTCTCAGACTCGTTGCAAATCCACTCAAGATTACCCTGCGGCAATTACTGGATGAGTATGAGAATGTTACCTACCCCATTACCTTGGTGTGTGCGGGCAACAGGCGCAAGGAGCAAAATATGGTCAGAAAGAGCAAGGGCTTTTCCTGGGGTGCGGCTGGTCTTTCGACCGCACTTTTCACGGGTGTTGTAATGAAAGATATAATAGAGCGTGCGAAGCCTTTGAGAAAAGCAAAGTATGTGTGCATGGAGGGTGCAGACAAACTCGTGAGTCGCTTCTTTGCCGGCTACTCTATGCGTTGCTAACGACAGCCTCAGCCAAACGGGTACTATGGGACGTCGGTGAAGTTGAACTGGGCGATGGACCCAAACCGAGGGATGATGATCGCCCACAAAATGAACGGAGAGACGTTAAGACCAGACCATGGGAAGCCGTTAAGAGCTGTGATTCCAGGACAAATAGGGGGCCGAAGTGTCAAGTGGTTGAAAAAGCTGATCATCACGGCTGCGCCTAGTGACAATTGGTATCACATTTACGATAACCGAGTCCTTCCGTGAGTTCGCATATGGCTTGGCCAGGGATGCACGCTAACAGATGGCAGCACGATGATCGATCCGGATGAATCAGCCAAGAACCCAAAATGGTGGATGGATGAACGGTATGCAATTTATGACCTCAGTCCAAATTCAGCTATTGCGTTCCCAGCACATGATGAAAAACTCAACATGGCAACAGCCGCTGACACTTACAACGTCCGCGGCTACGCCTACAGTGGTGGAGGTCGGCGTGTAACGCGCTGTGAACTATCACTCGACAAAGGTAACACATGGCGGCTTGCAAATATCGATTATGCGGAAGATAAATACAGGGCGTTCGAGGATCGCGAATTGTATGGCGGCCGCCTTGATATGGACTGGCGTGAGACCTCGTTCTGCTGGTGCTTCTGGAATCTCAACATCGCCACCAGTGAGCTTGGAGAGGCTGATGACATTCTGATTAGAGCTATGGACGAGTCAATGTGTCTTCAGCCAAGGGACATGTATTGGAGTGTTTTGGGCATGATGAACAACCCCTGGTATCGTATTGCGATCCACAAGGAGCATGGCGCGTTGCGCTTCGAGCATCCAACACAGCCAGCTCTGATGCCCGGAGGTTGGATGGAACGTGTCAAAAAGGCCGGTGGTAATTTGACGAACGGCCACTGGGGCGAGAGTTTTGGCGGGGATGAACAAGAAGTTGCAGTTGTGGAAGAAGTCAAGGAGATCAGGATGACAAAAGATGGAGTAACGAGAGTCATCAATATCAATGAACTGAGGAAACACGACACCGGCGAATCTCCTTGGTTTGTGGTCAATGGCGAGGTTTACGACGGAACAGCATTTCTAGAGGGCCATCCAGGTGGCGCACAGAGCATTATCAGCGCTGCAGGCTTGGATGCAACCGACGAATTCATGGCCATTCGTGAGTACCTGAGTGAGAGCCAGAGAAATTCGAGACTAACTATGAGAAGACAGTGAAACAGCCAAGGCGATGATGCCGGATTACCACGTTGGTCGCCTGGATGAAGCATCCGTCAAGATTTTAGCTGAGGGAGAACCAACCATTGAAAGCAACGAACCACGCCCGGTTTTCTTGGATACGCGAGTGTGGAACAAGGCACTTCTGCATACCAAGACCACTGTGTCATGGGATACCAAGATCTTCAGATTCAAACTCGACCACGACGAGCAGGCTCTTGGCCTACCAACGGGCCAGCACCTCATGATCCGGCTTCGCGATCCAGTGACGCGCGAGGCCATAATTCGTTCATATACTCCAATTTCTCAAACAACTCAAAGGGGTTATTGCGATGTTCTCATCAAAATCTATGCTGACACTAAAGACAAGGTTGGAGGCAAGATGACAAAAGCATTAGATGCCATTCCTACCGGACACTGGGTAGACTTCAAAGGACCTATTGGCAAATTCGAATATCTTGGAAAAGGGCTGTGCACCGTGAACGGAAAAGAAAGAAGAGTGAAGAAGTTCTTCATGATTTGCGGAGGCAGTGGGATCACACCAATCTTCCAGGTTCTTCGTGCAGTTATGCAAGATAAAGGAGACGCGACACAATGTACAGTCCTCAACGGCAATCGACTAGTAGAGGATATCCTTTGTCGAGAAGATCTCGATGCCTTTGCGAAGGACAACGTGGACCGGTGCACGCTGTTGTATACATTGACACAGGGGCCAGAAGACTGGCAAGGACTCAGGGGCAGGATTGGACCGGCATTATTGAAAGAGCACTGTGAAGCTGGTCAAGATGGCGAAAACATGGTCCTCATCTGTGGCCCTGAAGCGCTTGAGAAGAGCGCACACGTAGCCTTGAATGAACAAGGATGGAAGGACGAGGATCTTCTTTTCTTTTAGGGACGCATAAAACGATTCGGGGTGATTTACAAGGAGTTTGGCGAAGTGCTGATATTGGACACTTGGGAAACTGGCTGCAACTCTGGGCGCACGTTCGGCCTTCTCGAAGACTGTATTTTATTCATGACACATTTACTCACGACGTTGACAATATACAGCCTCATGATACTACATGTTTGATCTGTTTGCCCTATAGACCCCTTGCCTTTGTGTTGACGCTATACAAAGAACTGCCCCAAGGTTGAAAGACACTGCAGCCCACCGGGTAGTGCGCTTTCCACCGGAACAAAGTCAATTCGGTCTCAGTCCCCCTTCCCTGGGCTTCCCAAGACGTTTGCAACACGGCCATTTCCGGAGACTTGACGATGCGATTTTACATCTCCGTGAACTGGCACGCACAGACGACGCTGATAAGGAAGCGAGGAACCATTGGGCTGCACGTGTGCCGCTAACGGTCTAGGTCGCGATAAGGGACTCCACACCTCGTCCCTCCCCTAATCTCCACGGAGACGCAAGGCTAAACGCAACCTCTGTTGATATGAATTGTCAACCCTCTCATTCGACCGGCCTTAGCCAATCCTTCAGCCTCTGACGGAAGACTAGCAGCGGCACCTAGCCA
Source organism: Pyrenochaeta sp. DS3sAY3a (assembly GCA_001644535.1). Lineage (NCBI taxonomy): Eukaryota > Fungi > Ascomycota > Dothideomycetes > Pleosporales > Cucurbitariaceae > Pyrenochaeta > Pyrenochaeta sp. DS3sAY3a. The sequence goes on along the minus strand of KV441651.1, from coordinate 884,263 downwards.
GGGTTGAGACGCCAGAGTGCCCCTCTACTGCTATGATGCATTTCCGCTGCCACCGCGGGGTGCGGGTGATTGGGAGATGGAAACTGTATGTCTGCTGTAAGGCTCGGGATTGAGCTTTATCTATTCTGTGGCGCGCATCTGGCGCGGGCAATCTCGCTGTTGAAGCCCACTAGACTTGAGCATCTTGCCACGGAGTTGACTGCTTTTTGGTTCCCTTCCAAGCAATCTAGTGGGCTGCTTCACTTCTATCACTTCTCGATTGAGAATTACCCTCTTCATCCTCCGTTTTCAGTCTTTCTTTCTACACTCTACACTCTACTTTGTACCCGTCACATTCTCATCCATGGTCACTTGATGCTTTCTCAGAGACCTTGAGCAATCGCCTTCCACGCGCCTTTGGTTCTGTATAACTACTGATTTCAATACCTACCCCATCATGACGGAAGCTGTACCTATTGTCACGCAGGGTATTGAACCCACATCTGGAGAATCACATTCACCGCCTGGTGTTACTGCAACCTGGGGCTCAAAGGATGGAAACATCTCAAACCGAGAGTGGAACGACGCTGAAGCAAACAAACTCCCTGAAAAGGTTGCTGAGCTAGAGGCGAATGGTAAGCTCGATGGAGCTCATCCAAGGAAGCGGATCGTCGTTGTTGGGCTGGGCATGGTCGGGATTGCTTTCATGTAGGCTCTTGAAAACCTCGTGATATAGACAGAGCAACATGAGCTAATGATACGTAGCGAGAAACTCATGAAGTACGACATTAAGCGCAGGGAGTACGATATTGTTGTCATTGGCGAAGAGCCTCATCTTGCATACAACCGTGTCGGTTTGACAAGCTTCTTTCAGCATCGAATAGTCGAGAACCTATATCTGAATCCGAAAGAATGGGTATGTCCTAATTATTCAACCATTGGAATTGTGGGTGCTAACACGCTCAGTATTCATCGATGCCGGAAGGATCACTCAACTATCATTTGAATACGCTAGTCACCGAAATCAACTCTGACGACAAGACCGTGAAGACATCATCAGGCGAGACCGTTTCCTACGACCTTCTCGTATTAGCCACGGGTTCAGATGCGCTTCTTCCACGGCACACTCCTGGCCACGATGCAAAAGGCGTCTTCGTGTATCGCACCATTGACGACCTTCAGAAACTTATCGAGTTCTCTGCAACACGAAAGGGCACTACTGGTACCGTGGTGGGAGGTGGGTTACTTGGTCTCGAAGCTGCACACGCGATGATGGATTTGGAAGATTTCGCCCAAGTAAAACTTATCGAGAGGAATCGTTGGGTCCTGTCAAGACAGCTGGACGGAGACGCCGGCGGCATGGTGGTTGAGCAAGTACGAGCATTGGGTCTCGACGTCATGCTCAGCAAAAGAGTCGGAAAGATTTTGACCGATGAGGAAAATTTCGTCAAGGGTCTTGTGTTCGAAGATGGAGAAGAGATGGAGTGCTCATGCATTTGCTTCGCCGTAAGCAACTACTTTTACTGTGAAAAGTCCTTGCTAACACTGTCAGATCGGCATCAAATCTAGAGATGAATTAGCACGGAAAGCAGGCATCAAGTGTGCTGACCGTGGAGGCGGCATTGTCGTTGGACCTGACCTGATTACATCGAAGGCGGATATTTACGCCATTGGTGAATGTGCAAGCTGGGAAAACCAGACTTTTGGTCTCATCGCTCCTGGTGTTGAGATGGCGGATGTCCTCGCCTTCAACCTGACACAAGCAAAAGCGCATGCGCCCCGGAAGTTCAAGCGTCCGGATCTGAGTACCAAGCTGAAGTTGCTTGGAGTTGAGGTGGCCAGCTTTGGTGACTTCTTTGCAGACCGCGATGGTCCTAAAGACATTCCTGGGCGAGCTCGAGGTGATAAGAAGGAGTCAAATGGTGTTAATGGTGCGACGGCCAGAGATAAAGTGAAGAGTCTAACTGATGGGCCAGCCCCACCGCCAGTGAAGGCACTCACTTACAAAGACCCTTTCGAGCACGTCTACAAGAAGTACCTATTCACAATGGACGGTAAGTACTTATTGGGCGGAATGATGATTGGCGACACAAAAGATTATATCAAACTGGTTCCCATGGTCAAGAACCAAAAGCAGCTCGAAATGCCACCTAGTGAGCTCATTGTGGGCGCTCAAAAGGGCGAAGACGATGGCTCAGACCTGTAAGTACCGCGACGCATACGAAGGAAGCCGAGGCTGACATGTCGTAGCTCCGATGATACCCAAATTTGCTCATGTCACAACGTCACCAAGGGCGACGTCGTGAATTCAGTCAAAGATGGCACCTGCAAGAGTATTGGGGACGTAAAGTCGTGCACAAAAGCTGGAACTGGATGTGGTGGTTGCATGCCGCTCGTTCAAACCATCTTTAACAAGACTATGGCCTCTATGGGTAATGAGGTCAAGAATCATCTCTGCCCACATTTCGAATACTCGCGAGCCGATTTGTTCAACATCATCTACGTGAAGAACCTCAAGGACTTCTCTGCTGTGATGAAGGAAGCAGGTAAGGAGCCTGACTCATTGGGCTGCGAAGCTTGCAAACCTACCATCGGCTCCATTGTCGCTTCACTCTACAACAAGCATCTCCTCGATCTCGATAAGAGAGGTCTCCAAGACACCAACGACAGGTTCTTGGCCAACATCCAACGCAACGGCACCTTTTCCGTTGTGCCTCGTGTTTCTGGTGGAGAAATTACGCCCGAGAAACTTATCGTTATTGGTACAGTTGCCAAGAAGTACAACCTTTACACCAAAATCACAGGTGGCCAACGTATTGACCTGTTTGGCGCACGGAAACAAGATCTACCCGAGATCTGGCAAGAGCTCATCGATGGCGGCATGGAGTCTGGCCATGCATACGCCAAGTCATTACGAACAGTCAAATCGTGCGTCGGAACCACATGGTGTCGATTCGGCATCGGCGACAGCGTCGGTATGGCGGTGAGACTCGAAGAACGATACAAGTCCATCCGAGGGCCTCATAAGATCAAGGGTGGCGTCTCAGGATGTGTACGAGAGTGTGCCGAAGCTCAAAATAAGGACTTTGGGCTGATTGCAACGGAAAAAGGGTTCAACATTTTTGTGGGAGGCAACGGCGGTGTCAAACCACGACATTCTGAGCTATTGGCGAAGGATGTTCCACCAGATGATGTCGTGCCTATTCTCGACCGCTATCTCTCTTTCTATATTCGCACTGCCGACAAGCTGCAACGAACAGCAAGGTGGCTCGAGAACTTGCCTGGGGGACTCAAGTACTTGCAAGAAGTGATCTTGGAAGACAAGCTCGGCATCTGCGCTGATCTTGAAAAGCAGATGGAGGACCTCGTTGGAACCTTCTTCTGCGAATGGACCGAAGTTTTGAAGGATCCGAAGAAGCGCTCGTGGTTCAACCAGTTCGCCAACACATCAGAAAACATCAACGACACGATTGAGCCCACGCAAGAACGTGGCCAAGAGCGACCAAGTTACTGGCCCAATGACTCGGTCACGGAGGATTTCCGCGGCCACAAATGGGGCGAGCTGTCGTGGCAACCACTTGTCAAGGCCGAAGAATTCCAGGACACGTCGACGGGCGACAGCAAAGCTATCAAGCGCGGAGACACACAGCTTGCCGTGTTCAAAGTGCGCGGCAAGTACTACTGCACACAACAAATGTGCCCTCACAAGCGCGCATTCGTCCTCAGCGACGGTCTTATTGGCGACGACCTGGCCAACAACAAGCTCTGGGTATCCTGCCCCTACCACAAGCGCAATTACGAGCTCTCTGGCGAAAACGCAGGCAAGTGCGCAAACGACGAATCCGTCAACATTGCCGTGTTCCCCATTGAAGAGCGTGGCGATGGCTGGCTGTATGTCAAGTTGCCCAGCGTCGAGGAGCTCGACTCGGTGCTTGGAACGGAGAAGTTCAAGATCAAGAAGACCGAGAGCGAAGACCCATTTGTGGCGCTCGACAAGAAACTGGCAAGGATGCAGTTGAAGGGTAGGAAGGGTACACAGGTTTCGCATTTGGAGAACGGGCTTGGGGAAAAGGGGAAGGCAGCCATGATTCTAGCTGGCGGGGAGAGAGGCGCAGGAGGGTTGGATTGGTGAAATTTTCTCATGAAAGCACTTTATTTCCCAACAGCCAGAGGCTTGCAGGATCTTACGAAAATGATGGCATTTGGGCGGCGTTTGACCCTGGTATATCCCCTATTGTAGTGTAGCTTCTGGAATTCCAACTGTTTGACAGTGAGCTTCTAGTATTTACTAATGCAAGAGTGATGTAGAGGCGAGCCCTATCTAGTCCAGTGTTGGACTTGGTCACATGGCACGTCGTGGCGGGCACTTGAGTGGGGTATCCTGTTGGGGACTGTCTGCTCCCGCCAGACTGCCTGGTGGCTCGGAGGTCGCATGTAGCTGCGTTGTCCTGGTAGTCCTGGTGCAGGCTACATTTCCAGTTATTAGATACATGTCTAGCAGGGATCGTCTGGAAGGGTACGAGCGGAGGGTGATGTAGTGTGGTGGTCACGTCTTCACCGCAGGTAGTGTATGACCAACCAGCAGAAGAGGAAGAAGACGACGACGCCAGCGTAGAAGATCCACTTGTCCTGCTTGGCTCTGCGCTCGACCATGCGGATCGTGTCGCCGCTTATACCCAGGGTGTTGGCGACGCTGTACAGTCGGCGCTGGGTGCCCTTGAGCATCTCCCTCTGCTGGCCGAGGTCGCCCAGGACGGCGCGGCCTCGGTCGAGGAATTCATCGAGCTGTTCCGACGTCTTGTTGAAGAAGGTGCTTTCGCGCAGCACGTGGCCTTCGCGGTCGTAGTCGCCGCCCTGCGGGGCGCCGGCAGCGTAGGGGTTGGGGCGGTATGGGGCGTTTGGATTGTAGGGCTGGGCAGGCGCGAAGGGCGAGTGTTGGGCGGCGAGGGCGGCACTGGGCACAGCATAGGGGTTCTCGGGCGTGGCGGCGTGGTGCGGGCGGCGGCCGAGCAGTTCGGTGCGGGCCTCTGTGGTTTGCTGTGCGTCTTGTCAGCGCCAGGACTGCGGGCAGCAGCCAGCCTGCACGTACAATGTCTTCGTTGACGCTCTTGATGCGCTTGAAGCTGGCCCGGTACTCGTCCAGGTCGCTGCGGAACGTCTTCAGCCGCTCGAGCGCCTTTTCCTGCTTGGTGTGGACCGGCTCCTGCCTGGCCAGTCGGGCATAGTCGTCGATGGAGCGCGCGAACGACGTGAGCGACGCGTTGAGCTGGGCCTGCAGGTGCGGCGACGGCGCTGCCGTGTCGGCGAACTGGTCCAAGTCTTTGCGGATCGAGCTCGACTGCCGCAGCGCCGAATTGAACAGCGCGTTCTGCGCAATGTCAGTGTCGCAATCCACCAGAACAGACTCGGCAACGGCATACCATGGTGCTGTTTCTGCTCCTACGAATGTGTCGAAACCGTCGTGTATCTGAAGGCAAGCCGCGGAGGGTGAGCGACAGAAAACACCAGCGGGCAATGGCAGCCTGGCGGCAGAGTTTGTGCAATCTTGACACCTCGCATCATCGTCAACCTCAAGCTTGGTGAATTGCCAAGATGCGCTAGCCGCACTGGGCTTAGCTGTTCCTCTCCATGAACCCACCACGTGCACGTGCACAAGCCCATGCCCATCACAACGCAATTCCGACGCTCCTCCACGCCATGTCCACGATTGTCGTTTACACTGGTGCCTGTATATGTATGCAATGGGTACGTCTTGGGCCACCGCTAATCCTGCGGCCGTGTGTCGTCAACACCGTCTCAACACTGCCTACCTGCCTATCCGGGTAATGACCTACCTGGCCATGTCTACCAAACCCTGGTAGATGAGAGCTGCCGAGCCGCGTATCTAGTCCAACGACGACTTTTTCCTTCGATGAACAGGGCTCTTCTCAAATGCCCTGGCAGCCTAGCTTGCAATGGCAGTTCGTTATGCCCTGCTTTAAAAGGCAGCGTCGTTCCACTTACCCGTCTCCAGTTATTGGAAAGGACGGAAACGAGGCTTTATAAAGCTCACCATGTGCCTGGTAGAGTACAAGGAGACTCGTCGAATACAACTCATTTCTTGCCATGTATTTTTGTACCGCGTTGGCAAGCTGCGCTCTGTTCGCGACAGCATGGACTCACGATGCCCATCTCGAGAGAGATCTACCACCACCCATCGCCGTCAATGACCAGAGCTACACCAACTGTGCCAACGCAGCTTGGCCACCGACAAATGTCGGCGTCGAGCTCGTGCCACAAGCCCCGGATGACGAGGTCAGGTCAATGGTAGACGAGATTGACCCTGCCAACATTGAAGCAACAATCACCAAACTCGTGTCCTTCGGTACTCGTCACACTCTCAGTACTTTCAATAGCACAACTCGCGGCATCGACGCTGCAAGAGATTGGATTGCCTCTGAGATGCGAACTTACGCAGCCAAGAGCGACGGCAGGATGACGGTTCAAGTGCAAAGCTATGTGCAGGGGGTTGCTAATAGAATACCATTTCCCGTCACAATTTCAAATGTTTTGGCCAGAATTCAAGGTAGCGAGACTCCCGAGAAAGTATATGTTATGACTGGGCACTATGATAGTCGGGTTACAGACGTCATGAACTATGAAGCAGACTCTCCGGGGGCAAATGATGATGCTAGTGGAGTGGCAAGTATGGTGACCTCCCAAATCCTCCAGTGATTTGAACTTACCAAGAATAGTCGCAATGGAGTTAGCACGCGTCTTAGCTACAAGGCAGCCAAAGTCCACCATCATCCTCGGCGCTGTATCTGGCGAAGAGCAAGGGCTTTATGGCGCAGGGTTTTTGGCACAAAGTCTGAAGAACGCAAGCATCAATGTGGAGGGTATGCTAAACTGCGATATTGTTGGTTCATCAACGGGAGATCGTGGTCAAAAGGATCCATACACCATACGTGCATTTGCTCAAGGCCAGCCTCCATCTGAATCCACCACGGTAGCAGCACGCAGACAGCAAATTGGAGGCGAAAACGATAGTCCTGCCCGGGAACTGGCACGTTTCTCAGCCGAAGTTGCTGCAAACGAGGCCACGGGAATGAATGTGGCTATCATATATCGACTTGATAGATTTCTCCGAGGAGGTGACCATACTCCCTTCCTGCAGGCCGGATTTCCAGCCATTCGATACACAGAACCAAACGAGAACTTCAATCATCAACATCAGGACTTGCGAACCGAGAACGGCACTGTGTATGGCGACCTCATCGAATTTGTAGATTTCGAATATACAGCGCGCGTAGGCAAGGTAAATCTAGCAACTCTTTGGAGTCTCTCAGAAGCTCCTGGTATGCCTCGCAACGTAACAGTTGATACGACGGTCCTCGACAATGACACCAGGCTGAAATGGATCATCTCAAACAGTACAGATCTAGCAAGTTATGAGATAGTCTGGAGAAGTACCACAGCAAGCCTCTGGACGCACATGCTGGATGTCGGCAAAGTAGATGGTGTTATATTGCCCATCAGCAAAGACAATGCTATCTTTGGAGTAAGAGCAGTCGGGACAAATGGATACAAGAGCCCAGCTGTATATCCATTCCCAGGATAAGCAGAATTTAGAAAGCCACACTATTTATCTGCATAGATAGAGAAGATACAGTCCATCGGGCGAGGTAATGACCAGAAATGTTGTCGAAGAATTGACGATGGTACGAGATGTTTGTAACCATATCAAGGCACCTATTTTCCAGCCTGGTTCCAGGGCAGCGACTTCGGGCCGACATTGCGATGATCAATTGCATGGCCAAGTACTCTAACTGTTACCATTTTCGTGGAGAGGAGTACATCGTCATAAGATCTCGTCCAAGCTCGCTCATTGGCCACTAGACACTCAAGCTTTCGCAGTTTGCCGCTCGATACGGCTAGCGTCAAACTTGGCCATCAACTACGAAGCCGAACATCTACCGTTGAACTTTTGACAGTTGTGGGGAGAAATTTGGCGTGGTACGCGATGCAAGTTGAGCTAGAATATGCGAGGGGGTGGATTATAAGAGTTAATTCCCGTCGTTTCTGTGAATGCCATCCAGCTTCCAACCCAATGCCTTCTTGACCTCTTCCCATCATTTCCCATCAGTCTTCACCATTGCCAGGTCTCACAACTTGACTTTGCCAAATTGAATCATGTCACCGACCACCACCATCATGCAGACGCCAGCAAGTACACTTCCGCCTTCCGGTAGTGCTTCGCAGATGGGCATTGAACTTCAGGTCATTGCACCCGCAGCGTTACGCGACGAAGGACGATTACTTTCCGATCAGGACTCCAAGGACATCGATCCAGTTGAGTTCCTGCCTCAGCCTTCAACTACAGTCTCCGTAGTGGAAAGATGGAACCACCCCAAAGTCAACACGTATCGCACATTTGCTACACTCTTTGCGTTTTTGATCATGGGCGCAAATGATGCTGCATACGGAGTACGACACGATTTGAAAAATCATCAGACAAGTTTCACTAACGACGTCTAGGCCATTATTCCATACCTTGAGGTCTATTACGGATTGAACTATATCGTTGTGTCACTTGTCTTCCTCTCTCCATTAGGAGGTTATGTCGGCGCCGCTCTCTTGAATAACTGGTTACATATCCACTTCGGTCAACGTGGAGTAGCATTTCTGGGTCCTGCTTGCCACTTGGCGGCCTACATAGGTATAGCACTTCATCCGCCCTACCCAGTCCTCGTGGTAGTATTCATCCTTGCGGGCTTCGGAAATGGTATCGAAGATGCTGGATGGAACGCCTGGGCAGGAAACTTGGCCAACCCAAACGAAATTCTCGGGTTCCTTCACGGTTCCTACGGTCTCGGAGCCGTCCTCAGTCCACTCGCTGCAACGAGTCTTCTTGCAAAAAGCGGGTGGCAGTGGTATCAGTTTTATTATATTATGGTTGGTCAAACTCAACATTCTTTGATTTATTTACTGACGAAAACTAGCTCGGCGGTGCCGCTATCGAACTCGCTACCTCATTGTGGGCGTTCTGGCCTTGTTCAGGCCAAGTGTACAGAGAGCATAATCCCCGCACTAATTCAGGTCACGACAGCCGTCTCAAAGAAGCTCTGAAGAGCCGAGTTACCTGGGTTTCTTCCATATTTCTGCTTGGCTATGTCGGAGCTGAGGTTGCGCTCGGAGGCTGGATTGTCACGTTCATGCGTCGTGAGCGAGCAGGAGGAGAGTTCGAGTCCGGAATGGTAGCAACCGGCTTTTGGACTGGCATTACTGTCGGCCGTCTTGTTTTGGGTTTTACGCTGAAATTTGGAGAAAAGTTCTTGGTCTTGGTATGTTTTCAACTACCGTGGATATTTTTAGGCAAGGAATACTGACGTTCTAGATGTACATTGTACTCGCCATGGTTTGCCAGCTAATGTTTTGGCTGGTACCCTCATTCCACGTCTCGGCCATTTTCGCTGCACTTCAGGGCTTCTTCCTTGGTCCTTTGTTCCCCGCAATCGTCGTAGCCGCTACCAAAGTGCTACCTGCCCACCTCCATGTCTCAGCAATTGGTTTTGCAGCAGCTTTCGGTGGAGGAGGAGGTGCCGCATTACCATTTGCAATCGGCTCACTCGCACAAGCCAAGGGTGTCGGCGTCCTTCAGCCTATCATCCTAGCTGTTCTTGCATTTCTACTTCTTCTGTGGCTCTGCTTTCCTAAGCTCGAAAAGAAGACCGTCTTGGGAAATGAGTCTCCGACCAAATCAGAAAAGCCCAGCGGGCAGTGGCTCAATATCGATTTCGACCTTGTTGAGGCAGGCCGACGCACTATTAGAAAGGCACGAGCAGGAGAGTAGGTAAACACTGGACTAGTTGGAAGAAAAGCACGAAGATGCTGATCCTGGCAGATTGGCTACAAACAGCTGGTCTAGCAATATAGGACACCGCATAGAGGCTCGCCGCGAAGTGAGGGCGGATCGCAGGTGGGCCAAGCAAGAAATCAAAGCAATTAGGCGGGAGACACCAGCTTTTGCGATCTTGCAGGGTGTCAATCCCGAGAACAATGAGCCGCCACCGTATATCAATGTCCGCTCAAGGATGCAATATGACCATGTCAGATAATTTCGCAGGTCGATCTACAAGAAGTTTTCGTCCTCTGTGGGCCTAAAAGGACGTGTAGCGAATGATGAATCTGAAGTATGACTAGTCTGCGAGAATCATCCTGACTTTTCCTGCAACATGTTAGGGTAGCGCTAAAAGACTCGCCCCTTTTCAGATCCTCGATGCCCGACAAGTATCAATGTTAGAGAATTCTATCATGCAGTCCCTGAATTTTGCTCTAGTTTTGATTGTGGATAATACACCATCTTACACATTACAAATACCATGTCAAGACCATGCTCCTTCAAGTCGACTTCAAGCAAATCTCCCACGGATTCAAAATTATAACGCTTGTAGACAGGCGTTCCCATCACTCCAGCTTCTAGATATGCAGGAATACCATCTTTCTCAGCTTGTTCAATTCCCCATTTGACCAGTAGTCCAGCGGCGCCTTTTCCGCGGTGTGAAGCATGAGTAACCATGTGAGTCAAGATCCAGCAGGGCGAATTCACGGGAATCCACGACATGCGGGCTGAGTCGCGAGTTGAAAGGATATAGTTGTATAACGAGATGTTGAAGTCCTTGGGAAGAGTCTGTATTTCTTCGGGGCCGTATGTCTCCCAGTGGATCTCGCTGTCGAAATTGAAACCATTGGGATAAAAGTGCCAACGCGCGATACTTATGATGGTTCCAGTGGCAGGATCGACGACCTTCATGTATCGAACAGTTGTATCTCCCATGTAGCGAATGCATTGTTTTTTGAAGTGGGCGCGCAGTCGTGTTTCTGCTTCTTCCGGCGTCTTCACTGGCCAGCACAGTGGTGTGGGTTGCGCCACAAGGTCATCTCCTGGTGGATAGGCTGCGGCCTGATTTACAAGCTTGTCGAAATCATGAAGCTCCAAGGGAGATAGCTGGAGTTGCATTTTCAGAGACGCTTTGTTCGAACTTTTGGTAGGAGGAAGGAAGAATAAGTGTAACTGAGGGTGTACTATGTGCAACATATTGGTACGCATGATTCATGTGTAAACTAACGAATCTGACTAGTGCTCACCATGGAAATATCGGCCGAACCGGATTTCAGCGGATTTCGGCGGGTTCTATAGAATAGCGATATGTCAGCACGCTTCACCAGCAACTCTGACACCCTTTTCCCCAAGTGAGTCAAACCCTAGTCGCTTGGTGGTATTGGCGAGGTATCGAGGCGCGTCAACCACCTTGTTCTACTATCCAAGTGGGCAGTTTATACTGAGAGTTCTTTACTTTCGTTGGTTTGGAGAAAGAACATTGTCATGAGTAGAGCTTAGTTAGGAGCTAACTTCTATCATTGCGTCAAGGCACAACTTGGATAGTCATAGAGTTTCAATCTACATGGTAGAGCTAGGAGTTCGCGTATGTATTCTACACACCTATAATCAATTGCTTACTAAACAGGTCATAGAGCATGCAGAGGTGACATTAAAATTAAAGGAAGTAGGGCTCGGCGAACGGGAAACCCTATTCTCAAAGTCCTATAGTTGTATACAATTACACAGGAAAGACTCAAAATGCATTGTTATGATTACATGAGTGGATTTTGAATGCGCGTCAAGAAAACCTTATTATCGTGATTATAGAGTGAATTTGTTGCAGCTCCTTTTTGATCATACCAGGAATTCAGGTTTTATAGTACTGCGTGAAGAGCTTTGAGGCATCGGGCTCATGTCTCCCCTCCATCAACGTCTGTATTAGGCAAGTCTGTTTAGGTCTGTGTCCGCGAGACTTAAAAAGGGCAGCAAAACGTTACCAGATATGAATGCACCTGGGATGACTTTATTTAGACAATTGCATCGACCTTGAGAACATGCCATGAATACTCAAGAGGAGGAGAAGGGTGACTAGTTTTCAGCATTCCAATTCTTTGCTACCCCTTGAACCCACTTGTACAAATACATTTGTCATTACTTTTCCTTAAGATCGAGACTCGAGTTCAATTATTCGAATCACTCCTACTGTCCCGCTGAGGTGTTGAGTTACATCAACGGTCAACCCCACCTCGAACCAGAGAACACTAAAACATGGCCAACGCATTCGGCGGGCTTCCTACACCCCCAGGCACCATGCTCGGTTTGCTAGTCAGCAAGAATGTCCACCGCTCCAGCTCCTGGCACTTCTTCGTCAATTTTTCTAAATCCCAGAGTTCGCCGATGGGCATGCCCCACAGCGGCAGTAGACACGCATGTAGGCTGTCCTCGGCCTTTGGCGGAGACGGCCAGGCCTCAAAGTTGGCGTTGTCGCAGGCCGCAGCTGCGAAGTACGTGTCATGCAGAAAGGTTTTCATAGAGTCTGATGCTTCGAGGCCCACGTAAGTGTGTTGTGAGAAAGGCGATTTGCTACGTGTGGAACGTTCTTCGGTGGTAAGAGAGAAATATTTGTGAAGCCAGCCTGTTCGCACAAGCAAGATATCACCGGTTTCAAAGACTATGTTTTGTGCTTTGGCGCATGCTAAGAGGTCCTCTGAGGTGATGTGATGTGTGGTGAATGGATTATACGCGTTTCCAGATTTTTGGGCCCAGCCGTATATATCGAGGAGGACTCCTCGGCCCACGATTCCATGTTTCGCCCATGCGTCGATACCCAATTTGGTTGACTTTTCGACATGATTATCAAACTGAGTGTTCAGTTCGCCCATGATATCGTCCGAAGCAACTCCATTGTAATGACATCCTGTGTTTGGATCTGCGAAATGCCTGAAGCCGTCCCATTGGCTACTATTTTGCGTGTTGATAGCTATTTCGTCGTCAAATTCGCCTTTCCCTGTTGAAGTGATTGTGTGCTCAAGGGATTTTCTCCCGAAGAAAGACGGCCCGGGAACGGTCAATGGTAGATCGAGGGAGATGACATCGCCAGTTCTGACATTCTCCCGTGTTGCTTTTGCGATTCTTTGCGAAGTGAGTAAATTGAGTCTTCCGAGTTCGTCGTCTCCACCCCAGAACCATGCGGCACCTTGAGGCGTCCCTGAGATGTGTGGTAGATTTGCAAGCTTCGGAAAATCCGATACGCTGCCGTTTGGATTGAGTCGCATGACGAAGAACTATTTCGGGCGGGAAACGATGGCATATGAGACCTGCATTGGGCCATCGGTGGAGGTTTGAAGGTCATGATGTGCTGGGCACGTGAGTGACGTCGTATGATCGTAAAATGGGAGTAAGGGAAGCTAGCAGATCCCTGCGTCTCCACAATTCGGTATGGTCAGGTCGCGACGGGACTATGGCATGTTCAAGAGTTTTCTTGTTGGCTTTCGAGGTGCGTTGGATTTCAAGAAACTGTTGACAACAAGGAGAACACGGCTTAGTATTGGTGACATTAAACCACAAGCTAGGCACCAAAAAACCCTAGTGCAGCTTGACAGTCGATGGGCGATTCATGACTATCAAAGTCCGCGCGACGTATTCGGAGGATGGCACAACCACTGAGCAAGATATTGCGAGCAAACGTTTCAATATGAAGAGCAAATGTCAAAACGACAATCCATCATGTCGGTCGGACAGCAGTACTATCCAGTGGTCCAGTGGCCGGCAGAACACCACCAACGCCGTTCCGTTCGTTCCAAATGGCCGAGCGTAGGTATTCAGCTCGTTAAGAATGTAAGGTATCCGTACCTGAACGCCAAGTATAAAGATAAACCCATCGCGTAGCTTCATTTCCATCGTCGCGCAATAATGCGCTTACTTCTTCAAAACAGCATCGTACAAGCTTACCAGCACACCCACCAGCGCACCGATTTGAAGACCGTTATACTTTCCAGGTACATTGTTGCGTACAGTGGCTACTGTATCAGCCGAGAATGGGCCCCAGCTATAATCAATAGTACGGGCAATGCCAGGCTCGCCAACGACACCGGCATCGATGACATACAAACGATACGCAGAGTAAGCGAGGATAGCCTTTGCAACATTGAAGACAAAAGGATCAGCGGGATATTGGCGATCCGAAGATTTACGGTTGGTGTTGGCGCGTATGGTAAGATTGAAGAAGTAGGAGAAAATGAGGGGTAGAATCCAGCTTGTCAATGACCACAGCGTAGCAGGGGCCCACCACTCACTGGATAGTAAAGCGGTGAAGTTGGGGACGAGGACAAACAGAAGCCCCGTGTGCTTGGAGACTTCTTCAGGCAGGCTCGCAGCAGCAGTAGTCTCGAGAGTATTCCACTGCAGCCCAATGGCCTCGATGAGAAGGATGAGTGTTTGGATGGTGGCAACAGAGCTGGCGTTTTCGCGGGCAATCTCCTTGAATTGATCGATACGGGTCCTCTCCCACAGCTCAGTGGCTTTGCCCTTGACCACTTGAAACGATTGGTCGGCGACCTCCGCAAGCTGCGCAGGTGATGCAGGAATGTCAACATCGGAGATGACCTGGGAAACACGTCTGGAGACGGCGCGCGGGGTACGGGCTACAATGCTGGTCTTCTCGGGCGCTGGCTCCTCGCTGATACATTGTTATTAGACGCGACGCGTACGGCCATGGCTGGAGCACTTGAGGACTTACGAGGGCTCCTTGTTGATGGTTCGGCGACGCGGCTTGGAAACCACCAAGGAAACAGATGGCGACGAGCGCTCGCGCTTTACGGGCGAGCCACTGCGACCATAGAAGTCGCGGAAGTCGGGATGTTTGGCAAAGGTAGTCTCATTTGAGTTGAGATATTCCTCGATCACGTCCACCAAATCGTCTTTTAAAAGATTGTCGGCACTGCAAAGGTTATTAGCCTTGAACCTGACGCGCCGAAGCGAACGAGGACATACTCTGGGAGATTCGCCTTTTGCGCGAGTTCAATGAGCTCGCCTTTGCGCTTGCGCTGGAGCCATGAGTGGGACATGATGACTGATAGAGATGGAGTCGCGTAAGCTGAGGGAATAAGAAAACAGAGATGGGCAAAGGTGAGGGGTGCGTTGCGGGGTGCAACTGTGGGATGGACGGGGTGTTGATCAGATGGAGGCTACGCGCCAGGATGTCAACAGAAGAAACAGATGGCTGGGGTGGAGCACGTGATGGCAGGACGCGCTAAGCAGAAAGGGAGTTAGCCTAGGGTATGGGCTGGGCTGGGGCCAATCGGCGCATCGCCAAAGGAGGAGCGCTTCTGTCGGGACGAGTGCGGTCGTGGTGTGTAGGGTGCGGAGGTACATAGGTCATAGGTATGCGATAGCATCTGAAGTGGCTCGCGGGGAATAGGAGACAGGTCGCCATCTGGTCCGTTCTGGTGGTTGGGCGACAGGTGGACGGCGGCGACGGGACCCGGGTGATAGGCGATGGGCAACTGGGGTCAGGGTCGGCCGTGCCTTCCCGAGCTTGGCCGAAATTTTTGGACGGCCCTCGAATGTCGCACTGCCACCAGCGCAACGTCACTGCTCGTCGACATACACTGGCCCTCGTTCCTTCCTTCCTGCCTGCGCCGCGCCTTCCCTGCATCGTTGGATTCACCCTCGCCTTCCTCACTCGTTCGCTCACCGCGCCGCGCTCCAGGCTTCCGCTCCATGGTCCTTGCCCGTGTGGCTAACCTCTTCACCACTGGCGACACGAGCAGCGGCCTTATCAACGACGGACAGCGTCATGTCGCAGATGCAGCATCCGCAATGGAGATCTCCCTGGCGGACACGAGGCCCAGGCCAGTCGCCGACGAGGTAGACGACGACGAAGGGCGCCCCCCATATCTGCATGTGAGGCCCCCCCAATGGGTGGTGGAACCAGGGACTCAATTGACACGATGCAGGCAATGCTTGCAGGCGGACTGGGGGGAACCACGGGCGACATGCTCATGCATTCGCTCGACACGGTCAAGACTCGCCAACAGGGCGACCCGCACATGCCCCCCAAGTACACGTCCATGGGCAGCACATACTACACAATCTGGCGGCACGAGGGCCTGCGGAGGGGCCTGTACGGCGGAGTGCAGCCTGCCTTTGTGGGCTCCTTTGCTGGCACCGTGTGTTTCTTCGGCGCATACGAATGGAGCAAGCGCGCCATGATTGACAATGGCGTCACGCCGTCCATAGCCTACTTCGCTGCTGGTGCGCGCTCCCTCGTCCAGAATATGCGCGACATGCCACTGATCCTGCTCTAGGCCTCGTTGCCGACCTCGCCGCCGCACCTGCCTATGTCCCCTCCGAAGTCCTCAAAACGCGGCTGCAGCTCCAGGGCCGCTACAACAACCCCTACTTCAATTCGGGCTACAACTACCGCTCCACCATCGACGCCGTCCGCACAATCGCTAGAACCGAGGGGTTCGGCGCCCTCTTCCACGGCTACAAAGCCACCCTTTGGCGCGACCTCCCGTTTTCTGCATTGCAGTTTGCCTTTTACGAGGAAGAGCGAGGTTGGGCCAAGTCTTACATGGGCTCAAACAACATCGGACTGCCCTTGGAGATTGCGACGGCAGCAAGCGCAGGAGGCATGGCCGGCGTAATCACCACTCCTCTCGATGTAGTAAAGACGCGCATCCAGACTCAGCACAACGACGTCCCATCGCTTGCATCGAACCCGGCTCGAGCAGTCTCCTCTCACACATCCTCGTCCAAGCACGCCGCCATGTTGAAGTCAAGCAAAGCACATCCAACCCAAAGTCGACCCATCTCAACGTCCTCTCCCTCTACAACATTGAAAGCGCATGGTGCAGCAATATTAGACACTTCATCCGTAATCACCGGCTTAAGGATTATATATAAGACTGAAGGCCTTGCGGGGTGTTTTAGGGGTGTAGGACCGCGGTTTGTGTGGACGAGTGTGCAGTCTGGGACCATGTTGGTGCTCTACCAAACACTTTTACGTTATTTTGAGCAAAATCCTCTGGTTGCGACGGATCATGATGGTTGAATTATTGTACGATTATGTCAGGATATAGACCGGTGGTTAGCGACCATTTATAACGGTTGATGCATTGCCGGCGTTTGGGATACTCACCACGAGATGTAGTGAGGCATTAGATTTAGAGTATATGCATTCTCCATTCCATCACGACTGTTCGAAACGCTGGTTTCATCAGTACTGCGAACTTTGCACAGCCTCTCCCTTTATTCATTTATGCCCTCATGAAACTGAATCCATGGTTGTCAGAATTAAGAGAAAATTCCGTGCTCAACTATTAGCATCTTCTTCATAGACTTCAAGGCCAGAGGAAGTTACCCTGGTACTAGACTATCCGAAGGAATGTCATGAAAGTTTTCCGATTACGTCACACTTGACGAAAAGAATAAAGCAGCTTGCTAGTGGATGAAATTCATGATGACTGTAGAACAGTTCTTAATAAAACTGTTGTGTTTGCACACTTATTCATCCTCCCAGCAATACACAGCTAAGAAAGCCAACGAGAGTTGCAATTGCATGGCCGGCTGAGTGGCACCCTTTTGTAATGTCTAGCGCCATGTAAAGATCAGGCTATACTAGATGTAGATACGCAGCCAACCCCCTACCTCACTTCAGCGTGAAGTATAGATCCCTGCTTGGCCTCTACCTCCTCGACACGACGTTCCAAATCGGTACCTGGAACCCAATCACGCTTGTCCATACCGGGTACAAACAGAGGTGCGTGGGTGAAGAGATGGTTCATCTCTTCGAGGGGTCGTTTTGCGGTCTCGGGAAGGAAGCAGTAGAAGAAGATGGCGTTAGTAAAGTTGCAAATCTGTGTATTGGTTAGTATTGCGGCATCTGTAAAATGGTATCAGAGCTCTTACAATGAACAGGAGATAGTATCTCCATCCAACTTGCTCCATGGCTGGCTTCGTGACCTGTCCAATCATAGTGTTGAAAGCAAATGATACCATGGTGGCAATGGACACTCCCTTGGAACGGGTCTTGGTGTCGAAGATTTCTGCTGGAATGATCCAAGAAAGAGGTCCGCAAGTTGCGCTGAAACTGAAGTTATAGACCCAGGTAATAACAATAAATGCCCAAGCCGCTGAGGTATTGTTGCTGCTTCCAGGTGGGAAGACAGCCAGCATGATGGTGGAAATGATAAAAGTAACCATGTTTCCAAGGTTTCCGAGGATGAGGGGCCAGCGACGTCCGAATTTGTCAATAAAGAGAATGCAGAGCGCTTGGGCGATGAGGGCAATGACTGAGGAAATGGCCTGATATTTCAAGGTCTCGTCTCCCTTGATGCCCATCTTTCCGTAGATCGTAACCGAGTAATATCTGACATGCAATGTTAGTAGAACATCTTTCTTCTCGTCATTCCAACTTACTGGATGGCCGAAACACCTGTCATCTGGATGGAGGCCTGAATAGCACAAGACAGGAAAAGACGGCGGAAGCAGGACTTGTCTTTGAACAGCTCAACGTAGGACTTGGCCTCGTGCTCATGGTCGAAAGTGATGGCGTCCTGGATCTGCTGGAACTCAGCCTGAACCCAAGGATCTTTATCGTCGCCATTGGCGTGGAGTTTGGAAAGGTTACGAAGACCCTCTTCAACCCTGCCATGGTCGATCAACCAACGAGGAGACTCGGGAAAGACCATGATGAGCGCGGCCAAAATCACGGCGGGAACGATTTGGATACCAAGACTGGTACGCCACTGTCCGTCGTTGGTGGGATCAAATCCGACATAGGTCCCGTACGAGATCCAGGCGGCAGCCAGAGCACCGACGCCCAACATGAACTGCTGCAGAGCGGTGATACGGCCTCGGATGCTCGGGTGAGCCAATTCGGCTTGATACAGGGGGATAATCATACAGAGAATACCAACACTATGAATAAATCAGTGCCGAATTCTATCCTACTTGGACAAGATACTCACCCTAGGCCAGCGATGGCACGTCCAGAATAGAGATATGACAGAGCCTGGGCGCCGGTTTGCAGAGCACCCCCAAGACAGAAAACAAGGGCGCCAATCATAATGGTCATACGACGACCCAGCATATCACCCATTGGGCCAGCGGCGCCAGCTCCGAAAAAGGCACCACCAGTGAACACCGATACCACTGCTCCTATTTCATTGTCGGTTGGTTTGAACTTGGAGATGAAAGACTCGGAGGCAATGACTTGAGCAATAACACCCAAGTCATAACCAAACAGCAGCGAGCCGAGGGAGGCGAAAAGGCCGACAAGGAACTGGTACCACTTGGGAGGAAGGGCCATTTTTGCAAAGAGGTTCAGTAGTCTCTGCAAGACTGCTGCTTCTTCTGGAGCTGAGAAGACTGACCCACCCAAGCAGCAGGGAAGATGTTTATATACTACAGTCTAATTCCTCCAACGCCTGGTCACCATTGCTAGTACCGGATTGTGGGGATCTCGTGGCACGACACTTTCTCCAGGATATCTCCATAAAGCGGGGACATCGGACAGGCTCCGCACTGTTTTGCACCGCTGCCCGCTCACCGTCCATGTCACATCGGCGTGCGCACCGAGGGTAGGCACTCTGCTCGGTCGATCCTCGACCGACGGAGCATTTTATTCCTAACGTCATTGCGTTAAGACTCACATATCAATTTGACAGCTGCCCAGCCCGCTAATCCATCACTGGTGGAAACGCTGCAAGACGGCCTGGGCAGGGTTCGATTGGACGCGGGTGTTTGTCCTGGTACAGACATGGTGTATAAAGAGTCAGGGTGCTGCGAAGTAATGCCGAGTGGTATTCATTCCACGAATGAAATAGGGCTCCTGGTGTGGATCGACTAGCCTCTTTCGACTACCCGCCCGGCGCCCTGCCATCACGCGCAGCAAGCCATGAAGCTTCCTCTTACCTCAGTCGGCGGCTGCTGCGACTACTTTTGGAGCATTTTAGGTGTTCCCAGAAAAATCGCCTGATAGCTCTTGGAAGTATTTTCGAAAAGTCCTCTCGTCAATTTCATTCAACCATGGCGAGCTTTACTCGAATCGAAGAGAAGGACACGCCCTCGATTTCGATCCATCCGTCTCATAAGATCGCCAAGATAAACGACAACATCTAT
The DNA here is from genome assembly GCA_001644535.1 of Pyrenochaeta sp. DS3sAY3a. Classification (NCBI taxonomy): domain Eukaryota; kingdom Fungi; phylum Ascomycota; class Dothideomycetes; order Pleosporales; family Cucurbitariaceae; genus Pyrenochaeta; species Pyrenochaeta sp. DS3sAY3a. The sequence goes on along the minus strand of KV441651.1, from coordinate 864,294 downwards.
GGCGGTTTCACCGAGTAAGCCAACCCCAAAAACAATGTCTTAATGTTTCCTGCAGTTCCCTTCGCTAACCCGGAAACCAGGCACATGGGCCGATGTATCTATGGCGGCATCTACGACCCCGGGAACCCTTTGTCAGACGAGAACGGCTTCCGCAAGGACGTCATTGAAGCCTTTAAAGATCTAAACGTACCTGTAGTTCGGTACCCTGGTGGCAACTTTGTGGCAACCTATCATTGGCTTGATGGTGTTGGCCCGAGGGAGCAGAGGCCGAGTAGGTGAGTTTTGACAATTTTCATGTTTTTTTGTCTTCAACATTAAAATCTATAATTTTTCTGGGACAAGATGTTTTAGCATGACAATAGGAAGATTACAAACTGTTGAGCTATTTGAAGCTCGCAAGCTGAACTACGAGAGTACATAGAATTGAGAATCGTCTTTCCGAGGCCTTGTCGCTTCTTTCTCACAGTATTTCTTTCACCCCCAGTGGAAATGAACTATCATGTCACCAGAGAATTAATCACTCGATATCTAATCATGTGGTAGCTAATGATTTCTACAGACCAGAACTTGCTTGGATAGGCACCGAGTCCAATGAATTCGGCACAGACGAATTCATGAAGTGGTGTGAGGCTGTTGGTACAGAACCATATCTTTGCCTGAACTTTGGCACAGGAACTTTGGATGAAGGTCTGTGCCCTTTTCTCAAGACATTGACTCGGGCTCACCAGTAATCAGCTCTTGGATGGCTCGAGTACTGCAATTCAGATCGTCCCACACACTATGCCAATCTTCGCCGCAAGAATGGCCGGGAAAAGCCGTACAATGTTCGTTCAATCTTTGTGTAAAGATAAGAAATCTACTAATGAATCATAGGTCAAGTACTGGGCACTTGGTAACGAGTGTTGGGGTGACTGGCAAGTTGCACGTGAGTGCTATATTTGATTATTGTGTTAAAACTACTGACTCACCGAACCAGAGCTTACAAAGGAAGACTACGCAAAGAAGGCCTATCAGTGGGCGAAAGCCCTGAAACTTCTTGATCCTAGTATTGTACTGATTCTCTGTGGTGAGACTGGCTACTCATCTTGGGATTACTACGTGCTCAACCAGTGTGTAAAATGGAACGTCCATGGCCTGGGAGGTGACCCAACCAAGTCCCTGATTGACATGCACTCCATTCATATCTACACCGCGGACAACGAGCATCTACCAAACGCTACCGCACCAAGAGCTGCAGAGCGAGCTATTCAGATGACCAGCGCATTGATTGACCTTGCGCGTATCGAAAATAAGGTCCCCACGACTGTCCCAAGGCCAACTATCTGTTTCGATGAGTGGAATGTTTGGGACCCTGTTCGAGCCCCCGGTGAACAGGGAGCGGAAGAAAAGTACACCCTCTCCGATGCTCTTGCAGTGGCAGTCTTCTTAAATGCGTTTATCCGACAGGCGAAGGATATGGGAATGGCCAACATCGCGCAATCAGTGAACGTCATCTCACCGTTGATGACTAGCAAGGATGGCTTGGTCAAGCAAACAATCTGGTGGCCACTTTGGCTCTTCTCAAAATACATGCGTGGCCACACAATTGCCTTGAATGTTCGATCACCCGAGTACACTGGCAGAACCAACCCGCACTGGGTTCGAGGCACCATTGAAACACCATTCCTGGATTGCAGTGCCACTGTTGGAGATGATGGATACATCAATCTTGCTGTTACGAATGTGAGCGAGGACCAAGACTACGAAGTCCCTCTGGAAGGCCTAAAGGCGGCGAAGGTGGAAGTCTTTACTGTGACTGGAGAGGATATTTCTGTTACGAACACGGCCGAAGAACAGAAGGTTGGCATTAAGGAGAGCGGTTGGGATGGCAAAGGATCATACAAGTTTGAGAAGCATTCTTTCACTCTGTTGAGGTGGAAAGAGGCTTAAATCTTCGGTTCGGAGCTGCTCTCATGCAAAATAGATGGATTTAACTTTAGACATAGAGCATAGTCAACTGCTACTTTAGCTTGAACTCGAGCTCTTTCCCAAGGCGGATATGAATTCTTGAAGAATCTTTCTGCTATTCTACTGCATGGTCCATTGAATGTCTATCTGATGTACATGAAGCTAGAAGTTACGAGCGCAAGGTTACAAGTTTGTAATAGTAGAATGCGATTACAAGACGATTTACGTAGTAGATAAGACCCCATCACTGTGGTATGGGGCAAAGCTGTTTTCGAACAACACACCGAGCATTGCTAATCAGAAATATTTGCTTGCCGAGGCTATTGCCTCGAGCAATTATTGCGGGTACTTCTCCGTACTCCTTCCCCCCTAGCCGTCCAAATACGCACCTAGTGGCTTAATGATCCACTCATCTCTCAGTCCCCGGATTGCGTCTGCATAAACCCACAACAGTATTCCAATTACTGTAATTGCTCCCGGTAACAAAAACATCAAGACCAAGTACCGGACCATATCGTTCCATGTACTTTCGAGATTCTTCCGCATTGCTCGCTCTTCGTTCAGGTTCGGGTACTCCTCCTTCGGCACCTCCTTCCCAAGAAAGTCACAAAGCGGGCCCCAAGTGAGATCCAAGTCGGTATCAAGTTCCAGAAGACGATCTTTTGGTACCAGTGAGCGAACAGTATCATAGTGCTTCTCATACGCAGACTGTGATACAGGTCCCCCATATTGATTGCCGCTGTGAACACGGAAAACCGAATGAACCAGATTCATCAAACCAGCCATTTTGGTGACATTCAGGATGCGGCAGATTCTGAACAAACTCCAAGTCTCCAGGCACCATATGCTGTCTTGCATGCTCTGCTCCCAGACCGCATACGTGCGCTTTGTGAGGATCACTTTAGCTTCTGGATATGCTTCGATCAACTCCTTCGCGAATATACATCCCGGGATATCCAAAAGCGCATCATAGTCTCCTAGTAGTTTGTCGAATTCCGCTTTCCCATATGGGCTTTGATTCTCCTGGCCGAAAGACCTCTCCTCGGGCGGGAGGAGAGTGACGTTGATGGCTTCTTGCCAGAGGGCAAGATCTTGAGGTTTAAGAAGCGCCTCTCGCATCTGGTAGGGCGTGTATCTCAAGTTCCGCAAAGCGACCGAGATGGATGTTGTTCCCGTACGGCACATGCCAAGGACAAGTACCTGCATAGGTAGCTTCCGGGTGCGTTCATCTTGATCTATCAATCGGGCGTTTGCCATGGTGACTTTTGGTGTAAGTTCTGGCTTGCTTTGGCCACTGATATAATTAGTGATGAGAGTTGACAGATTGAAAAGTCGTGCAGATGCGATGCGACCTGGTCTCATCCTCGTTTAGGCTAAACTAACGGCTAAAGCTACAAATACGATGTGTGCTGATGCATTGCTGGAGAACTCATAGTGAGATGCTGAAGATGAAGTTTTGTATGTCGAAACCATCCGCATGCCCCTGATCGAAGAGCCCTGACATGACCCTTGTCACTTGTGACATGCTCAGGGTATGCCAATGGCCTCATGCTTTCAGTCCCAGCCAATGGGAGCATTCCCTTGCAGGAAAGTAGAGAAGATAAGCGAGCCGCCGTTCAACCTACAAATATGTTGTCAACCAATTCTTCAAGCAATTTGAAGCGTTCAATACAACTGAATCTTTACCCACCAGAATAGGAGGATCGCCAGGCTCTAGTAATTCGTCTTTGCCCAAACCTCAGAGAAAAACTGATAACAACGAGGAGGGTGATGATTGGAACATGGTTTACAAGGCTGAAGGCCAAGTCGAGGAAGAAATCAAAAATCTAGATGCCCATACTAAACAAGTCATCGGCCAGAGTTGAGCAATCAGAGCTGCAGGTATGGACAAAGGCTTACATTTACGACATAGAACAAGAGAGATTGAATGATGAGACAAGAACTCGAGAGAGACATCATGCAAGAGAAAGTCCTCACATTGTCCCGACTTCAATTGTTGAAAGTAGAAGACATCCGCAAAACGAGGCTGGCAGCAGCCATATCTTATCGATTATGAACCATTCAGGCAATATTATGCGGATGCATGGAATAAAAGCAGGCCTGAAATTGATGTCGTGCATCGCAAAGGGAAACTCAATGCGACGGGACAAAACCTTATTCCACACCATGCTCCACCTGCAGCCGTTTCTCGCGGGTGGACTTCGGAGTTGTACATAATCAACAGCTTCTGGAACATTGAAGCTACATTTCTACTTGAGATTTGGAATCAGATATGGGCATGAGGGAAGCATGAGAGAAGCAATGCGCGAGAAAGTCATCCATTACTACCACCAATGTTTGTCTAGGCCAGCTCTGGAAGCCACTGAAAATGTCCTTGGTTATTCATATTCTCCACGTCATCAGTCACCAAGCGCAAACACCAATGAAACGTGGAAGCGAAAGCAGCTTCTGCCCATTGAAGATCACCGAACTACTTTCCCCACGCCCTGAACTCTTGTCTTTAATCGTCAGACAAACCTCGTGTCGACACTTGCAAGCATGTGATTGGGGCCAATTGGTAGTGTTTGGGAAAGTTAGTCGGAGCTTTAAATGCCACATGGTTCGATTACGCCTCGATGCACATGCTGGGATCGGAAACTAGCTTCGGAACGTTGCTGCACTATCTGGCACATCCCGACATTCCGCCTTACTGACACCCTATGAAAGCCTTCTAACAAAGCACTCTAGCACACCTAAAACTGATTTTGTGCTGCGAAGGTCGAGTCAGAAAAAAAACCGGACAGCGACGGCGCAACGTCAATCCTGCCACAAGCCGCTAGCCGGTCGATCCCCGAATATTGTGATTGGCTGCGCAATAATGTCGTGGAGACAGTTCATGGCGCGATTCTCGTTTTAGGCCTTTTAGGTTGGAGGTGTGTGTGAATAGAGTTCAGAACTACATACAAGGTGAGCGAGACCTTGAACCAGTCCCTGTCCCTTTATTCCCGACGCCTCCTTTCGAGTCTTCTGTCGCCACAGCACGAAGGATTCATCAAACATGTTCCTCACATATCCCGACTGACTGGAATCTTTCGCGGTCATGGGTGTACGTGCGATTATCACGGGCTTGCTCCTTCTTGTGAGTTGGGTCAACGCTGACCACCTTGATTCAAGGTTGAAGGGAAGCGAGCTCGGGCTCGCTGATATCCCAGCATGTGGCGTAAGAAAGAATACTGAGTTTGGAGAATACGACCTCTAATTGCGTGACAGATATTGTGTATGCTGGCCACGGTACCAGCTACAGGCTGCTCACTGGACGACCTCAACTGTGTGTGTAGCAATGAAGATCTCGCGCACACTCTATCTGCTTGCATGCTCGCCAATTGTACGATGGCGGACACAACAGGCACAGCAAGAGTCCAGGCAGATCTCTGCGACTTGTCTCAGGAATCGAAGAGGATGCAGGTCTTCCTTTATACTGGCATTGTGTACTCTTTGGCCTTTCTATTCGTCGTACTTCGAATTGCCGGGAAAATGGTCTCTTCGCGGCTTTCTTTGGATGATATCATGGTTGTAGCAGCTTTGCTGTTGACGGCCGTTCCTCTTGGGTGTGTTCTTGCTAGTAAGTATTTGCATCAAGATGGTGAAATGAACAATACTAAGCGTAAGAGTAGTGACAAAGATAGGGTTTGGGGAGCATCTCTGGAATCTTGAAGATGGAACTTTACTTCCCATTCTGCGATTGTGTAAGCTTACTATTTTATTGTGTTCTATACTATATTACTGACAACTACTTAGTTTATGTCTCATGGTCTACCTACGTTGTCGTTCTCGGTCTCATCAAAGTGTCCCTTATCCTCTTCTACCTCGAAATATTTAAAACGCGCAACTTCGCCATCAGCGCCTACATCGTCCTCGGCTACATAATTGTCAACACCCTCATAATATTCCTTATGACAATTTTCATTTGCAAGCCTGTCAAATCCTTCTGGGACCGCGACATCAAGGGAAAGTGCATGGATTTGCAGGGTTTGGCCTACGCAAATTCGGCAAGTGCGATTGTACAAGATGTTATACTATTGATACTTCCTTTAGTATTCATCAGGAAATTGCAGATGAAGAGATATAGAAAGATTGCTGTTACTTTTATGTTTACCATTGGTACCTTTGGCTGCATTGCAACAATCATCCGGTTACAAACCCTCCTCGCTTTTAAGATTTCGATCGATCCAACTTGGGACTATGTTCCAGTCACTATATGGACCGAACTCGAGCTTGCAGCAGGCTTCGCTTGCGTATCGCTCCCTTCCATCAGAATCCTCTTTGTTCGATTGCTTCCAACCAAGATCAAGGAGATCCTCAGTCAAATCACACATCGTTCTAGCAAAGGTTCCTCTGGAAGAAAACAGGCAACACCCCCCGCGCAAAGAGAGTGGAAAAAGCCATCAAGTTGGATCAACATATCATTGCATGCTCGCGACAGTGAGAATTCAACGGAGCCACAAAAGAGCTTTATAAGCGGATTGTGGTCACGAACTTCGACATCGCGGTTTTCATCACATATGCGCTCAGGATCAAGAAGACTGGATTCCACAATGAGCAATTACAGCGAAGCAGGTGTCGCCGTAACTCGACCTCCCTACCGAGAGAGATGGGATTCGGATCAATCTAATCAGCCTGTTGAGTTACAGAGTATGTCCAAATCCCCAGAGAGGGCGTTAATAAACAAGTCACGCAGAAGTCGCTCGAGCGAGGATGATGTCACAGCATTACCGAGAATCGGGTGTCTCCCTGAGCGAAACTTCTCGGACCTCGATTTGTCAGGGAGTCTTCAAAAGGTCAAGAGCAGATCAAGTAGGGATAATAACGTGTAACATAACATAACTCATCATAACGGGGTAAATTTAACTACACGAAATACATAATGTCTTTAATGCCTATCCAACGCCTGAATAATCGTACAAATGACCCATGTCGCGCCCCATATCGTACATTCCGCTAGGCCTTCATGCCGCTAGACAGCTGCCGCAACCATCTTCGAGTCCTCTTCCTGTTTGTCCGTTCGGATCCAGTTCACTGCTAGCGCTAAAAGAATGTCCATGCCTGGCGCGACGTGAATGATATCCTGACGACTCATGTGAGACCACTCTTCGAATTTCGACATTGTGGCTACTGGCGTGCCATTGACTAGGATGCCTTTGTCTTGGCCCATAATTTTATTCTCAACTGATATCATTTTGCCGGCGGCGGATCTCTCGTTGATAGTCAAGACTTGGCTTTTGTTAGCGCATTGTATAATCATCAGTGCAGGATTGCTGTAGAATCGCGTACTATATTCCGTCTTTGTGAGGCCTCTGCGAAGCTTCAAATGCCAGACTTCTTGTCCATCACCCCGCATGCCGTGGTATTCTGTCCCTTTTCCACTCCATGGATGCTTCTGTTTCACTATTCGCATGACTTCCCTCCCGTCCATGGTTAAAAAGCTCAAGTTTTTCGACTTTTGTTCTTTCATCTGCACAAATGGCGTTCCTATTTGTCCTGTTGGTGTTGCAAAGTAGATGGTAGATGATGATTTCGTTGACCAAGTGTCGGTCGCTTTCATCAGAAAGGTTTCGGGTTTACGAGCCATGAAGCCTGGAAAGATGGGTAGGCCCGGCTGAGGAAGAGGAGGAAGATTGGCTGCCATTGCGATAGTGCTTTTGGGCGAAGTTTCGTTTGAGATTTTGAGTTAGTGAAGGAAAAGGTAGATTGGTGCTACCCAACCTCAGTTTCCACATCGCTATATATACTCAAGTCTCGAAATACTTGAGTACACAATCCGAAGGCATCACGTCATGAGGCTGGCCGCGTAATTACCATAGAGGGTAGGAGTAGAGCGACATCACAGACTTCAGCCAATCATGACGTGACATCTTCCGAGGCTGTGAAGTCTAAAGCTAAACCCAAAACGGTTGCACCACTGGCCAAGCTTTCATGGGGGCAGAGTCTACCTGCATTAAGCAAACCGTCTAAGCCCGCTGATGGCATGGCTGAGTTCAGATATTTTACGAGTATAATATCAAACGCTAGAATGCACAGCCTCCCACGTATGTTCTACCCTCGCGATCAGTCGTGAACAGTTATATAAGTTCTACTCTGACCCGCTGTTACCTTGGTGAACGCAAGGTGGCCCTTTAGGAAAGTCAAGGAATCTGTGTTGCACTACAGCCCCACGAACTAGAATGCCTCAATTGACGTCTGTTCGCGGAATTCGTACGCAGATTTGGATATGAATTGACGATTATTCCACAATGTAGCGATTGCGTTTCTTGATCGTCGTCGTAAAGGAAACGCTACTTCCAGGTTAAGTGCACAGCAAACTCTTCAAGCGAGGGTCACTCTCGTTTCCCTGGAAATGGGCATACTAAAGGATGTCTCTACTTGGTTCTATTTCTAAACGACCGACTACAGACTACGACCAGTGGACCATAGTGTAAATACGCGACCTTGGGGTTCCACTAAAAGGATAGCTTATCATTTCTGGATGCTCCACGTTCATGTTCATTCATTTATCCTTCGCCCTGCATTATTCTTTTCAAGATGTTCAGCATCTCACCACTTGGCGTTCACTTTCTCTGGGAAGGATCATATCAATTTCCATTGTCACACTAGAGGACTTCTATGGCACGAAGGTTTCTTAAAGCAGCACTGGGTACTTGGTTCTATGATTTTGTAGTTGAAACATTCTTGCTTCTTCACATATCGGCAGAAGGACAAAGGACGTATCTTAGGGCTCAACATTCATCATATTTCAGACTCGATTCACATGTACATACAAATTCGATCAAGTCGTTATATTTCCGACTGTCAGTGCCTACACGGTGTGCAAAATTTGGTCAATTCTCTCCATGCATGATGATGACGACAAACACGCTACAGAGTATATGTGGGAAGCAAGTATTTGACAGTACCATCCCTCTGTTTCGACATACTCGGAAATCTTCCAGAAGCCAGAAGACGCTAGCCAAAACAATCAAGTGCGCTTTTGGGCAGACCTTGCGAACCCCGCGTACACCTGAAACGCGCAAGAACGCGAAAATCGACAAATCCCAGCCCTGTGCATATGTATCATAGTGCCCGAAGCAGTAATGCGGGGCAGCGTGGTTCCCGAAATGTAAGGCAACCTTTGCTGGTGCTGCGCCCCTCTCAAGGTCTTCCTTTTCGGGTCTAGCGAGATCCTGCTAAACAACAGTGACACGCGTATACTCTGCTGTATAGCATTTTGGGGGCTGACAGAGATGAAATAAACATATGAAGATGCGATACTCCCCCAGATGTCTTGTGATGTGAAAGGAATCCATTTAGAAGCATTTCTCTGCGAAGTAAATATCCAACATGACGCCGGCTACTCGATCAATCAGGACGGTCAATGATGATGACATCAGCCTCATTGGTGAGAAGACTCTCAGCTACCATTCAAATATCTTAATTAATCAATCATTTTCAAAGATGTCGAGGATGCTCCCTTACTAGATGCAGCTCCGATCCCAAACGCCGATTTGTATTCCATGACACCTCCAGTTTATACACAGTCAATCGCCGATGGTGAAGTGTCAGTAGACGCAGAAGCAGAACGACAAGAGAAACCCCACGTATTCGAGCGGTCGCCTGAACGTGGAGTCCCCTCGCGCCGTCCATTACAACAGCAAGTATCAAATACTCCAAGTGAGGGCAACCTGCAACGACAAGTGTCAAATTCTCCGAGTGATCACAATCCCCCAAGCAACCGATCAATAGAACACGACGAACCAGAATCAAGCCAAGCTCAGGTTCAGCCCACCCTCTCTCCCAGATACTCGGGAAATCCCCCTGGGTATGGTCATTACCTCACAGAAGTTGTGGATGAGGCAAACCTGGTAGGAGCAATTGCATGTAGTATCCTGCATGATCGCCCTGCAATATGGCTTGTAAGGAAGAAAAAGATGGCACTCTCGCCCCTAGCAGCTGCAGTACTCACGACAGAAGGACTTATTCGCCCCAAAGACCTTTATCTGTCAGTGTTCCCATATACTACCCATACACAAAGCTGACTGAATCTCTAGTATCTCACAGCATGCCGGCTCCCGTCGCGATCCTACCGATCCGCTCTCAGGCGTCCTGCTAGGCGTATACGACACCGTCGGTGAAATGATGCTCGGCCTTGTAGCTGGCCCCGTCGAGCTCGGCAAACAAGCCACTCCCATGTTGAAGCGATATGAATCTCGACAGTCGGAGAATCCCGGCGGTATCACCGTCCCTGTAACGAGTGGAGACGTTAAAGGCGTTCCTCACGCTGCTGCGCAGGTGGCCATTGGGACGGGCAAGGGTATGGGCCGTATCGTCACCGCCAGCTTGAAGAGCCCAATGCATATCATGAATGGCATCACACGGGGCTTTCACAATTTGCCCAAGTCGTATGGGGAGAGTGTGAGGGAGTACGAGAACGTGACGGGTATGAGGAGTGGGTTTGTTGTCAGTGCAAAGGTCAGCTTAGTCCACGATGTAATCACTCAACGGGAAACGGATATACTGACAATCATCAGGGCTTTGGCTACGGCATTGGAGACGGCCTCATGGATCTGTTCGTCAAGCCTATCTCTGGAGCTGAGGAAAACGGCATCGTCGGCTTTGGAACCGGCCTGATGAAAGGCGTTGGGAATGCAATGTTCAAACCCACGGCTGGTGAGTACACCCAAGCGGGTCTCGGGCACAATGAAAGTACTGATGCTTGTGCAAGGTGCATGTGGGCTTATCGGCTATTCATCCGTCGGAATATACAAGTCGATCCGAAATATCAGTGTCACTAAGCAGGAGGATCCGGCTGAGCTGGTGCGAAGACTGGGTGAGGCTGAATACGCACAGGCTGCTGATGCGGATAAACTTTATATTGTACGCGTGTGGTGCCAGACTCAGATGCGTGTACGTTTGGTTTGAGATTTTTGCTATGTTTAGATTCAATGCGGTGTTCGAGGAGGACGAGAACGAATTGGAAAGACGTTGAATGCTGTAAGTTTAACGATGCGTATCGTTGCTGTTTTCTGTACCTTAACGAGTCGTATTTTCATACAAAGCAAGCTAGTTTTTGCTATTTTTTTAGACACACTCTTTTTCCTTAAGACGACTCTCCCTAGCAAATATGTTCTATTGATTATGCTCAGAATTCTTCCTTAAAATTTTTAAATATCTTCCCTGTACCAAATAGTTGCTAACTTGCCATTTATTTATACAACTTTTAAGCAAATGCCATTACTTACAGCTTGATAAACCACACAAAGCACTCGACTCCGTGGCATATTGCCACCTCTTATCACCATCCCGTTCTGCCGATTACCATTTCTTCGCTTCGCGGTAGGCCTTTATGTCAATGTGGGAAGCCTTTAAGTGCATGCAGAAGACTTTGGTCGTTGAAGAATTCCTTGTTACGAAGATTGCTCATTGCCCTTGGAGGAAACTCAACCTCAAAGACGGCAGAATGATCCTATGGTAAATCTACTTCTTTTTTTAGATCACCGTTCGTGCTATTTGAGGTCTTTTTTGTATTTTAAGACGTGTTCAGCCTCACCAGAGCATCCTGTTGGCAAAAAACTTCATCATCGTGGAAATATGCCAGACGCCAACCTCGATGTTTTTCAAACTGGACTCCTAGCGAAAGATCAAGAGGGCGATAAGTAGTGTCTCGAGCTACGTTGATGCTAGTGAATAGATCAGATCGTGAATCCAAGTAAACTAAAATCTTTGTTGAGTTGTTGTGAAGTAGCGCACATGCACTGAAGCCCCGCTAACCAATGCTAGGCTCAGTGCAGAGCCCCACAACCACTCCACATGAACAATTGACATGCCATTGCCATATCTCTCGTACGCAAAATTAGAGATGAGGAAGGGAACCATCAGCACATATAGAGAAAATGCTATACAAAGATGTGTTTGCTTCGTCACTGCGGTATACAGAGAGAGGTGCGTCGTGATGGGGCCTGTTCCTCTTCTCTTTGATGCAAAATCTACCGTTTCAGTTCTTCGAACGTCCTCAGGCTTCTCCTATACAGTATTTGTGTAGGGGATATACTATGTCCTCAAAGACACCGCGAGACCTTTTTGTTTACCTAGCCCTCGAGAGGCCTATCATGAACCATACCGCGCACGTACCAAATACACGCACGATAGAATGAGGATCGCCGCTATTGTAGGCCTAGGTCCATCCGAAAGTTCCGAACTCAAGCGCAATAAACAAGCATGCCCATGTTTGCAAGCCCAGCCCTTGAACATCTTCGAGAGAGAAGCAGTTCGCCTACCCTAGCAAACAGGTTTTGATTGACTCCCAGGCTGGCCTTCTAGCTTGTTCTTTCCCTTTAAGCGAGCTTTGATCCATACAAGATTCCATATTCCGGGTATGCAGGTACGCTTACTAGATTATATGGCAGCGACAGGGAATATAATATATTGATTATAATGAAACGCCCGGAAGCCAGCCACACCAAATCGAACCCAAAACCAAGAAACTGGTTTACGGATGCATCTTCATGGCTACCGTGACCAGTGCGCTGGAAATTGAGCCAAATGGGGTATCGTACGGGACATCGACACATGTCAAAAAGATGCCAAGGCATCCTCCGACCACGACACGTTGAAATATCGTGATACATTAGGCACAAATTGTGCTTGTACACCTAAAAATTCAAGTACTATCGATGCATGTCAATAGTCATACCTTTCCAAGCAAACAACCTGGACCCACATAGCCAGGTACGATAAAATCTATCGTGGGGTTTCGAACTGTTGAGCCACAACCTTTGACGGTACGGGTTATATCGTCGCGAGACTGTGGCACCCTATAGATCCCTGGTCACAATATCTTTCAATCAGTGAACAGTGGTACCGCTTACCGGTGGCATGTCATGCGGATCCAGAGACACGCGATCCCATGGTCCGAACACGAAGACAATCAACCTTATCGCAGATAAAAACGAGATAGAATAGATGAGAGCAAACAGACGACGTGGGCTACACGACAGAAGCAAGCCATCGAACGAGATGTCCATCAGTATTGGCTCACCATAATTAGATCAGTGGGTCCGTTGGTGCACGTAATAAACGACTGAACGCTCTCGGTACTTCAAAGCATTCTAGAAATTATCATCCCAAAGTCCTGGACGCACTGATGCAGCACTTCCTAATAATATTCATGAAGTGGCACTGACCAGTCCAACGTGTGGTGGAGGCAACAAAAGTAGATTAACAGTTCCAATTTCTAGTCGTGTTCGCAATGGTTGATCCAAAGGGACAAGCACATAGTAACAAGAATGGCGGAAGCTGAAGAGACGAGCCGTTAGCGAGGAGCTTGATTTGTGGGTTTATGGGCTTGGGAACCTACTGTGCAACAACAAAAGAAAGTGTATATATATCACACCGTCCGCAGATGCTACCGAGCTCTAACTATCAAGATTCTTCTTGTCTTCCTTCTTCTCTAGTCACCTCTGCTTGTTTGTGTCTGCAAGATACTAAAGAGAGGCACCATGAGATATCTTCTTCTTTCTGCTTTTGTTGCCACGCTGTCTGCAGTTGCGCAGGGAGCGGGTAGCGCCGTCAAGGGCACGGGATCAACCACTCGAGGATGGTCTTGCTGCAAAAATTCATGTTCATGGAGCGGCAAAGCTTTGGTCGATAAACCTGTCTTGACCTGTGACGCACAAGACAACTTCCTGGACAATCCATCGCGAAGGGACGGTTGTGAGAGCGGAGGTGGATCTTTTGCGTGCTCTGACCTTAGTCCCTGGGCGCTTAGCGCGGATCTGTCCTACGGATTTGCTGGAGTGAATCTTGCCGCTTCAAATGAAAGTGCTTGGTGCTGCAGCTGCTATGCGTAAGATCTCTATCCGGATAATACTACATAATACTGATCCAAAATAGACTTACCTTTACCTCTGGACCAGTCAATGGCAAGAAAATGATCGTTCAAGTTACCAACACGGGTAATGACCTTGGTAACGATCAGTTTGACCTTGCAATCCCGGGCGGCGGAGAGGGAAACACCCAAGGATGCACAAAACAGTATGGAAGAGATGTATGGGGTGCTGATTACGGAGGGGTTTCTCACCGTGAGGAATGTGATGCCCTTCCGCCTGCTCTTCAAGGTGGCTGCTATTGGCGATTCGACTGGTTCAGAAGCGCTGATAATCCGACCATCAATTGGGAAAAGGTCCAATGCCCCGAACAGTTGTCGTATGTATCTGGATGTCGCCGAAATGATGACCCACCCCCTGGGAGAAACACACCTTCACCCAGCCCAACCACATCTGCTCCAATCTCTCAAGGAACCGTTGCACCAGGAGGACAATGCGGTGGTAGGAACTATAAAGGCGCCACCAGGTGCACTTCTGGATACGTTTGTACGTTCCTGGACGAGAACAGTTATTACTGTTTGGTCGACGGTGCTTCGACGCGTACTACACCCACCACCACAACAATCCCCAGTGCTACCCCAACCATCGGGCAGCTCTGGGATCAGTGTGGTGGTAGATCGTTTAATGGGCCAAAAATCTGCAAGGATTCTGTATGCGTAAAAATCGACGAGTGTAAGCAAAATTTTCTTTTTTGGTTGATGCCTACCATTTTTCTGTTTTGGTTGATACCTACTATCTTTCTTGATATCTACCATCTTTCCTTTGGACTATATCTAATATATTTCCTTGCGGTTCATACATACTATCTTTTCTTTTTGGTTGATACCGATCATCTTTCTTTTTGGTTGATATCAACTGACCATTCACTCTTAGGGTGGTCTCAATGCCAGCCGACATCCGCACCACCTCAGAATACTCCCAAGCCGACTTCAACCACTGCTCCCGGAAACGCTTGGCCAACTAATCGTACCCGTCGAACTTGGCCTGGATCTCCAGTCCAAACTACGGCCCCAGGGGGTACTTCACGACAGACAACCACCACGAAACCTGCAACACCAAGCTCTACGGGTCCTTCTCAATTATACGATCAGTGTGGAGGGCTCACCTGGGCGGGCAGTAAACGGTGTGTAGAGGGCTTAGTGTGCATTAAGGTCGATGACTACTATTCGCAGTGCCAAAAGGCATAATTTTCAGAAGAAGTCAATGTCAGAAGGAGCGAATAACCGATTCCAATGTTCATGATGGAAAAGGATTATGTTAGTGCTTTCCAAGAACAAGTATCTTGTGCAAAGAGCCCTCGTTATGCCTTAGAAGTTCGGAATAATTCAGAAGCTAATTGTACTTGGTATATCGCCCTCCTAAAGACGACTTAACGAGATAATGGGGCTCTACCCGAGATTATTTAGTAACAATCAGTAAACAAGTGAGCCGGCTAAAGTTATTTTGGCTTCTATTATGCATTCCTTCCTTGTTCTTTTCCCTTTTTGTCCTGTAGTGTGGATGTCAACACACCACAGTTAGATCTCTCATCCGATACATTACGCACAAGGAACAACTTTAAAAGGATGAGGTATCTAACTAGTAGAACTGCATAGAAGATGTGACCGCAACATTATTTGAGTTTGTGGAAACTCTAGCATATCCCTTAAAAGAGACGAGAAGCCCATGAACAACGAGTCGATGGATGCCGAGTAAGGCGACGACAACGAATGATAGTTGTATCTAGGAACCTTAATAATTACTATGCTAATGAAGATGGTCTCTATCGTCGATTGAGATCAGTGTCAGGTTGTGCTTCTTGATTTGCGTTCTGAGTCTAGAAAGCCAATGAGGTAAAATTTTGATATTTGCAAGTGTCTAACTGAGGTTAGGACTAACTGTTGTTCAGCTATAAATGGAAGTTTTCTTCTGCCCCTAAATACATTGGCGTTTCGAAGGCTGATATTCTTCATCAGCTAACTGAATACGCCTCTTGAGGACTGACTTCTCCCTCCATTGCCCCAGCTCAATTGATCGATCGAATATGAAACCACTGTTAACTTCTTCGCATTGCACTTCTTCAGCATCCTGTCCTGGATAGAATCCCTCGCCGTCATAGGGAATCACGTCAGTGATGTATTTCTTGTCGATGAATCCAGCCGCCATGTATTCGTAATCCTGGCCGTGCGCCCAAGCATTAGAAACCTTCCAGCCGCCTGCCC
The DNA here is from genome assembly GCA_001644535.1 of Pyrenochaeta sp. DS3sAY3a. Taxonomy (NCBI): domain Eukaryota; kingdom Fungi; phylum Ascomycota; class Dothideomycetes; order Pleosporales; family Cucurbitariaceae; genus Pyrenochaeta; species Pyrenochaeta sp. DS3sAY3a. The sequence continues at coordinate 848,252 of KV441651.1, read as the reverse complement.
TTTGCTCAAGAACCGACAGATAGAGATCGGCGCCCGATGCCTCAAATTCCGCAATGGTGATCGGCGTGCCATTTGGGGGTCGGCATACATCACGAACCCAGATTGGTATTGCGAGCTTTTTCCTGATGTTATCCTCATTGACATGCGAAATTATGAACTCGGCGGGGACTAGGCCGTCCGTTTTGATCTGAGCGATTGTGATGCGTCTACCCTTTGGGCTGCGTTTGTAATAGCGCTGCTTCGCACGGTGCATAGCTGGTTCTATCGATGATCAGTTGCGTAGGTCAAGAGCTTAGAAGATCTGCACTCACTCAAACTGTCATTGAGAGAGATAAAGGCCGAGAGGGGGGGTTGCCTCATCAATTGATTATGATGTCGCTCGTATGCTGCTAGAGTCATATGTTCTTTCAGTGAGAAATCCGCCAGTGCTTGAAAAGCCTGGTGATCCTTGATTGGCCGATGTTGGGCAATATGGCAATCTCGGGGCGTGAAGCAACTCTGAGTGGCACTTTGTTCCCACGTCATGCGCGAAAGAAGCTTCGGAAGCCGTCTGTTTTCAGTGATGCGAAGCCTCAACGAGTCACCCGAAAAGTAGCTGGTGTGGGGTTAGCCGAGAATTTCATGACCATTGAGGGGGTGTTTACATATGGTGGAGCTTTCTTTGTGATGCTTCGACGGGTTCGAGAGGGTCGGTCTCGATCGATGACTGCGAGGAATCATTCCAACACTTATCGAAATCATCTTCCTCCGAATGTGCACTGGGAGTTGGAGAAGGGGAGTTCGTGTAATCATTCCAAAATTTATCAAACTCATCTTCCTCCAGTTTTGTACTCGGACGTGAGGTTGGAGGACCCGACTGCTGAGGTGTCTCGCAAGGATGATTGGGTGTTGTCTCTTCGTTGTCCACTTCGGTTGGTGACTCTGACCACTGATATAGACCTATGGGATCTGACATTGTGGTGGATGATATGGTGATGTTGGAAGAAGAGTTAGCAGTGGAAAGAGGTCCTGGCTGGGATCGAACAAGAAGATGTAGTATGGATGCTTGTGTGGGGGTGTGCGGTCGGGAACAGAAAAGAGGAGAGTGGGAGGCAATGGTAAGGGGAGAGACGGTGAAGCTTTGTATAACCTTGTGGCAAGAAGTGGGAAGTCAGATGTGCCCTCTATAAGGTGAGAGAGAATTGGGTCTTGGACAGTCATGATCACGGTGAGGCACAAGCGAGTGTGAAGGTGAAGTCAGATGACGAGAGAAGAGCCAGAGAAGATCAGACTGATAGGTGGTGCGATGGATATGAACAAAGAGATTCGAGAAACAACACGGTTATATATAGATGTTTGTCAATATGGTCAAGAAGTGTCTGAGGCATATTGCTGTTCCGGGTGAGTATTGAGTATTGATGACGGTCAAGTCAAAAGTGCAGTGAAGGCGTCCAGACTGCTCATGAGCTCGAGGTAAAAGACCTCCTGAGAGAGTGAGACTGTGTTTGGATCTCGGACTAAGATGATGTTGGGTGGTGGGTATGGTGAGGTATGGGACGAACATGGCCCTGCCAAGCCACGGCGGCGTGTGATTGGCAGTCGCAACCACGTCTCAGGTCAGGACAGCAAGACGTCGCCCGCAACCACGACGCCTCAACTGGACGCTGGACGCCATTCTTCGGCCGACGCAGCAGCCATGAACCCCGCCATCGAGACGGCGCTGCTCAACAAATACAACCTCACCACGCTGTATCCCGCAGCATGGCCGCAGGAGAAGGACGACGCCGACGAGGACGAGGACGCGGGCTTTGTGCAGCAGCGGCCGGCGAGGCGAGCCACGGCGCAGGCCATGGGGCGGACCAAGTCGCGCTATTCGGTGCTCGAGGACCGGTCGCGATACTCGCGGCAGGTGCCCGGGGCCGAGCGGACCAAGGACGGCGTGGACAACCTGGTGCAGAAGGACGAGCAGGACGCGTTGGGCATGTACCCCAGCGTCGTCCAGGTGCTGCGGGCGCGCAACATCCAGGTCGAGGACGACATCAAGCTGCGTGAGTGCCCCCCGTCGCCGCCCCGCGCGCCCCCGCAGACAGACGCCTAATTGCATGCGTGCCCAGGTAACCGCTTCCTCCTGAGCTCCACCACCTTCTCGCCGTCCCTCTTCCTGTCCCAGGTCCACAGCGATGCCTCGACCGACGCCCTCCTCTCGGGCCTCGACTTCCTCTCCCAGTCGATTGAGAAGAAGTCGGCCTCGCTCAAGGTCCTGGTCGAGTCCAACTTCGAACGCTTCGTCGGCGCAAAGGCCACCATCGACCGAGTGTACAACGAGATGCGCGACCAAGGCAAGGAGCCCGATTCGCCCAAGAGGCCACAGCACTCGAGAGGGGCCAGCAGCGCCAGCTTTTCGGGCAGGAAGCCAAGCGACTCCCTCACGCCGGGAGCACTCAAGCCGGTGCCGGCCGAGAAGAAGAAGAACGCCCTCGTCAAGGAGAGCGAATACGGGGTCCATGGAATCAAAGTTCCCCTGACCGAAGTCGCGGTCAAGGCTGAAGAGGTCTGGGGGCCGGCCCTCAATGGCCGCGAGAGGGAAGAGACGCTCAAGTCCATTCTGGACTCGGTAGAACAGCATCGCGGCTTGTTTGACGTGGCAGCCGCGCTTCAGGATGCCATCCGCCGCAAAGACCATGAAACCATCACGGAAGAATACAGACGGGCGCGCAAGTACGCCGATGAGGCTCGCTTTGTTGTTGAGCAAGCAACCTCGTCGCAAACCCCCCTCACCGACACCCAAATTCACCAAGTCATCGTGACCGCCAGAATGTGGTCTGATGTGGAGCGACAGATCGAGACCTTCAAACGAGAATCCTGGAAACGCCTTGCCTCTACCCATTTTACGCACCAACAGGGTGCAAATGATGAGGTCAAGTCAGATCAATACCTTAGCATCATATCCATCATGCTTGAACTCGGTGTTGACGATAACCCTATCTGGGTATGGCTTCTGTCGCGCTACGAGTACCTCAGGTCTCGCCTGAACACTACATGCGAGCGTTCTCGTGTCGAGGTGGAGATACTTCGCAGACATTTAGCAAACGGCGAAAAGCCTAGCTTGCGATTACTGCAGAAGCATCTCCGTGCCGTACCCACCAGCAGCAACATCAGCGCCGATCCGTCCAAACTAGACACTCCCAAAGTCATCGAATTCTGGGAGCATGTCTACTACTCAATCAACTCACTGTTATCTAACAAAGGTGGTCTACTCGCTGAGCTTATCGAGTACTGGGAAATTGTCCAGTCCTTCATCTCTGGCCGAGCTCAGAGAGGCATGCCAATGGGACCACAAAATCGCTCATCAGTACACCACAAACTCACCGGCGAAAACAAGAATGAGCTTGAAAAGGGCATGAGGGAACTTGTCAGTATTGTGCGAGACCACTTGTACTCGTTCTTTTCCGATCCCCCCATTGAGGATGTTTCACTTCTCTTTTCGCCGTTACCTACCACGCCAACTCCTACGACACCGCGCACGCCTTTAAGTGCTGCCTTGAGCCCCTCCGCAGGTTCAAGATTCCGCTTCGACCCAAACAATATACCTCCACCGTCGCCTAGCCGTGGTGAGACCTGGGAGAAATACGCTTTCTGGCCACCTAATTCTAACGCGCTCTCTGGATCCCATTATCTCTCCAGGACGCTGGTTCTGATTGGCACAGCTGCAAATGAATTCGCATCGCTTCGACTGCCAGACACTGGATCTTCATCACGACTGGACGAAGCACTGCGTCTCCTACTTGGGGGCGTACGCGAACGCTGCGTGCAAGCTGTATGCGCGGCATGGAATTCCGATGCTGAGAAGTTAAAGGTCCTTGAAGACTGGACAAGGAATGCTGACCGCAAAGACACTACAAACCTTCCACAACGCTTCCTTGCTGTACAAAGCTATCTCTTGAATAATCTCCAGAAGACGCTGTATGTCGAAGCCTCGAGCAAGACAGCCGTAGATGTTGTTGTTCCACCAAGCAATAAGCTCTTGCAGATGGTTAGAAGTCAGTTTGTGACAAGCATGTATCGAACTGTCAGTGGGATGGTAGAATGCGCAGAGAAAGGCAGAAAGGCACTCGGAGAAGATTTTGAGGTCAAGGGTGATGATCTTACTATCGACGAGCAAGAAAACGAGGACGGGGACTGGGGTAAGATTGACGCGAATGAACGGGTATGTCTACTGGTTTTCCGCCACCAATCCACTCATACTAAAACTTTTAGCCTACTCGTCTTCTCCTCACGCTCTCCAATATGGCCGCTTTCCAATCCGATATTACACCCCAACTTGTCAATCTTTTCGAAACTCTTTTCAGCGTCCAACTTACCGACGAGACGAATCGTATACGGGATGTGCTGTCACAACTTGACGCCCAACTCTTCAAGTCGTACACCAAGCCACATTCTGCAAGGATCAACTCAACCATTGAAGCCGGCATTTTCAGTCCAGATTGGGCGCCGAACGCGGAGTTAGGTTCCGGCAAGAAAGGAGTAGCGGATAGGGAGCCAAGTCCTTATGTGTTCACGGTGCTGCTCGATTTAGTCATCGTGCACACTGAAGCTAGTACGACAAGTTATCCGCTCACTCCTCGAATCCTCCGTTCATTATTTGAGAGTACTACAACAAGTTTGATCAACACTTTCAAATCGCCGCAGATCTCGCAGATCACTCTGGCACAGCTCATGCAGGCTACTTTGGACGTTGAGTTTATGGCGCAGACACTGGCGTCATACACAACCGAGGCTGCGTCACAAGTGCAAACCGATATTTACCAGGTCCTAGATGCGAAGACGGATAATGCCGCCCGAGTACGTCTCCAAGACGAGCTAGGTAGTTTAAGAAACACACTCAAGCGCTTGAGGGAGGGAACAAAGGTGCAGTTCGCCTGTTTCCGCAGGGTGAAAAGGGCGGGCCAGGAGAACGACGACCGAGCACGACGATAAATGTCGGCGAATATTGGATAGCATATCTTCAGATGAAAGCCGTTGCATAGCCTGCGATCAGTAAATCACATCCGTTGTCCGATGATGTAATTTATCTTGTGGGAGGTTACTCAACTCGAGCTCAACGTCGGGCGCTCAATTAACCTCGCCGCTCGTGTTCGTACTTCCACTTTACACTTTGCATACCAGCATCTCCCGCAAGTCTCTCACGTTTTCCCTTTGCCTAGTCTCTGAGCCCTAACCGCATGTCGATCCCGCTGATCTCGTGGGTCTACCCGTCGGCTATCGAAACACCGGTCCTAGCCCTGCTCCGGAGCCGTCATTAGGGAGTCAGAAGGAACAGAGTGTACCCTATCGCTCAGTTTGTATTTTCCGTCGTGTGTGCACGTTCCGCTGCCATATGGGAGTCCATTACGTATATTGGCGGAGCTTGTCTCGAGAACCGTACAGTGCCAAATGACGTACATGAACTCCGACGCATGTGTAGATGAACGTTAGGACAAACGAAGAACGCGGAGATCGACATGTTCGCCGATGTAGGGAATTGACCTTCCGCTTTGAGCGAGGCGAATGAGATTGTGCAACGGGGCGGGAACAGAAGGTGGGTTCGAGTGCGGGCGCGGGGATCAGAGGAAGCGGTGGAGGTCTGTCAGTGTACGCGGACGAAAAAGTATATATCCAGACTCTCTTGCACTTCTCTTTCAAAACCCATATCTTTATCTATCAACACCCTTCAGTAGCCATCACAAACCCATCTTCACAGCACCAATGCATACCCCAACCATTCTCTCCCTCTCTTTCTTAACCCTCTTTTCCTTCTCTACCGCCACACCCACGCCTCTCAAACACCTACCCCGGCAATGTACCGGCCCATCCGTCAATGCCGCAACCGTCGCACTCATTAAAGAATTCGAAGGCTTCGTTGCATCCCCAGAACCCGATCCAATTGGCCTGCCTACCGTCGGCTATGGCCACTTGTGCCAGACCAGCGGGTGTGCTGAAGTGCCGTATTCGTTTCCACTGACTACGACCACGGCGTCGCAGTTGCTGGCGAGTGATTTGAAGGTGCGTTTGTCTATTTCGAGGGGACTTGAGGTCTTGCATTCACCCTTTATGCTTTGCAGAGTAGTATTTGAAGTGAAGTGACGTGAAGCGAAGGTGAAGCAAAGCAAGACAAGCTCAACTAACATATTCCAAAAGTCCCCCCAACAAACAATCACTCTCAAAACGACATCTGCTGTAGTGCTCAACGCAAACCAATACGGCGCCCTAGTCTCCTGGGCCTTCAACGTCGGAAACGCAAACGTGCAATCTTCGACGTTGTTGCGCCGCCTCAATGCAGGGGAGGCCCCCAATACTGTCATCGCGGAGGAATTGCCCAAGTGGAATAAAGCGGGTGGGCAGACGCTGCCGGGGTTGACGAGACGAAGGGCGGCGGAAGTGAGTTTGGCGAGGACGGCAACGAGCGTGGGGGCTTTGCCGGCTTGTGGGTGAGGGTTGTGGGTGGGGGTTGGTAGGTTGGATGTGGTTTGTGAGGTGTGGAAATGGGGGATTAGTATAGTTAAGTAGGTATGTTGGTAGTAAATGGATGGTTGATACAGTTGTCTACCTAGTCGAAGGGGCTTGTGTCAATCACACAGTATTTTGGATATCTTCCCCAAGAGCTCCTCAAGAATTTATACGCCTGTCTCCTTCGCTATACTAATTGGGGATTCACCGTAAACGCTGTCTTCTATTACTACACCAGAAATTCTTATTACCCTCCCTGCACCTCTTGATATTGGTCTGTCTATGTAATATGTACGTGCGTGAGCCTGAAGTTGACCTCTACGGTCTCGTTCTCAGTTCCAAGCTCCGAGTCATCGCTCTCACTGCTGCTTGCTTCGCCCTCTTCGTCGTCTTCCTCTTCGTCTTCCTCGTCGTCTTCGCCCTCGTCGCAATAAGATGCGTCCGAATCGACCGATGTTTCGTCATCCGAGGCAAGAAATTCGCGATCGATGCTGTTCCTGCGGCGTTTCCTCTTTTTGGCAGGCGGCTTTCTGGTCGCTTCGCGGGCGCCATTGGCGGTCTTCGTGCAAAATTGAGCCGCTTTGAATACGGCTCTTTGCCCAATAGACTTGATTGAGGAGTTGCTGCTGTCGCTGTCGTGGTCGAAAACATCTGGGTCGAGCTTGACCATCATCTCGTTGGCTACGGGGTCCCAGACTGGGACACGAGGAGCGGTTGCTCTGGCGGGAGGCTCGGCGGCGTGCTTCCTTGGAGGTGGGGTAGCTTTTTGTGGCCTGCATAGTGTTAGGATTCATGTTTTTATTGATGCCGGTGAAAGGTAATATCTATACCTTGGGGCTGGCGGCGCTCTCTTCGTCCTTCTGTTGCTAGAGGCGGGCACTTTGATGACAGTGATCGAGTTCTTCTTCACTCCGTAAATATACTTCTTGAAAATGCTATTATACCACATTTTCTGCAGCCCCGAAAGCACTGTGCGCCTAGGTACCTTGTGATCTTTCGCCATTCTTGATATTTGGCTAGGAAGTGGGAGTTAGGTCTGGAGAAAACAAGACGAGGAAGACGCTTCTAGTGTGTGTTTGGGTGAGGCCACAAATATAACTGAAGCGGCAAGGCAAAACGATTGGCCGGAAGCTACCTATAGTGGGTTTATACGACGCATATGGTTAGTAGCAAACAGAGGTGACATATGAAGAGTGAAGTGAAGAGATGAACGTGAAAATGGAAACTAGCGCCGTGTCTTCAAAACGTGCCACATGTAAGAACTAGTCAAGGAGAATACTTCTATCTAGACTCTGCATTGAAGACACCTAGAGTTAGAAGTTTTGAAGAGTGAATACATGAATGGTGGACAGGAGGGACTCATTGCAGGGGAAGGTCTAAAGTAAGACTTTTAGAATAGTAAAATCTACCGATAGAGAAGAATCTAATACTCGTGTACTGCTTAACGATAATGGGATGTTTAGGTGCGTGCATAGCTTGACGTTGTTTAGTCTCTCTGTTTAGGTACTGTGGGACCAGGGCATGCATGGGATGCTCGCAACCAAGGAAAGAGCAGCCGACGTCACTGGCGGACAGGGATCCCAGCCCCCGCTCCCGCTCCTGCCAGGCTGATGATGCAGCGGCAGGCGCATCTCTCTTGCGACTGCGCGCTCCTTCGCACCTGCACCCGCCAGCCCATCGCGCCTTCATGTTCGCCATCTCCACCGCGCCGCATGGGATGGCACGATCGCATCGTCTACCATCGTGACTTCGCCTACACCACCCCGCGATCGCGAATGGCGCACGGCACCATTGGCCAAGTGCCTGCCGCCACATACGCTGAGTATGTACCACATTCTCTTTCATCCTCATCCTCATCAGCCGCCCTAGAGCCACCCGGCGCATCTCAGCAATCAGATGGAGATGCAACGACGAATGCGCCTCAAGCTCACATGACCCCGGAACGTGCATTCCCTTCACCGTGTCCTGCGCTGCGCCCGAGTCTGGCGCATCGTCTCTATTCACACCGTCTGCATGTACGAGCAAAAGCTAAACTGCACCGCGACAGACTGCTCTCCGGCCCCATGATCGACGTCTATGTAGGCAAGTCGAGGCGCCACTGGGCCTTGCACCGCAACCTGCTATGCCACCACTCTGAGCTCCTTGAGTCCGAGCTCGAGGCCGATGCAGACGGCAATGGACGGCAAGATACCCTCGAGCTCCCTGACCATGACCCGGCTGGGTTTGAGCTTCTCGTAAAATGGTTGTACCAGGGAACACTGGACGATGTCTCTGAACTGGCCGATGCCAGCCAGAAGTACGACCACGCCGTCAGCTGTCACAAGCTGTACCTCTTGTGCGACCGTTTCGACATGCCCCAGCTGAAAAATGTCGCCATGGACCAGTATAGAAAAGGACTCAACCAAGCCGAACTAGTTCCTGATGCCGATGAAATCGACGACATTTACCGCAAGAGCCCCAAGGGTTCTCCTTTCCGACAGCTAATGACTCGTATTGCCGCAAGGCAGATCATGGACCCGGCGAGCGACCGGGACGTTGAGACCTATCGCGAGTGTTTCGAAAATAGTCCAGACTTCGCTATCGACTTGGTCAAGGCGATCAGACTCGGTACTGGTGGCGTCCTGTTCGACGACCCAACAGATCCAGGCAACGAGTGCGAGTATCATGACCATGAAGCTGGTCCCAACTGCCATACTAAAGGGAAAGGCAAGGTCAAGCAAGGTGAATAATCCCATATACACGTCTCCTACCACAAGGCTTCGTATACCTGAAGTTGCCCCCACCATCTCCTTCTCGTCTTCACGAGACTAATAATAACGTTATTAACCAGCGAAGAAGACTCCTCCGTTCCTGAACGACCTCTCATCCAACAAATTAACCCTCTCCACAAGCTCCGACCAACAGAGCCACCGTCCCCGCCTCTCTCCCTTAAAGGTTCCTCGCCAGCTTCCTCCTCGCCAGGCTCGCCCTCAGGACGGAATCAGCACAGGCCCTCTCCGCCGTCGCCTCACAAGTCCGGCGAGTTCGACAGTTGGCACATCGAAGGAGACGGCAATCGCGACTCAGCCGCCCAATCCCGACATGACGCGCCACCGGGAGAGGGACAGGGAAAGGCTGCGGAAGGTGACGCCACCAGAGAGGCAGAGACGCCTTTCCGAACAGGCCCAGGCCAACGGAATAACGACGCAACAGTCTCGCCCAGTCCTCGACGAGCCCCTCCAAAGCTTCGAAGACGCGTCTCACCAAGCCCAGATTAGGCCATCGACAGATGACGGTGGTCAAGCCGAGGAAGAGGCATTACAGAAGACACCTTCGCGACGAGGAATTTGGGAATGGGCAAGGGCTGGGACTGGGCGATTGAGTATCATAGGAAGACTACCGCATCCTGAATGGAAAGGCCCGGTGGCCTCAAAACCTTCAGACAGTGGACCAGTCAACGGTAGCCTGCAGAATGGAACTATCCTAGAAGATAGTCCTGTGGCAGCAGAAACTCAGGATGATTTCAGTATCCCATCCACGACAAATACTGAGCCAGACAACGAGGAACGAAAGAATGAGGCCACAGCAGCGAAAATAGAGGGTCTTGGGATCTCCAATGTTAGCAACGTGACGTCTCCTTTCTTCTCGCAAACGAAGCGATCTTCGGATGAACTGGTGGCCGCTTCGTCAACGACAAGCACGCCAGCAAAACGAACACTTGAGATTGTAGAGTCGAGTGGCGACGATGACAATACTCCCTCAGCCATGAGGAAAGAGAATTCGCCCCCCACCCCAGACACGCCAACACCTCGAGATCGTAGGAAAGAAACCAAATCTGCGCCCAAGGAACCCAAAACCAATTCTGCTCAAGACAGGGACACTTCAAAAGTGTTACCAGAGGTGAAGGATTCACTTTCAAATGGTACACCTCGAAGTCAGACAAAGAACACTCCCAGCCCTCATCGCATCCCAAAATACAAAATCGCTCTCACTTCCAGTATGCTTTCGCCTGCCCGAACGGGGACAGCATCAACCTAAATGTTTTCCTCTGTCAGACTGTAAAACCAGTATTATACCCCGTGTTGTACAAAATGGCGTTTATTGGGCAAATGACTTGAACATAAGCATACAGAAGTTCACATTAAAATCAAACATTCACTTTTATTGTTGTAGTTTTGTGCTTATGTGTTTATTGCTCCGCTCTCCACGTGACTAAATCACCCTCCCGCGCGCTACGTATGAGCGCCCCTCATACCACCCTCTCGTACATCAGGGAAAGCCGGAAATAAGCAACAAAACCCTCATCGCTAGAATAGGAAACATGCGTCCTCTATGTTTATATTGAAGCCGCCCATGTATCTGTTTCCTGATTAATACAGTAGAGAAGGATAACAAAGCCTACAGGACTTGAGTCCCCTATTAAAAGTACATCTAATCATTTAACATGTGCCAGGCTTCTATCCGACTATTTTGTACGTCCGAGGGCCACCATAGAGGAGAAGCCTCGAGGTTCGGTAAAGTCCACTGCAAAGCCTTTCACTTCATGGTAGAACGTCAGTGTATACTCTTATTTTCTCCTTCTTCGAAGTGCTAGGCTACTCTTGAAGCTCCAGAGCATCGACAATATAGTTTGCGCTCAACCATGTCGCGTCTCCGCTTCCACTGACACCCACTGTCAAAGTATTTTGTCCTTCCTTGAACGCACTCGCAGGTACATCCCATGTGTAAATGTCCCCATAGCCACGATATGCACCGCGAGTTACGCCTCGTGAATCGATCAATTTCTAATCATGGTATCAGTCGCATGTATAGGCTTTCGTCAAGAAAATGCTTACCGGTGCACCAGGATCTTTGCCAGTCCAGGTGCCAATCTTCACAGACGGCCGTCCACCTTTGAAGGAGAGCGTGGTACCAATGCGGAGAACATGACCTTTAACTTGCTCTTTGGTCAAGCTGAAGTTCACTGTTGCCGGACTACCTTGCTTGGACCACAACGCCATAGGGAAATCCGACGCTTTTGAACTTCCGACGGTATACGTACCACTCCATGAAGTCATTCGTGAGTCCGAGGGATGCATTCTCGTAATCTTATCGCCGTTTTTGAGTTCAAAAGGTTGGCCGTCGAACACCCCAATCCGCCAGATAACAGGTGGCGTGGCTTCCTTTGACGCAATGTCCTTTGTGACATTTTGACCTGCCGTGATCGTCACAGAATCGGTTGCAACGAGTAACTCGTTTTTGTAGAGTTTCGTGGTGTAAGTACCCGCTTTCATTGCTGGGGACTTGTAATCCCCACCCTGTGCTTTTGCCCAGTACTGCGCGTCATTATTGTACCAATGCAGGACTGCTTCGAAGCCGCTCGGCACTCCTGATGCTTTCCCACTGACGTAGCCACGGCCACTCGCACCAACATAGCCATCGATCTTGAGCGTGTCGAAGAAGCTAGTATCGAGGTTTTCAGAGGGAGATGTGCCCGCAGGGGTGACGACCATGGCATATGGCCCGTTCAGTCCGCTGCGCCATTCCTCCGTGCGAACATGCCCACTGTTCATGTACCAGTAGAGTTCCTGGTCGCCAGTATTAGTCTGCGAGTTGATGTCGCGCATAAACGGCCCACTGGCAGAAGTTTCGTACGCAACGCCGGGCATCACCATACAAACCTGCGCTTTCTGAACTCTCATTAGCAAGACCAAGCCTTAACTGAAGTCTTTGAAGCTTACCGAACCAGACACGCAGTGCACTTTGTCATCAATAAATCGATCAGACGTGTACATCTTACACGCGGTCCGGCCATTCGCACACTTGAACGTATCCTTACCCTCAAACGCCTCGCACCCCCGATTGTCGCCGACATCCCCGTGTACCCCATTCGGCAGCTCCGACGTCTTGAGTCGGGCTAGCCAGCGGAGCTCTCCAGGGTCCACGGCGCCCTGGTTCTTCGTGGCCATGTACACGGATGCATCCCCCTTCTTGGCAACGTAGTAGTGCGTGACCGGGAGGCTGGTAGATTTGACCGTGATCTTGACGAAGCCGTTGAGCGTTTCGGCGGTTACGGAGGATGCGCCGAGGCCGGAGTTTATACCCGAGGCTTTGCTTGTGCCTTGGTATTCTACGTTGTTGTATTTGAGGCTGGTGAGATCGCCGTTGGATCTGCGGTGGCTGTTTGTTAGAATGTGGGGATTGGGATTCGTGTTTGGGTGGGCAAAGTCACTTGTTGATTTCGAAGACGAGGCCGCCTTCGGTGTCGACGCTGTAGCCTTTGCTCGTCGAAGTGAAGCCGAAAGCTGCATTGGCGCCGGTGCCCAGGGCCAGGGCCACCGCTGCTGTCTGTGGCAGGACACGCATGGTTTCCAAAGTTTGACTTCGCGATGTCGGAACTTTCTCAAGGGACGGATCTTGGCTTCAGATATAGGCAGTCAAGTTGCATCCTGATGTCACTGGACTATAAACGGATTTTGCGGGTCATTGTTTCCCGAAAAATCTACCATGATAGTAGGCACTGTATTCATTGATTGGCGAGAAATTGATAAAAGATGTAGCTTGATGAGATGTCAAGGCCCGTGGTTAAACTAACTCAATTGCTTGTGGAACAAGCCTGTTTAAGTTAATATAGATACGTAAGTCTCAATACCCCTACTGGACCCCTCAAATCTCGGCCCGTCTATCAAAACTCTTGCAACCCAGAGATAGGGAGCCCTTGTAACTGAAGGGTGTCTGAAGAAGCTGGACGTTTGACATTTTTCCATTTGTAGTTGACAGATTGGATGCTTTCGTCTCTTTGCGGACATTTTCTCTGCATACTTCGGGTCCGAGGGTGCTCTAATCGGATGGAATTTAGATTGCGCTCCGCAACCGTCGGGTAAAGGACACTTGTAATTGGTGGTCTTCGAAAAAATGCCTAATCCCCAGCGCAGCTATAATGCGGGGAGCAGACAAGGTTTCGGTCGAAGATAATGCGAACCTGGACAGCGTGCGAAATGTTTCAGCTTGTGTGCGATAGACATGCGCCACTGAGATACATTCATTCCTGTAACCGTGAATCGAATGATGGGAAGAAGATTGTTTCGAAGATAATATCAGGGCTGTAGGTTCTGTCGAGGTGGCGTTGCCTGAAGTACAGTGCTTGCTGGTTCGCGTACGCGTGCCAGTTTCGAAAGGAACCAGAAGGCTTTCGTAACAATTTTCGCAGGAAAACTTTACTGCGAAGTTTATTGGGTTCCTCAAGGTGTGACGAAGTGTTGATGTCTTGAGATAAGTGCTGGAAGTACCAAAGACTTCTAATCATGGTCCACATTTCACTCTTGTATGGTTGTCCTCGACCGATACTCTGACTTCCTGCTGCATCATCACGCCTCCATGATCATCTCGATCAAACAGACTCGAGGTACTTGTGTGTTCATCCTCCTTGGTACCCATAGTAACTAGCCCCTGCCAGTCAGAATGTGGTCTTGACTTCTTCTTTTCTTTTGCTCCTTTCGATGACACAGTCACCGTGAACTTTCCCGACCCTGAAGGCACTAACCTTGGCTCGGTGATTCGAGATTCTTGACGGCTCAAGGATCGGCGTGAGAGCGAGATCTCAGTTGCTTGGATTTGGGGATACAGAATGCCGCTGCCGCCCACTCCGAGGAAGCGTTTGATACGTGGGATACTGGCTACTATGAGAGATAGGCTTGCTACAGCCCTGGGATCTGTTAGCTTGGTATCGAGTAGCCAGTGGTATACTCACTGAGTTATTAATGCAAGATTGACAGCATCACCTAAGATTGTTAGTCGCCGTTATTTGAAGATATCTAGGGAAGCCAACGTACGAGTAAGGTTACGGCTAGAGGCTGCTTTGGCTGTGGCCGTGGCCCAAGCCTGTGCTCCGGCAGCGAAAGGAACCCTGAGAAATCAGCACACACATCAGATTCAGTCGACCGCAGTACGTACACTACTCGTGCTCCAAAGAGTGCTGTTGCTGTCATACACTTTTCCTTGTCTAAAGACAAAGACCACAGTGTCGGTACGAGCCATCCTGCCAGCACCAAATCAGTGATCATGTTCAACACAATCACTGAAATGGAGAGACCACCATTTCCGCACTTGAAAGAACTCTCAGTCCAGGACGGTATTCCGCACTCAAAAGCGATTGCAAAGGCTGCGTATATGGCCCACACCGCACACATGGTGTACAGGATTGTTTTTGCCTTTCGAGTCTGGGGCGCGACCCTGTCAATGAGAAAAGCAGAGGACACTTTAGCCAAGGTCATAGCAAATATTCCGAGCAACTCTGCGATGTAAAAAGCCTGTGAATATGATTGTTAGCCATAGTCTTTTATTTCGAAGACAGAGACGGACTTTGAAGAACAAGGTCGTCTCATCGGCGCTGAGGCTTGACCAGTCTCTCCCCAAGCCGCCGTTGACAGCATACTGCCAAGCGACCACGGCGCCCAAATACACCACCTGAGAAAGTATCAGTATGTTCTGCTGCAGTGAGGTGTTCGAACTCACACTCCCAGCGAGGACAGTTCCATCGTCCAGGCCAAACTGGATTTTGTGGACAACGAGGCCTTGTCCAAATCGTGCGATCGCCACGCCTAGCGTGATGCACATCCAGGAGTACGTGGATACCAGGACAAAGCCGCTCTGTGTCGATGGAGCATTTCGGGCCCCATCATACGTACTGACAGGCACCATGTTAGCCCATGAGGTCGAGGAATTGTGATGGATCCACGGAAAAGATTCACGCAACGAACTGCACCGAAGGATTTAAGACTATTAAGTGTTCCTCCGACCAAGCCTCAAAAGTTCCAAAACGGAGGGAGGAAGGCGGCACGGTCAAGGCCCTTCTCACCGACGTGCCACCACGCCCAGCAGCTCGATTGCGCGCACGCTTGGGCTGAAGATTTGTGATACGATGCCTTTGTGCTCGCATGCGCCATGGTGCCAGCCATGCTTCGGTGAAACGAGAAGAAGGCACTGTGATTCGACGGGCTCAGTGTCCCGCGGCCTGGGGGAGCGAGGGCATGGCCGGCAGCTAGCCCGCAAGCCGCAATGCTCAGCGTTCTTTGTCTCCAGCTGCATCTCGCTAAGCCCGCCTGCTGATGGAAGAACCGACAAAGGGCCGCAATGTCACGGCCCTTTTGCGCGTCTGCAGTGTGCGCTGCGACCCGGGCGCACTGGACTCTGGACTCGAGACTCGAGCTGCAGGGAAAAAGCATCGCCGCGTGCATTAGGGGAATTGTCACGGCCTCGATGGGCGCTGGCGGGACGGGACGGACAGCCCACCATGGTCGCTTGCTAGCTGCAAACCGGCTGCAACCCGCATCCACGCGCTCCGGCTTAGGCGCAACAAAGGAAGACTGCCGCGATTCGCTGCGGGCACCATGCGGGCGGCACGGGACCTGCGAGCCTATTTGCTGGAGCCATTCGTCTAATCTCTCCTCACATCACCACCCCTCCAGTTGCGGCTACCCGCCAACGAGCACTGGCGCCGGCGAGACCCCTCCGCCGCTCGTTTAAGCTGCTATCTGCGTTGAGAATACGAGCCGAAACCCTTGCCTCGGTGCACTGTCGGTGACGGGGAAGTGGGAGTGTCAAATATTTCCCCGTGTGCAGATGGCTCACGCTGTCCATGACTCGGGCCCTCTTCTCGACCCAGCACACAGGCTCCCAATCACCAGGGCTAGTCATGGCGGACGGCTGCCGAAGGGCTGGATGGTTAGTCCTGACAATCTCGAGTGGGGTCACCGCCTCTCGAAGGTTTCTTTTAACTTTCCGACTTCTCTTCCATCCACTTACCACTCCACTGGGTTCCGTCGCCAACAATGGAGCTCAATAATTACAAGGAGACTGACTTAGATGTCGTCGAGGAAGGCTCTAGTCAGGGCGAGAGAGCAGAAGTCCCTCCCTCGGGGGATCCGTCAGTAGACAGGCGCACTGCAACTGGCCTTGAGGTAAGTCGCCCGATCTGGAAATCCCTTTTTCATCGGTGAGGGGAAATGCTAACTTGGCAATAGCGATACATCAATCTCGCGGCTGTGGTTAATTTTGGAGTAATCATCCTCGCGTCATGGGAGTCGTTTGCAGTCACCTTCCAGTTCGCCTTGACCAATGGAGGTCCTGCTTCCATCTTTTACGGCTCCTTTCTGGCAGGCTTTGGGGCCTGTGTAGTTGGCTTTTCGCTTGCCGAGTTGGCGTCCATGTGAGCAGAGCACCATGTTTTGTTTCGGTATACTTGCTAAACGATAACACAGTGATCCAACTGTCGGTGCGCAATATCGCTGGTCTGCTAATCTTGCTCCTGCGGCACCTCGCTTCTGGGGACTGTTGCAAGGTGAGTCTCTCTGGCTTCGTCCTCTAAAGTGGTAGCATTTGCTCACATCATGAACAGGATGGATCACTGTTGGCGCCTGGTGCTTTGCTTGCAGTGGACCACCATCTATCCTGGCTAACATGATTACTTCTCTTGCCATCTTCAATAACGAGAACTATGTCCCTGAACGATGGCATACTAGCTTGATCATGATTGCAATCATGATTGTCCCATTCACCTTCAATCTCTGGTTCCGAAAGCTTCTCGATGCTTTTGAGATGACTGGCGGCATATTGCATATCTGTTTGTTCATTGTAGTCATCGTCGTTCTCATCGTCTTTGGACCTCGCAGCGATCCCAACTTTGTCTTCAAGACTCTTATCTGGGAGGAGTCTGGATGGAACAACAAGGGTGTCTCATGGGGACTCGGATTGCTCAGCATGACCTTCTCTGTCACAGGTGCTGACTCTGTTCTACACATGTGTACGTATGAGACCTTTGGATCATCACATCATTTCACTGACTCCCTCTAGGTGACGAAGTCAAGAAGGTCCGCACGCGGGTACCTCGAAGTATCATCCTAACCTGCACAGTCAACTCGGCCATGTTGATCGTGTTCGCTACCATCCTTCTCTTTTACATGGGTCCCCTTGAGGAAGTTACTGCTACGCCGTTGCCGCTTCTCTGGATCTTGCATGGAATTACAGGATCCAAGGTTGCAGCCAATGCGCTCACGTCGCTTATTGCTGTCATCTTCTTCTTCGCGCTCTTCAACATCTTCGCGTCTGTGTCGAGATTGGTCTGGGTTTTCGCTCGCGACAATGGGTTGCCATTCTCAAGCTTCTTCGCATATGTGAGTTACACTATCTACCCCCCCTCTCCTTCACCAGCTAACACGCAACGTTCAGGTTCACCCCACTCTCAAGCTGCCTGTCAATGCGCTCCTTCTCGTGGGCTCAATTGTCACTGTTCTATCCTTGATCTACATCGCCAGCGCAACAGCGTTCAATGCTCTCATCTCTCTTCAAGCCCTTGCGCTTCACATCTCGTACTTCTTCCCCATCCTGTTCATACTACTTCGAAAGCTTCGTGGACCGCCCCCACCATACGGACCCTTCAAGATGGGTGCAATTGGCATTCCCGTCAACATCGCCGCGCTCTGCTACCTGATCTACGTGGTCCTCTGGATGCCATTCCCACAGATCTTGCCAGTTAACAAGGATAACATGAACTACGCTGGCCCAATCTTTGGTGCTGTCGTGCTTGGTGCTCTGGGCCATTGGTTCATTCGGGCTAAGAACACTTTCAAGATGCCTGTTATTCGATACGAATAAATGCATATATCAATCTATAATAGCATGTATTCAGGGGGAGCATAAGAGGTTGCTGAAATCATTCTTATTGGTGTCTTCATTAGCGATACATATACAAGGCACACTGAATGGATAGAAAATTGCTTGTTCATAGTTGAACGAACAGACAACGTATTATATGCACTTGTTGCAAAACCAATCCACGCAGTTCTCTACATTGAATGTATTACCGCCAGAGAGATCAACTTTGTTTGCGATCTCAATTTACTTGTTATCTTGCTGTTGACTAGTCTTTGCTGCATTTTCCTGCTCTTGAACTAAACTACGAATCCTATGAAGCACAAAGCAGTGGTTTATACGGGAGGCCGAATCACAAAGACAGTCCAGTGCAAAGTCCTACAATTTGTATAACTCGATATCATCACAACGACAGAACAGTCACTTAAATCTAAGGGAGCTGGTTGAAGACGCGCTCGCCATTTGGTTGAAGCACTCTGCATATCAATCTTGGCTGGTGGAAGTCGAAGGCTGAGGAAGCTTAGCAACTTATGAGTTCAATACCTTTTCACGGGTAATCTACCAGACAGCCTCAATAAGGCCACCTATCCAGATAATCTCGTTCATGAACATATACACCGCAATCTGATGCATAACTCACTCTAAACCATTGGACATAGTTGGTTAAAAGCGGCTTAATACTAAATCTCCAGTAGCATGTTCAGTGTCCACAAAAGGCGACCACCAGCGCCGTACCCCTTCCCAACCCAAACAACCAAACAAAACAACCCTCACTTTCCCCCATCCCCATCCCTTACCCCATCCGCCACCCCTATATTCT
The DNA here is from genome assembly GCA_001644535.1 of Pyrenochaeta sp. DS3sAY3a. Taxonomy (NCBI): domain Eukaryota; kingdom Fungi; phylum Ascomycota; class Dothideomycetes; order Pleosporales; family Cucurbitariaceae; genus Pyrenochaeta; species Pyrenochaeta sp. DS3sAY3a. Next base: position 829,360 of record KV441651.1, on the reverse strand, counting down.
CCCTCAACCCCTCGATCTTCCCCGCACCCTTGACTTCGCTCCCCTCAACCAAATACGACCACGCAGGCGGCGTCTCAACACCATACGGACCTGCATGCGCCTCGTCGTGTGTAGGAATGCGATCGAAAGCCTGCGGCTGCGCGGTCGTACCGCTACTCTCGGTATTGTACTCGCGTTTCTGCTGCTGCTGCTCAGCTTGGAAGTCGGTCCAGGAGCGCCTGTTTGTTCGTATGCTTGTACCATCGGGGATGGAGGGGATGGAGAGGGTGGAGCGCGGGCGCGGGAGGGTGAGGCGGCCGGGGGAGGTGGGACTTTCGGGGCGGGGAGAGAGGCGTGCTATGGAGACGAGGGAGCTTATTTTCTTCATTTTGGGGTCTTCTACCGCTACGTGGAATACGTGGAAGAGGACTGTTCTGGTAGATTTTTTGGGAAGTGTGATGATGCAATGTTTTACACTCAGGTTTCTTTTATATACCTCTGTTAATGCCTGCGTTGATGCGAATACCTCGTGGACAATGCGGAATATCTGTGAAGAGGACTTGTCACAGGTTTTCTTTGCCACAAGCATGTGGACAGCAAAGCTACCTAAAGAACAGCAGTGCATATATTGCACGTTTTTGCACACTCATACTGATCCTCGCGGCACATTAGCCACTTTCCATTCACTGAACGGCCGTACCTGACATAGTCCTTCATTCCACAAGTGAATATATCCAATAACCAAAGCCTCTATATCAATATTTGCTGCAGTGAATACCGCACCACGAAAGACGCGAACAACAAACGTGCTGCAAAACTTTCCCAACAGCTTCTTTCTGCGAACCACGCAGCCCACGCCATTCACCAACATACGATCCCAAGGGAAGACAAAGCAACCAGCGGGTTCGTGATTTACGACGCCTCGAGAGAGAATAATTTCGTAACCCTTTTCCGCTTTTCCCGCTCCGGCAGTGCAATGCTGTGCGCCACTTCGTAATAGGGTTAACGTAAGCACACAGGGGCAGTTTGTGTCTGGGCGCTGTGGAAGAAGCCGCTGCTTTGGGCGAGGGCGGTGCCGGTGCGGAGCTAGAGGGGACGGGTGGGGCGATGAGAGAGCGTTGGGTGAAGTGGAGTGTAGGGAGTAGGGTGTGGGACGTCGTTTAGTAGGACGGTGGAGAAGTGAGGAGAAGGGTTCTAGAGTCGTATACCTTTAAATCGAAGGTAAGAATCTTTAAAGGCCTCTGAAGAACTTTGATATCTACAACTACAAAGAGGGTAACTTTTCAGTGCTGCGGACGGACCTCTTCTTCACGCTGCTCTGAGAGCACGGAAGTAGATCAATAGCTGTCAGGATTCATTGACAGCATTATAGCTCGCAGTATGTTTGTGTTTATATCATTATATTTCGTGGCATATACAGGAGGTAATCGATCAATCCGAGTGCCATTCACTCGCATTCGTGTCTCCAAAGTCACTCTTCAGCAACCTACAAGACAGAACAATCAGCCCAGACCTCATACACATCAACAATCAAAGTAACAATAACAAGGAAACTCCACTCTCTCGACAAAGCGATAATAATAATTCAAGGACCAGACGTAAGGAAACAGGTTAAACACACTTACTCATCCCTCCCTTCCCCTGCCTGACTACTCTCCCCAATCTCCAACTTATCAACCTGCATCTTCGCCAAGCCGCTTTCACCAAGCGTATCGCCGCCCCAGTTCTTCTCAGTGAGGGCTTGAATTAAATCCTTGAGCTCTCCAACCTCCTTCCTCAGTTGCCTGACCTCGAGCACGGCAGTGTCAAACTCGACGTTGGGTTTGCTGGCCTGGACCTTCTTGTCCCAGCCGTCTGCCTCGAAGTCGCATTCCTGAAGCATGTGTTCCCACTCCATGGTGGTGTCTTCGTCGTCCTCGCCGCGGCGCCGATTCGAGCGGACGACATGGGCTTCGCGCTGTTCGAGATATGCTGTGACAACGAGGAGGGGGCTGTAAATGATGGCCATGACGAAGTCATTGATGCGGTCATAGCGCTTGTCATCCATCCACCATTCGAAGGGAAGAATGAGGCAAAACATTTCGATGAGGTTAAAGGGGGCGATGAAGACGTTCTCGTCAGGGGCGCGGACGAATTGCATCGTCTTTTGCGAGAAGAGGGCCATGTACTCGTCGATGGCGTTTTCGGTGATGTCTTCGTAAGCGGAATTGTAGAGTGCAATGAGGATGTTGAGCAAGATGACCATGACTACAAAGGTAAAGATATAGTAGAGGATAATACCAAAGGGTGGCTGTAAGAAATTAGCATACAAGCACAGACACAGATGAAGAGAGAAATATCGACTTACCGAGAAATTGTCAAATCCCTCAAACTCCGGAGACTGCATAATGGCATTCAACATGGCCTGAATCACAAACGTCGTATCATCTGCAAGATTGTCGTCGACAACATCCAGCCCAAGGAAGGCCTGGAAGAAGCCAACCATAACAACAAACAGCAGTGCAAAGAAGATTATGGACTCGCGCATCATGACCTTGAGCACAACAAGCATGGCGCCAAAGAAGCGGGCAGTATCAAGATACAGCAGCAGTCGCATCCAGAACATGGGCGCCGTGAAAGCCAGAAAATCATAGGACAGAGTGTTGTAGGTTTTCCGCTTATCGTCCCCAAGCGGGTGGCCGAGGGCAATTATGCGCAGAACGAATGACACGGTGAGTAGAGAGTACAAAGTGCTATTGAACATGTTCCAGAAGGAAATGTAGAAGCGTCCAACCTTCCAGAACTTATTCGCCTCATCACAGATGAAGCCGAGAGTGAAGAGGTACAGCAGGCCTTCGACGACATCTAGATCTCCAGAGGGATTGATGGTGTTGATTGCGCCGGTGAAGAGGCCGAGGTAGATGATACTCATGGCCACCTGCACCCAGTTCTGGTAGCGGGGCACACGCATACGGTCTGGGTCGAGATGGGCCCAGTAGTTTGTGTTTGTCTTCTGCTCAAAGGGAACGAAGCGGCTCGGGTCGTCGTCGTCCTGCACGATCCAGCCACGCCAGAGGTAGTTGATGCATTTCTGGTAACCGGAGCTGCCAATGACAGTCAGAGCATGCAGATCAACGGCTTTTTCGACGGCGTTGCATGGTGCAGTGGCTTCCCCGTCGATGAGGATGGAGTAGCGCTTCAGCAGGACTTCTTCGAAAAGATAGGCCGTATCTTCCTCTTCCTCGATGAGGCGCTTGGCCATCATTTCTGCAGCCACGGCGCGCACATCGTGCAAGTCGGCGTCCCACAACTCGGAGATGGCTTGTTTCTTGAACCACTTGTTGACTACCAGCAAGCAGAAGACGACGCAGGCATTGTGCTCAGGTGCGCCAGCCTCCTTGGCGGTCCTGAGCACAGCATTTGTGATGATGCTGCTGTGGGCCTTGGTAATCTGCTCCTCCTCCAGCTCGCAGGGCACAACCTGTTCGATCTGGTGCTTGAGGCGCAGCGCGACCTTGGTAACTTCTTTGGGGTCAATGGGCGGGGGAGGCAGGTGTTCGCGGCGCGAGATGGGAAGAACTGGACGGACTGTTAGAAACCCAGGAGAAACCGATTGAGGCAAAAGGAAAACAAACGCGAGCTTATTTCATCGTTGAGGTGGTTACGCCTACGATCGCCGTCCCCGCTGAACAAGCGACTCCACTTGACCATGGCTGCGACGAGCTGGCTATCACCGACAAATATGAACGAATGTGAAGCTTCGAGGCCCCAATTAGTCCCAGACACACAGGACAGCTTCAGCAAACACACGAGGAGCAGGAAAGAGAAGCTGGACGGACTTGGCCGTCGAGTCGCGAAAGTTGGCTTTGACGGCCCTAGCTTGGCCCACCATCCATCGTCATCGCCGCGCCCCAGCCCGCGCAAATTGGCCCAAGCTCCCGCCTTATCGAGTCCCGCAACCGATGCACCACCATTGAATCTTCGTGCCTTGGCATTGTGAATGATTTCTCGCTATCATCAGTAGGCTCCTACTGCACCCAAGAACCTTGCAGCCTTTGCCAATCTTATGCTATACATGTCCAGAAAGTATGCAGCGTGCATGCCCGCAAGATGCCTCGCGTTCCTCGAGTCCGTCTCTGTGAACCCCCAAAACGCCGGATGTCCGCTTTTTGATGAATGCCCTAATCAAGACCATGCTCTTCATTCACTCAGACGCGCATTTCCTCTAATCCGCCTCAGCAACGCCCCCCTCGTCGCTCGTGCTCTCGTCCTCGTCACCGCTGACTTCCTGATTCTCACGCTCGCGCTTCTCCATGAGCGCTGCGAGCTCCGCGTCGTCGTTCTCCGTCACAGCCTTTGGTGCCATCTTGACCTGGCAGTCGCCGCCTGCTTTTGTGATATTCTCCTTGATGTCGATAATGGCTTGCTCAAGGCATGCGATACCGGCGTTCTTGTCCAGACATTGCGAGGTAAGAACTAGCAAAATTAACAGGATGTAAGGTAGAGCAAGACTGTAAAATCATACCATATAGAGGGGGCGATACAAGCTTGACCTTGACCTGGTTGTCGGGCGTGTTCTTTGCCTCGGCGCATCGCAGGGCAGTCTTGACAGCGTCGATGCCCTCATATCCGAAGCAGGTGACTGCAAATGTTAGAATAATCTCGCTTCTCCTTGTTTGTGTGGCTCATACCCTCGATATCTGACCGAACCTTGGTGGGCTGTGGGGTCAACCTCTTGCCAATGTAGCTCTGCAGCTCATCCTTGACCACATCGTTCGGGAAGGTGACATCGTTCCAGACCTCAGGATTGGTGATGCTCAGCTTGAAAGCATCAATCGAGTGACCGTACTTCTTGTTCAACGGCCAGCCAATGCTCTGGTAAATCTCCTCAATGGGTGTCTGCGTCTTCTCGGCAACGTGGCGCATGATGCTGTGCACCATCTTGGACTTGTTGTACCGCTCCTCGCACTTGACAATGTCCTCGGGCGACACTCGGCGCTTCGACAGATCAATGTAGCCCTTGTCCTTGTCTACACGGAGCACGACGACGACTTCGTTGCGGCCCACACGGATGAGCTTCTGGATCGAACGGATACGTCTTCGCGACAGTTCGGAGAGGAGAATCATGCCGTCGATGTTGTCTAGGATATTGTCAGAACTCCATCTTTGCGGTCAGGCCAGTGCCAAACTCGTACCATATTCAAGCAGCTTGACATATGCGCCCATCTCGGCAATCTGCTTCACATTCACCATGACGAAGCTCTCCACCTCTGGGTACTTCTCCTCGTAGAACCGGCAATTTGTTAGAGACATGTTGGCGTATGTGCTCCTTCTCGTCTCCTGGAAAGGTGGTCGGTGGTCGATCGACTCTTCGCGAATGTGGGGTCGCTTTTTGGTGTGACTCGTCGACAGCACGATGGACGGTGGTGTATACTATGGGAGATCCCGTGGTAGGGAGAAGCGCGCGGGTAGATTCGGGTTCCGGCGTGGTTTATGCAGGCGGATTGCTCGAGTGTGGTGTTGCAACTTTGGTGTTGGCCGTGACTCAAAGATTTGCCCACTGTGTGAGATCGCCCATGCGGCGGGGCGAACAGGGCTAATCCTGTTCTGGCATGGCGGCATTCATGGCCTGGCAAGATTATCGCCTGTGGGCAGACTCACAGATATCATGTAAACAGCCTCATTGTAGTGTGCTTGGAATTGAGATCGATGATGCTCTATAGTTTCAATTTTCATCACTCGGAAAACCCAGTATTGTTAATGCAGTCGTGGTGCAGGAATTACTCATTTTCATTCTCGACAACTCTTTTATATCCACTCATCTTCCTCCTTCACATCGTCTGCCACTACCGAAGTAAGACAAATGACGCGATCATGAAACCCTGGAATGTAGATGCCGAACACTATCTGGGAATTAAGACAAGAAGTCGAATTGAAATCGAGGCACCATGAAAGAGAAGACTCTCTTTCGCCTGCAGGAGCTGTGCCTTGACCAGCAGCCTACATCTCAAACCACCTCCTGCTTAAGCACCAAAGACGGCGAGAACCAATCCTCCCATAAGCACGGCAGGCACCATGTCCAGACCCGCAGCTGCATCAGCTGGAAGAGGACTCCTCGATGCACTCGCGCTTGCCGTTGTGACCGTGACAGTGCTGGACCGATTCGCCGTGACGGTCAGGACAGTGGTGAGCGGGCCCCCAGTTGTGATGTTAGACGAGACAACAGTGGTGGACAACTCAACGGGCGGGGCAGTTGATGTCTCGACCACAATGCTAGTAACATTGCCTAGAGTCGAAGATACCGTAGTCGTGAGTGCGCCACTGTGGGTAGCAGAGACGGAGATGGTAGGAATGCTCGTCTGGTTGAAAGTCAGAGACTGCGTTGCATTCGCGGAGATGAGGAAGGTCGGAGGAGCACTCGCCAGTGTTGAAGTCTCGAGTGGTAAACCACTACCGGTGATGCTCGAAGGGCCGGCAATGGTAGAAAGTGTAGATACGACACTGTTCAGAATGGAGCTGTTGGGGGCAATGAATGTGGTTGTGGTAGTGGTTGTGGCACTGCCAGCGACATCGGTGGCGCTTGGCTCGACACCGAAAGAGATGCTTGTCGAAGATGAGGCGATATTGATGAAGAAGAAACCCAGGAGGGCGTAGAGAATGGTGAGGTTGGCCATTGGGATTGATTGCACAGAGTGAGTTGAGTCTTTGCTGCAGTCTCAATAGTCGGAAGAAGCGGCTGGGTCAGGATTGAGAATGGGACTGGGGAAGATATACACTATCTGTGCGCAGGTGCCTGTTTGCTGGTATGGTCGGAAATGGTCAGTGCGTGACGCTAAGCGTTTGCTGTGGAGAAACTGGAAGGCACGGTAGTCGGCAAGGTGAATGAAATGAAAGTCGTCCAGACCTCTCTGCGGCCCTGCGCGGGGATTTATCGGTTGCAACGCCGCGGCTACCGGTAGCAATCACCAATACAAGGTGCTACAAGGTGTGGTGGGATTGGCTCAGTGCCACTTTGTTACACGTGATGCACAGTTTCACTTGCCCTGCCTGTCTCGTGCCATCTGGAACCGCCTGGCGATCGAGGGCTAGAATCGAGACGTCAATGTAGGGAGGGAAAAGTTAGAAGGATAGGGATCGTTCTGAAATTGCCGAATTGGGCCGTTCATGCTTCCCGATCGAGGCAAACCGATGTCCTCGAGACTCCTAGAGAGTGAAACAGCATGCTATTGAATTAACGACAACAAGCTGTCCGGTCGCCTCTGTAGATTGCGCATTCTGATTTACCGAGTAGGAGAGAAACAAAGTTCCTCGGACTTAGCTAGGTAGACTTTCACAATTGTACTTCCACACAATATCGTGTAATATGTGAGGCCTGGTATCATATTGGCTGGGGAGAAGCTGAACTCTTAAAGGTTTAGAGAGCAACTTTTGCGATCAATTAGTATTATGAATAATTAAATAAGGTGAATAAAGCCCGGGTCGCCTGCCAGAACCCTTTGTGACGCCCAGTAAATGCCATTTCGCTGGTGATGGATCGCTGAAATCACGTGTTTTCTGGAATAACCTCAACGGTAGGCTATGAGAGTAGACTTGGACCTCAGTCCCGGCCGGTAAAGTCCAGAGCCACTCTAAGCCGTCCCATTACTGTTGTTTCCTGCACTCTCCACTGGAATTGCGGACTCTTCGAACCTGAAATCGGCGTTATCCTCCTGGACACGCTCAATCTCATTTTGAATGGCAAGCACCCAATGGTCTCGCTCCGCCCTGCTTCGCGCACGAAAGACGACACTTCGTCCTTTGCTACCAAGTTTCGCAACTCTTTTCAGCTTCGTCCGTTTCCCCTCTTTCCTCTGCTGTTCGCCACCGCCAGCGCCTTCCTCCGCACGGAACCAACTCTTCGCTTTTCCGTGCCAGATAACAAAGGTAGTCATGACGTCCTCGTCTGTACTCGTCCATCCGTCTTCAAGATAGATACGGGGTAGGGCGTGATGGCCGGGTTTGTTTGCATCGAAGGTTTGATTCTGGTAAAGAAGATCAGATTCTGTGAGAAGACCCGAATAGATATAGCAGTCTTTAAGATCAAGATTCGCAATGCGCTCATGGTGAATATGATCAAGTTGTTTGCCAACACGGCTTCGTAGGACATCTCGAAAGATCAACAGAGTACCGGCAGTGAGCAAGACACTACAACGTGTAAAGGGCGCATGGATGCGAGGTTTGCGGTAGAGCATGCCGCTCATGTTAATGCTACGGCAGCAAGCAATGCCACACATATTGTAGAGCTGTGGCGAGGCAAATGATTGCGTGACCTCCCACTTGCGAGCAAATTGGCCAATGTATGCTTCAGCCTCTTCATCGATGTTGAGGGCACTGAGATTTCGGCTTCTTGTCGATTTATAGAGGGCTATGTCAGACGCTGTGCGATGTTTCCAGTATTTCGCAAGAGCGCGCAGATGGCGAATCCACTCTTTTCGACGTGCTTTATCGGCAGCCTGTTCATTTGATCAGCATTTCTTGATAAGACCGCAGGAAGAAGACATACCTGCAAACGAATGAGAAGACCATTCTTCATCACTAGCTCAAAGGAGCGGTCCAGGTCAACGTCCTTCGTTACACCATCATCTCTGGTTGAGTCGTCAACCTCTTCATCGAAGTCGACATCGGAACCGTCATCAATCCCCTCGTCTTCCGGGGTGGTTCCCAGGATGGCTTTACGCACTTTGACAATATTCGCCATATTGATGTAACCATCACAATTGAGCAAATTTTGCTCCTTGCGCTGTGCTTCATCCGCCGCGTCTTCATCATGCAGCCGTCTTGTCTCCGTAGTACCTGAGTGGCCCTCTACAAGCCACTCGATTTCTTTGTCCTTCAGTTCATACGGATTCACAGCCCAGCTATCCGGGATCGTGTCTCTGACTGCTTGTGCTGCAGGAACCGTGGCATTGTCCGAAGCAGGGAGTTTGGGAGGTGGAGGTGGAGTGGCTTTGGTTGGGCGAGAGAAGACCAAATACTGATCGTGACTTGCAAAGTACAACTGTTTGTGATACATAAGTCCTAGACGTTTTGCTCGACCCCGTTGACCAGTGAGGCGAATGAGAAATCCTTCCACAGGAACCGGCTCAGTTAAGGTCTTTTGCTTCTTACGAGTAATCGCAGTAGTCGGATAATGTGTCTTTGGGCGGAGTTCCAGATCATGTGACTTCATCATAGCGATAGTGCCATACATCTTACGCTCGTTGGCTCCATGAAGCCACTCGAGCCGGTCGTATCGTTTCCATGCGAGTCCTATTCGTTGGTCCTTGAACCATGATTCCAGTACATCTGCCCATTCAGGAGCATCTTGCAGCTGTTCCAAGCATTTTCTGATGAGCTCTCCGGCTATGGCTTGCTCTTCTTGCATGGTCTTCAGAAGAGCTTCTTCTGTATCATCAGCCTGATGCACCTCGTTCTGGGAAGCCTCGAGCTTGTCAAATGGGTTTGCGATCCTCACACTGATGCTCATATCAGGGATATTAATCTGAATTTCGGAAGCGCGTTGCCAGCCTAAGATGTTCCTAAGGAAAGTGTACCATTCCACGGCATTGGAGGCAGTCCGAGCTTGCATGATAAAGATCAAAGTCTTTCGAGAACCGGGTGAAGAGACTACAATCGACTTGTCTAGTGACGAGTAGAGATTCACCTTACTAGTCTTACGACCAAGGGATATTTCGTACGCCGCTTTTTTGCCGGCGCCCGCCTGCTCAATTTCGGGTATGACCTATACAAACATTAGCTCAGGCTTGCGGAATTCCAGATCCAAGGCTAGACATACGCGAGTTTGATAAAGTTGCAAGACAAACTCAGCCTCATTTGAATGGCTATGTCGACAGACAATCATGTACTCCCGCCACTTGTCCTTGACGCGAGAAGTAACCTTTTGGTTGACGTTTTCGTCAAAGTCATCAGGTACCTCGCCAGCAGAGTCAACTCGAACAAGCATGCGCTCCATCTTCACCACGATGCCATCTTTGATTCTTTGCCGGCGTACCTTGGTACTAGCGCGCTGAACCGTCATCTGGGCCTTCTTTGCCTTCAGTTGGATGGTAGCACGTCTCGAGTCTTCAGGAATATCGAACTTGACGAGGTTGCGCAGATTGGACTTTTTGCGGGTCAAGGTGTCATCAGCGGCGGGTGCATCATCGTCTTGCGCGCTGGAGTCGAAAGAGCGTAACTCGGATCTTCTCTTGACTCTCGCTAATATACCTTTCGCAGGAGGTTTGGGATCAACATCTGCAGGCTCCTGTGCCTTGGACTTGTTAGCTCTACGTAGCAAAGAAGAAGTTGAACCAGCGTCTACCGAAGTTCCTTCTCCGGTTGACGCTTGAGCATTCTGGCTCTCAACAAGTGATAGCGGGCTTTTGTTCGACGATCTCTGCTCTGCCGCCTCCTGGCTTGTAGGAACGTGTAAGCCACTTGCCTGTGCTTGGTCCTGCTCTTCCCGTGCTTGGCCATTATTTTGTATCTCTTCTGTTCCGTGGCCTCGATCTGAACTGCGGATTGAAGACGCCGTGACAAAGCTCTTGGAGCTCGAGGGGTGCCTTTTGGGGGCGTCGGGGGGATCGCATTCGCCTTCCTGATGGGTAAAGACGCGCAAGTCGCCATCATCTTCGGGCTCAGAGGGCGCATCTACGAGCTCCCCGTCCTCGTTCCCTACTAGGACATCGTCTTTGTGCTCTGAGCCTCGAGGGACCTGGAGAGCAGGGGGTGTCGAGATTTTGGCAGGTGCGGCGCCATTGGCACCACTGGCGTGAGCGTCCGGTGCATTTCCGTCTTCTTCTGCATCGAGATCGTCAGGTTGGGGGAAGCTGTGCTGGAAGAGAGCCGAGGCACTGGGGCCTTCGAGGCCACTCAGACGTCGCTGGCGGGCTTCGCGTGGATCCGAGGAAAAGGTCGCGGCGCGCGTCGAATAGTTGATGCGGAGGTGGTGTTTGTACCAGTCGCGGCGGTGTTTACTAAGCCAGGCAGTCTGTAGCCATGGGTGAGTGCTGATCATGGATTGGGGGCAGGGGCGTTGAAGCATACGGGAATGGGGCCAATGAAGAAGCGCCTCGAGGTGAGGAAGAGATGCTCTGGCGTCGCATGTTGCTGTGCCTGTCAGCCGCCGAATGGCAATTGCGAGCAGACGTGTTTCACGACGACTTACGAGTTTCTGGGCCGTGTACGAGTCTGGCGAGAGGTTGTGGAGCTCAGGCTGCTGATGCCATGAGAGCGGCCGCTGTGGGGACATTGGACCTCTCCTGGCTCAATGTGGCCGCGGAGAGGGACGTCTGCCAGTTACAGCGCGACTGCAGAGGACAGGAACAAAGAAGGCTATACAAACAACATAATTAGGCCAACAAGGTGAGTAACAGCGTCGCAACAGCCTTGGGAGGAGAGAATCCAGGACAAAGCAGGCTCGCGCTCGCCGCCGCCAACTTGAGGCATCTGGGCCGGTGCACATCGTCATTGAGCGCGCAGGACGCCGCCCCTGCGCCAATCACTCGTGGCCCATGCAGCCTTACCACCACCGCTCCACTGCATTTGCTTCCTCCACGTCGCTGCTCTCAGCTTTCCAACGCTGCGCAGTCCCGTGGCGCAGATGCAAGTCGTGACGGCATAGTTTATCCGCATAAAACCGCCATGTTGGCTCCAAACGCGTGCTTAGATCGCAACCTACCACATCAGGAAGCTCTTGTCCAAAGTATGGATTTCGGCCTCGGGTGATCTGCCTTGTGGCGCGCATCTTACGAGGGTCGCCCTGGTTGAGCAAACGTCTCTCGTCAAACACTTCAGCTGCTAATTGCCTCACCGACTCTAGGTTTTCTGAAAATACAGAGCATGGAGTATGTTCATAAGCTTACAGACGGCATACTTGCCACGCCACGAAGGGCTGAGCCCACGGCCGAATGGCCCTGGCGGGTTTCCTCCAGTGTGATCAGACACTGCCACAATTCCATGCCGTGCTTCGTTGCCTTTGAACTGGGTGCCAGCGAGCCAGGCACCCAGGCTACCCATTCAGCCAGGTGACAAATGAATTTTCGAAGCATTCTCAGTCGAGCATTTGCACTCGAAATCCTCACAATCCCAGCCCTAGCCACAGCCACAAAATATCCCATTCGATGAACATGTGTCCCGCAGAGCCGTGGGTAGACGCAGACACCCACATTCGCCGGTCAAGGTGCCATCTTGGCAGCCCTACGCCGCGCGCTGGTCTGCAGCTGGGACTTCCCTTCTACGATAATGGGCACCGCTTGGTATGGAGCAATGCCTCTATGGAGCCCGGTGCCTGCATGTCAGGCTTCACCCATTAAGTCGGTTAGCCTGCCCCACCTCACCGCCTTGTGGTTAAAGGGCAGCTGTCTCTCTTCCATATAACATCAGATCTTCATCCTTCTAGATTCAAATTACACCAAAGTCCATTCACTAAAATACTTTTACAAAGTCTCGATCTTATACCCATCAAGAACCCATCTTCACTACTAAAATCTCATGTCCCCAATTCCACAAATAGCAACCACGCTCCATCGCGACATTATCGACGCAACGTAAGTGAAGTCATAATTTACTTACCAGTCCTCAATTAACATCAACCTTGCAGCTCAAATTCAATGCTCAGTATCAGAGCATTCGTGAACCGAAAGAAAGGGACAGTAGCCGGTACAAACCTTCTAGGCTGGCAACTCGCTCTCGTCATTGTTGGCAGCGTCATCGCCTTCCTCCTCCTATTCGGACTAGTTTTCTGGATCCTCCGAAGACAGCGAAATGCCTATCTAGACCCAGAGCCAGAAATTGATGAGACTCCCAGGCCAAAGGATGGTGAAGATGCTGATACCGCAACGTTGTGCGAAACCAAGCATGGTACTGGTACGATAGGTGAAACGACTTCACAGGCAGTGCGAGTCGAGGAGGACGAAGGCCAGAAGAAAGAAAAGCGAGCACATCATTGAGCAGTTGCAATGTTTGAATCTTTGTCATGTTGCTAAGAAAGAGTTATGAATGATGCATCGAAGGGGCGTTTCTCCTGGGTTTTGGCGTTTGACGATTGTTTCTCTTTCTTTCAGTATGCGTTGATAGACTATACCCGCCTTTTATCGGCAATACCGACGCCTAGACATACTTTGCGTCGACAAGCAGACTGGCTTCCCAGGAAATAGATGACTCTGTTGCGCCATTTGCGCCACTTGCGCCATTCAGATTCCAACGCAGGTACCGAGGCCAACGATGGCTGTGCAGTGCGCAGGAGCATCACGACTGAAAGAAGGACCGAATGCTTCACGCATGATCATGGCAGCCTCACTCTCTAGCAACAGAATTCCAAATGAATTAGTCAAATGAATTGCGGGAGGAACTTGAAGAATTTGGCTTATCTTACCGCGAAATGTCTTGGAACGCAGTGAGATTCTTACAACATACATTTTACTCGTCTAGATTGTCTTATTTGGAGGAGAAGACACTATTGGCTATCAGGTTATCGAAACCCAGTCAAAGGTTTAACAACGTATCCACGCATGCTTTACTCTTAGGTATACTTATAACCATGTTCTTAACACCGATCAGGAGGAGCATTGTAAAGATGAAGACTTCAAATCATGTTGCTAAAAAGGCGAACAAAAGAACACTCGTATGCCAAACATGTGACCGATAAACATAACATCAACTATCAACCATTATACCACCCTATCTCCAACACAAAATTCCCACCTAGCACAATCTCTCCCCAACTCCCGCAATCCTTCAGTTCAGGAAATTTGCTCTTGCGCAACGCAGGCCCCTCATTGGTTCAGTCTCCTTAAATACGAGTCAGACTCTCTCCTCCGCGCTCTCTGATTTGCTGGACACCCTAACCACGCACCCTATGAACCTCAGCTGAACGGCTCGCATCTCTCAGCCCTGCGGGATCTGTCTCGCTTTGGGCAAAAGTCTCGCAGAACGGCTCGTGAGTGAGGTGATTGCGGTTAGAAGGGTTTGAGCCGTTGAGGACAGGCTTCGTGCGGCTGAATACGTAGGGATAGGGTCAATGTGTATATAGGTGGGAGGGTGTAAGCTGCGCCCGATGGTGTTGTTGCCTTTTTGATTGCTTTGTTCGACAAAATAGCATTGAGTGGCTGGACAAGAGCAGACACAAAGAACGTGGCAGGGCGGTGCTCAGCTCTTTTTTAGGAACAACGACGCGACATACCTACATAAGATATCTTGTGAACAACCTTGAAGGCCATCCACAGAGTCCTTTCTCCGTCTCAACTCTCACTCCGAACGCCACTGCACCACACCCTCGGACCCTCACAACCACCGTTCAAAATGGCCTTTCTCGAACCCCGCAAAAAGAAGAAGACGCCCAAAATCAAAATCAAAGGAGGCGGCAGCGCAATCACAAACTGGAAGCTCGCCCTCATCATCATCGGCAGCATCGTCGCTGCGATACTCATCGCTGCGCTGATTTGGTGGCTTTACAAAAGGCGCCAGGCGAAAAAGGCGGTGGGGACCAAGGGAGGTGAGGATATGGAGAGGTTGGAGCCCGAGAAGAGGGAGCGGGGGAGTTTGGATGATGTTGAAGGGGCTTATCGGGATGGGAGGACGCAAGGGTGAGAGTGGGCGCTGAGAAGAGTATGACCGGTTAGAGAGGCGTCTGTGGTTGGGAGGAATTTTTATTGCCTATGGTATTTCCTTTTTTTTCCCATTGGGTTTAGATATTTGATTTTTATCTGATACCGGGATGTAGATCTGCTTCTCCAGAGCTACGGAGCAAGATGAAGCGACCAGATGTTGCTATACTTTTACATACCGGCAGACAGATGTGTCTGACACCACGAGTGTCCGACGACCATGCCAATCGAACGCAATGATCCATACGTCTTCCTCCTTTTCTCTCTCAATCGCAAACTGAACGTTGTCCTGTATACGATGACCCATTGCCTGATTTCCACCAATATGCTTCCTTCACTAAGCACGCTCGCCTATATTCTTTCAAGTCATTGCATCACCCGCTTAACGCAAGTCATATGCAGACCCGAAATACGATCGGCGTGGATCTCCAGGAGCCCGCTTTCGGGGCCGCCGCTCGATTGGTTTCTCCTCTGGATTCTCGTCCACGTCATGCATAACAACGTCTCTGATTGTGCCCGCCGAGTCAGACATGCCGGAGTGATGAGGTCGGGGTCGAGGTGTGGGGCTCTGGGAATTGGGAGTTGGGAGGCGGGTATCTATGCCACTACGAAGTCGTTGGTGAGTATTGGTGTCGAGGTCAGTCTGCGTAGGCATGGTTTCGTCGTAAACCGTAAATCTCACAGTCTTGCGGTGGGGACCCATGCCATCTTCGAATTCGTCGGTACAGCGATGGTCCTCGGGTTCGTCAAGCATCGCGGTGCCCTCGTGCCTGTAGCTCTGTTGCAGGTTATTCTCCGAACACGCGCGGTGATGGATCACAGCATACTCCTGCATTGCTTCTTGCATAGTCCTTTCTGCCTTGCGCTTCTCGGCCTTTTCGATGCCCATCTTAAACGCCTCACCTACCATGCTCTGCACTCCGAGGAAAGGGAAAGTGAAGACATGGCGGAGTGGGAGTTGGATATTGAGTTTGACGCTCTCATTTTTGCAATTGACTAGCAATGTCGGTTTCTCGGGGTGTCCAGTCACCTCAGACTCGTGTTCGAGGACTTCGGGGGCTTCGGGCGTCGCAGATGCCGAGGCGGAGTTGCTGGACGGTTCTGGTGTGGGAGGTAAGGCGGGCGGCTTCTTGGGGTCACGCTGTTGCGCACCTCGATGCTTGCTTGAGGCACTGGGTTTGTTAGTATTTCTCGGTCATCGTTGGGGGGTATCTTGGCTCTTACCTCTTGCTAGAGGTCTGCGCGTCCTTTTGCGGCGTGGCCTTAACGCTGTGGCCTCGCGTGTTGCGTTTGGGGCGCATGGCGTGAACTTCTCCTGCAGTTAAGGCTATAGAACGAGGTTTCAGTTGAGAGCTGTTGTGTGAGTACGCTGTGATTTTAGTAGATTGGCAGTAGAAGCGCGCTGCAGACAGTGGGCATGGAAATGTTAAACAAAGTATCCAAAATGGTGGAGACAGAAAGTGGAAGATGAATCACTCGTCGGCGCACGGACGTGTGACGTTGGCAGTGAAAGACACAGTGACGGTGAAGCGCATTTTAGCGAGGAGAAGTGACCAAGTGAAAGGAGAGCATGGCAAAGTAAAGCTCAGATGCGCTAAGCACAAATTCTGGAGCTTGACCAAGAGGTTTTGCTAGTGGAGCATCGCAAGTCGCTGTCATACTACGGGAATCCCTGGAGCATCTCTCGGGCGATCAGAAGCATTATCTAAGGTCTTTGCGACTCCATATTCCTGATATAGCCACCAGCGGTCAGGTTCTTCAAATCGGCTTCCTTAAATGTTGAGTATCCGCATACGAATTTCTCCTATATTCCAAGCTTGCGCCCTAGTATAATACGGTTCCTTTTAAATATGAGGTGAGTTGTATGATGAACTGGCCTAGGCGCTGTTCCAATGTATAGAGATAGTAGAAAAGACAAGCTAGACAAGTTTGCTATATATCTAGCAAGCAGGGACAATTTGACCGCGCAAATAACAGAAGAAGTAATGAATGAACATAGATGCTTTGGGAATATGAAAGAGGTTCTACAATACAGGTCGAGGTTACGGGACGTAGGTAGGATTGATTGGTAAGATCGAGATGAAGCTACTGTTGAACTAGAAAACTATTTTCCCTGATTCCCTAGTTGGAGGAGTGATTCAAAGAAAGATGCGAGTAATAAAGAGACACTTGATGTTTTACGCACACAGTTCCTAAGGCTGTCCAAAGTCATTTTCTTCGCAAAGTAAGTCGGCAAGACAATCCTGAACACCTTGACTCCCTGGCCGGGCTGCTGAGGTTCGCAGAAGTTGGCGAATTCAAAGCCAAGTACAACCCATTTCTGGTTGACATTGCAACCCTCTCGTAAAGAAATCTTAAGAAAGTCAAGTGTTTAGGAGTCTGGCAAGAAGTTGTGGGAATTGAGCCTAGCATTCGGGACCATCCATCTCGCGTCGCTCATCTCGGGAGCATTGCCGATCACGTGGAGTTCACGTCATACATATCGCCGAGGCTCGTAGCTCCTGCAGTATCCGTGAGATATCGGAAGATGATAAACGGCATTCAACATCTGCAATTGCAAGCTTCAGTCATCGCCCTCACACTTTTATCACTTTGCGAAGGGAATTCGTGTCCAATCAAAGCACCATGACCACAAAAACCATTCCCGTCTTAACCCTCGATGGCGCCCGCATTGCCCTCTCTGCTGCAGAGGCGCGTGCAAAAGAAATCAATGTACCTATGAACATCGCCATCATGGATAATGCATGCCATCTCCTTGCATTTGCGCGCATGGAAGGGGCTAAATTCACGTCAATCAATATCGCCATCGACAAAGCCTACACAGCCGCCGGTCATCGGGCACCGACAAGCATCTACAAGGAGAACGTCTGGCCCGGTGGTCCCGCATTCGGCATCAACAACAGCAACGGAGGAAGGTTTATGACGATCGCAGGTGGCATTCCAATTCTCCAGAATGGTGTCGTGGTTGGCGCTATCGGCTGCAGCACAGGGACGCCCGGTCAGGATGAAGATGTTGCGAAGAGGGGGGTTGAAGCTGTGGAAAAGAGTTTCGGGATCAAGGCCAAGTTATAGATTTTTGCAAAATAAGACGGTTAGACCTGGCGGCCAGGGTGGATAAAGAAGTCTGAAAGTATCCAGCTAAAAGATTGTTGTGACAAGGTGTTGTTTTAGATCCCTGCATCGCTTACTTCCCCTTTCCTTCCTCTTTCTCTTTCGGTCCAACGATACCCTCCTCTGATGCTGATGTTCCATCATTTTGGATGGCATTTTCCCGTTGCAGATAATCGTTGAGCAGGGTTGGCAAGATTCTTTGCTCGTAACACATTATTGGTTGTATGCTGTCGGTCCCCGAACCTAAATCACGGGCTTCAAAGCAGTGCAACACGTTCTCGTACGGTTCTATTTACATCTACTTGCATACGCATCCCTCATCAGATGATAGATATGCTACTTACCTAGCTAGCTAAGAGTATCGAATCATGATTTTCTCTTAGACCCAAAAGACCAATTTCGGGATCTCTCATGCAGAGGCAGCCTTGCTGTCTCAAGATCCCACAGCCACAACGCTAGCGATCCTTTGCATCGCTGCTGCAGGGAGGCAATCTCCGCGCTCCCGCCCTGAAACCCAGGTTAGTACAGCAGACGACGCCTTTGATTCGTTGGCGACACGTTTGAACGATCACTGACGACACGTGCGGATCACCTCCTACTGGAAGCATCGCTAGTGGCGCCAGGATACAGGCACGACAGCTTACAATCCAAAAGATTATTTTGGGAAGCCTGACATATGGAGCTCTATGTTATATACACAGGCCCGCTGCCCATCTATCGTTACCCACCATTCGTCAATCGTTTCATTTCTTGGGGTGTTTTGCAATATGCGTCTTGTCCTTTCACTCTCAGTTGGCCTTTTGGCTGCTCTGAGTAGTGCCACTACTTCTCCCGACATTTTAGAAAGGCAGTCAACCAGCCGGTATGTCTTTGCTCACTTCATGGTAAGGATTCTCTATGGTCATGGTCTCGTAAGGTGGCTCATATTTACAGATGGGAATCGTTGGCAATCGTCAAAGTGCCGACGCATACGATGAAGAGTTCAAGATCGCGAAAGATGCTGGCATAGATGCTTTCGCTCTCAACATGGGACCTGATGTTACCAACGAGCAGCTAGGGTACGCGTATGACAGCGCAGCGCGAGTTGGCATCAAAGTCTTCATCTCTTTTGACTTCAACTCTGGTCTTTTCAGCACTGGCGACCCAGGTGCTGTCGGCAGTCGCATCAAGGCTTTCAAGGATAAGCCAGCTCAACTTATCGTGGATAACAAACCATTCGTGTCGACCTTTACTGGCCCAGGTCTCAATGTGGCTGCAGTTGAGGCTGCTGCTGAAACTGATATATTTTTTCTTCCCAACTGGTATCCAGGAAACGACAAGACTGGTACCGATGGTTTCTTTAATTGGATGGGTTGGTACAGCGATGGGAACAATAATCCAGGAACTGTTCCACCGAGCGACGGCGACAAGGCTTGGATCGACTGGGTTGGCTCAAAGGACAGATACATGGCCCCAGTGTCTCCCTGGTTCTCTACCCACTACGGGGACTGGGTTTCGTATTCGAAGAGCTGGGTATTCCAAAGCAACGATCTTTGGTTCACGCGCTGGAACGAAATCCTAAATCTCGGACCACGTTTCATCGAAATCGTTACTTGGAATGACTTCGGTGAGTCCGCGTATATCGGCCCATTGAAGGGACAGCATTACGACGATGGTCATAGCAAGTGGGTCAACGACATGCCGCATGGTGGATGGCTCGACATGGCCAAACCATACATTGCCGCATACAAGGCGGGATCGACAACTCCGACCATCACCGAGGACAAGCTAGTCTACTGGTATCGACCTACACCCAAGGGAATCACCTGCAGTGGCGATACTTTGGGAAAGCCTCCTGGCTGGGATTTAATGACCGACGAAGTGTTCGTTGTGTCTTTGTTGAAGGAAGCTGGAACTATTGTTGCGACTTCTGGATCCAACACCAAAGAGTTCACGGCTCCTGCTGGCGCCAGTCTACACAAGCTGCCAATGGGTGTTGGGACCCAGCAGTTCACCCTGAAGCGTGGCACCACCACGGTCATGAGCGATACTTCGCTACGCGACATTGTCAATACCTGCCCATGCGGTATTTACAATTTCAATGCCTACGTTGGGACGGTTCCTCCGGCGCCATCCGACGTTCTTGTCGACAATGGCGCTATCACCTCGAGTGTCCCTTCTGGGTATGACTGTCAACCAAAACCATCGCTTCCAATCCGGGCATCTGGTGCTCAAGCGACTGGGCAGATCAGTGCCAAAGCAGTTACGTCTTCAGATGAATCTGATGATTCTCCGGCGCCGATCCCGTCAAAAGTATCATCTGGTGCTGCTTCATCACGGTTAGTTCTTCAATTGATAAAAAAATTTGATCCCAAGCTGACAATATTGTGTAATAGGCTCAGGTGGCCTCGATGGTAATTCTGATCACTGAATATAGAGCTAGAAGTCCCAATACTCGGAATCGAGTATAAGTGACGGCGGCGCTCACAATGACGAGAAGCTCGTTCTAGCAACGACTATTACGGCTCAATCGAATCGTCCCCAAACTCTGTTTCGTTTGACACATATACACCCATGTAAACCTATAGCTTAAAATAGACCATTCGGCATGAACTGCACTATATGCGGGTTTATCAACCATATCTAGGCCACAAAAATTATACCACAAATAAACTTCTCGCGAACTCTGCTTTCTCATCACAGCGTACCCAAGAATTACCAGCGTTGTCTTTTCGAATTGTCATGATGCCTCGGCTAGGATTTTGGGCTTCTTGATCTGATGCGTCTTCAGCACTGCCTGGTTGAAAGGATCCAATGAGCAACACGGTCTGCAAACCATGCATCAGTCTTTCAGTCGACCGATATGGCCCCGGCATCGGTACAGCAACAGTCCAAATGGCACTCTTGTACGCAACTGGGACCTTCCTCCTCAGAGCAAAGAACTGGTCTAATGTAAACGCCGTTTCGAAAGCCCAGATGTACCACTTGAACGGTAACAGAGCAGTTTCTTTGTATGTTTGATAGCAGACTTGTGTCAGGACAGTAACATCTGATCCGAATGGTATTGATCTTGCTAGAAGTGCTTTTTCGTTTCTTTCCAAAAGTGGACGCGTATTTTCAAGACAACTGTATGAGAACCCTGAAGGAATAGAGACGCCAGACCAGCTCATCCGAACATGGACAACGTAGCTACCGAGAACGTATTCGTAGATTTGGAGACGAATCTCAGCAGGAAGCTGTAAGAATAGTGATTTTTGGTACTTGCGGGACGTATCTGTGATTTCCGATGTCTCCGGTTTGAACGATAATTGAGTGTGAAAGAGCCGGCTCAAGGGTTGAGTAGCCTCTGCTGTTGACTCTGTATCTTTTGGGATTTCTGAAGACATTAAGGTGATTAGATATAAACTGTCACAACATTTAAGATTGATGGTGAGGCTTTCTAGTGTGACATTGAATGGGGAGCGCCCAAAGAGAGGGGTGTCGGTCACGCTAACACGGTGAGGGATAGCGTAATCTAATGCTTCCGGCTCGCCGAGAGGTAACCTCAAACGATACAGGTTGACAATTGATGTGTTGATCTTGCACTAGCGGTACTCTTCTAACTCAAGAAGACATACTTTATGCCTCTTAGTAGCCCAGATGGAATATGCAAACTAACGTTGCACCTCCTTCGGTATCCTTTACGAATTGAAAGCTGTTATACAGTATAGACTTAGATACCATCCAATTGATCTAATATTCAAAATATACTTTAATAAAATTCTAAGGCATAACAAACTGCTACATCTCTATTTATACTCTTAAGTAGTAGTTCTAGATTCTAGAGGTGTCCAGTCCATGACATCAGACAATGCGAAAGTCCGTTTTGTAGACTCATACACGCTTCACGCTGATCTAGCAACTAATCTATCCTTAAAATCAATATGGAGGTATATCTTGTTACATCAAATTGTTTTATCAGCGATATACGTATTCAATCGCTCAGGTCTCTAATACTTGAACTCGAATAGAGGATTCGCTCTTCATACACTGAGATACCATTCAACTGGACACTATCTTTCGAAAGCCTCCTGCTCATACCCTAAATCATGCTAATCTGGAAGAGACTTGAGCCACAACTAGTAATTCCATGCGATCCTTGCAAAGTCTCACACTTCCTTTGAGTTAGTGTACTGCTGTTACGGTTTTTTTCGTTAACTGCTTCCTCGCAGCATCAACCCTCTCCAACTCGATTTGCTGCTGTTTGTCGGTTAAATCATCAGGGAGAGTACCAAGCGCGCGTTCTCCAAACAAAAGATCAATCTCTTCCAGGCTGAGCTGTTTTGTTTCCTAGATTCTTTTAGGCTGTGTCCACAGATCTCTTGTAGTTCGGTACGTACCTTGAACATGAACCAGATGGTCGGCAGCGTGACAAAGAGGTTGAATGCCACAAAAATGAAGTAAAACTTGTATGTGATGTCGCCAAGAGCAATTGGAGACACCTGAGACCACACAGTTCCAACCAACCAATTTCCAATGCCTGTTGCGAAGGCCGAGCCACGACCACGGATTGAAAGAGGCATGATTTCAGACGCATAGACCCACGAGATTGGCCCAAATGAGACGCTGAAAATGCATGAAACAAGGAAGAGGAAGAAGACACCAGCTCCAGATATGCCGTCTCTACGTGACCCTGTCGCACTTGTGACTTGCGAACCAAGGGCTGCCTCGCAGATTAGGGCAATGGAAATACCTATTGTACCGAAAATGAGAGGCTTCTTTCGGCCGACCTTGTCTAAAATAAAGATAATGAAGAAAAAGTTGAATATCGGGCCTACAATATTGTAGATGCCGATCACAAGTAGGTTGCGATCACCCACAATTCCAAGGTTCTCGTAAAGAATTGAGGCATAATAACCGATCACGTTGATACTAAGAGAACTTCAGTTTCAGTTTTTCCTTGTAAAGGTGCCTTAGAATGACGTACCCAGTCATCTGAGTGAAGACCTGCACCAGAGTGGCGTGCATTAACCGCTTCCTCCACGTAGGGACCGTGAACATGACCTTCCAGCCTGGCGCAGTAATGGCCCTTTCCGCATCAATAGTCAGTTTGATCTCGGCGAACTCTGACTCGATCCAATCATCATTAGTGCCATCGTAATGTAATTTCCGAAGAACTCTCAAAGCTTCTTCTGCACGATCAGTTTCCACGAGATAGCGGGGTGACTCGGGAAAGAACATCATGCCGCAGAGAATAATGAGGCATGGTAGGCACTGGAAGGCGAGTGGAAAGCGCCACGAGAAGGAACTCGTAACAGGTACTTTTGAAGCACCATAGCCTATAACACTAGTCAGTCTATCTATTTAATTTTATAAAAGAGGTTAAATTCACCTATCCAGGTCGAAATGATAAAGCCAACTCCAATCATTTGTTGCGCTAATCCGACGATGAGTCCTAGGCATGTCAGTCTTATAGATGCACACCAAGACGTTATAACTTCTTGCCTCTGGTTTTCGGATGCGCACACTCTGACTGGTAGATAGGGACAGACATAGACATCAGCCCAACTGCCCATCCAGCCATGATACGTCCCACCAAGACCATCGAGATGTGCTGAGCTGCAGCTTGCAACACCGCACCAACAAGGTTAATGAACGCTCCAATCATTATTGTCTTCCTACGACCGAGAGTGTCCATGGTGAATCCTCCCCTGCATTCGTGTAAGTGGATTTCCTGAGAGATATTTGTGATCTCTACTTACATCAACGACCCAAACACAGCTCCTCCCGAAAAGGTGGCATTGATAGCCCCTATTGTTGGCGACGTCTTCTTCGTTTTGAAGAATTCCAGGAAGTTCTCGGACGAGATGACAACAGTCATTACACCGCTGTCATACCCAAACAGCAAGCTGCCCGTCGCAGCGAAGACTGCCAGAACAATATTGAAGAAGAGACCCATTCTGCTTGCTGTCAATAGCGATCAATGCAAACAGAAAAGTGTTCAGGTCCGTACTACAGAAACTTACAATGTCGAGAGCCTTAGGAAAGATAATATATCTGACGCGGTACTCGGTCACGCCGTGAATGCATGGTGGTTATGTTACACCGATTTGCGGTGACATGCATACAACCGGAATATCGTCCCTAGCCTCCATCAACGACATGGAAAATAGCCAGCAACCTAACTGTGCGGTCCAAGGAGGCTAGTGTGATGATCCTACCCGTTGAGAAATCTGGGGTTAGGAAGGGATCGCTGGGGTATCGCAGCGGGGCACGGGTAATGCTTATTGTATCAGCACTGAATTTCCCGCCAATAGGTGCCATTTAGAGCCACAACCGAACGGCTCGTCACGTAGAATACATGTTGCAGTATGCAGAATGCGGGAATTCTCCCCATCATTCTCACATGATAATCAAGTCCTTCCGTGGTTGCAGTAAGAGCTCTTTCGTTGCAAGCGGCCCGCTATCCTAACCAAGTTTCGTAACCGTCCACTCTCCGCTCAGGAGATCCTTCCCTTGCAGCTCTCCACTAGCGTCTATCTCGAGTGCTCCCTTCTTGCTACCAGTAGTGTCAACTAGAATGGCCTTGTCACCCTCTTTAACTCCATACAGTCTGATCTCCCCGCCTGAGCTCAGCCAATCGTAGCCAAACCCTCCTTCTCCCTCGGCCTTTCCAAGGACTAACACTGTGCCTTCCCGTATGAACAATGGGCACTGGAGAAATCCGTACTTTTCCCTCACCCATCTACCGCCTTCCACTGCCTTACCATCCCAGTAACTGAACCAGCGGCCAGGCGGCAAGTAATACTCAACAGTTCCATCTTCTTCAAAGACTGGAGCAGCCAGAATCTGGCTTCCGACCATGAATTCGCGGTCCAAATGCCAAGATGTAGGGTCGTCAGGGAACTCGAGCGCAACAGCTCGTACACTTGTTGGCCAACCATTCGTGACGCTTTCCTCTGCTTGAGCATACAGATAGGGCATCAACGTGCGTTTGAGCTGAACCCAATGCCTCAAAACATCTGTGCAATTTTCAGCTTCAGTAGACGAATCGTCCACCAGCCAGGGCACTCGATAGCTGTTGGACCCATGCAGGCGACTGTGGGTATTGAGTAGGCCAAAGGCAACCCAGCGCTTGTAGATCCAAGGTGGTGGACTTCCCTCGAAGCCACCAATATCGCTCGTCCAGAAAGCGAACGATGCCAGCCCCAGGCCGAGTCCACCACGAACCGATTCTGCGAGTGCAGCTGGTGTAGATTCGCAATCTCCGCCCCACTGAAGGGGAAATTGCTGAGTTCCAGCGCATGCTGTACGAGCAAACAAGACCGCTTCGTGTTTTCCGTACCGTTCTTGAACTGCTTCGTATACAAGCTTGTTGTATATGAAGGCGTAGTAGTTGTGCATGCGGCTTGGATCGACATTTTTGTCATGCCACTGAACATTCTTGGTCGGTATACGTTCACCAAAATCTGTTTTGATCGCATCAACCCCAATATCAAATAGCTTTTCCATGCATTCTTTGAACCAGGCACATGCTTCAGGATTTGTGAAGTCCACCACACCCATGCCCGTCTGCCACAAGTCCCATTGCCAGACATCTCCATTCGTTTTCTTAAGGAGGTAGCCCTTCTCAGCAGCGTATTGGAAGACTGGGCTGGCTTGGCCAATGTATGGATTTGTCCAGACGCTGACTTTGTTGACAAGACCGGCTGCTTTCATACGTTTGATCTGGCCGGCAGGGTCGGAGAAAGACTCGGGATCCCAGATAAAGTCGCACCAATGGAAAGCACGAAGCCAAAAACAGTCAAAATGAAAGACTTCGACCGGAATCTTTGACTTTGACATTTTTTCCACGAAGTGACGCACTGTCTGTTCGTCATAGGACGTGGTGAATGATGTACTAAGCCAAAGACCATAGGACCAGGCCGGAACACGATTCGCCTTGCCAGTCAGAATGGAGTACTTCGTTAAAACTTCTTTTGGAGTAGGACCATAGATCAAGTACCTAAGACAATTAGTGCTCTGGAAAAAGAACTCTTGCTGCGTTACAACTTACCACTTCAGTCGTTGTCCCTCGACTGTTGTCTGCAGCCTGGAACATCTTTCGCTTCCAATCTCCATATCAATCTTATCTGGAGTGTCAATGAACACTCCGTAGCCTCTTGAACTCAACCAGAATGATATGTTTTTGTAGGCTTGTTCACTTGACGTTCCCCCGTCTTCATTCCAAACTTCAACAGTCTGACCAATCTTGTTCCAGGCTCCAAAACGCTCTCCGAGACCATGGATTGACTCGCCAACACTTAATTCTGTCTGCGTGAACACATAGTGTTTGTGTGCGCTTAAATCTTCGACTGCTTTTGGGGTACTTAGAGACGGGGAATACGCCAGACCAACGCTCCGGTTGAGCAATGAAGTCAGCGTTTTGGAGCCATCAGTGGCATGAAACTTGATGTCGAAAGTATGATTGTCAGCACTAACAGTGGCACTCAACGACCCGGACGTAACGGTGGTGCCTTTTGTGCTTGTTGTAATATCGCCCGTCCTCTCTGGTCGACCTTGCGGGAAAAGTTCAAAGTTGGGTCCTGGCCGTCTGGCACCCGCAAGGTGGGTAACCTCTAGGGATATTACACCATCAAATTGTGCTTCGATTTCGATAGACAGAGTGCTGAGATTGAGTGTGTCACCTCTCGAGAAGATTTTCTTTGTAGGACAAAGCAATGTGACTGCCGTCTTGTCTTCACGGGGTGTCGTTGTGTAGACTTCTTCTGCATGCTGAACTGTGAACTGGTCGTTCACCAGCCACATTCCTGGTCATTTTAGCTTTTGTTCTTCGTTCTCTTGCTGTTACCTACCGTCGCGAAACTTCATCTTGCAGGTGAATGTCTTGCAAATTCAGTGTGACACTGAATGAACCCGATGCTAGACAAGCTACACATATCTACAGTCTAAAAGCGACAATCACACGCCAGCAAGGTCATCATGTCATTCGGATAGGCGGTCCGGCCCGTTGGTGGAGGTGGTGGTGTGTGGACGGATTTGTTCGGTGCAAGATTACCCGACCTATCCCTTGCGGGGTACCCCTTCCGCCCATGCAACCATTCTCAGCTGTGCTGATCTTAAAGCGTGCTGTGGAAGACCCCACATGCTGATTAGAATCGAATGAGCAGGTGACTGCTAAGATAGTACACTTGCGCATACATAGATGGGCCCCTGGTGATCGTAGCGAGGGCGAACGTTAACACATCTGGTGAACCGCAGTGCATGAACTCAACAATTCCGCTCTTCTCGCCACCACCAGTATGTGATAGATCAGACAAACCGATTCCCGCACAGCGTCTGCTCATTCGTTACGCTGGCACCAAAACCGGATTTAGAGTTTGGATACAAACACCACCAAGTTGGTAGTGTAAAGCCACGTCTGGCAACGCCAACCACTGATCGGCCAGACAGATGAACCCGGTGCCCAGGATTTTGTCGGATTCGACACGTCAGGTTGTGAAATCTGCACCTCCAACAACTTTGCCTCTACCGTCCACCATGGCATTCATCTGAAAGCCAATAGAAGGGCGGATGTCGTTACCCGATTGTCGCCAGACCATCCTTCGAACTCCACAACCCGATTCCCCACCGCGACCCAAATACTCGGGACTATCAAAAGTCCCTATTTTCAATGGACGCCCCGAGCTGGTTCTCTTGTTATTGTCGACCCCATACAGCTATTATCCTTCGAAAACGAAACCGAAGACACTGGCCTTTCCGATCTATTCGAGTTCCTCATGCCTCAGCGTTGTAGGAACGACTCCATCCCGTTTCCAAGGGAAATCGCATAGGATCGGAACCTTCCTTCCGCCGAAACTTAAGTCGTATCTTTGGTCAATACCTATTGAAGTCAGGAGCTCTCCCTGCGCCATTGCGCTCTGCCCACCAAGATGCCGCTATCCGTGATGGTCTTCTATACGCGCCGGCCAGATGTCACACCAAATCAATTCCGCGAATACATGGAAAACGTACATGTGCCTATAATCAAAGATGTTATGCGCGAACACTACCCAACTTGCTACACTTTGCGATATGTTGTGCGCGTAGACAGCGGGGCAGGTGATCGATTGGGCGCCAACACCGCCAGCAAGAAAAGGGCGCCGCCAGACGCGCCTGTTGTGCTCGTTGGGTCCCCGAGTGATCTCGGATGGGATGCCATGGGTGAAATGGTGTTTCGAGATGAGTTGCATGTACAGCAGGGGCTCGGGACTATAAATAGCCCCGATGGGCAGAGGGTCAAAGAAGATGAAGAGGTCTTCACTATAACGGACAAACTGAGGGTGGTCCTTATGGGCGAGAGCAAAACCATGTAACGGAAAGAACATGTTTGAAGCGACAATTTATTGTTCGAAACCCTTTGCGCTCGAGCTTGCATAGCACAACTCAAGCATCGGAATAAAATTACCAAGTCAAGATTACCTGTGTAGAAGAGGCGTCGTGGGCGCCTGACTGAATTTAAGTACCTAGGTAGGATTCTTTATCCAAAAACAGTTTTCTGTCCTGCTTGACCTTGGCTTTGCGGTTCTGGAACCAGTTCTGGCGGAGTGTCAGCGAATGAATTGTGGAGGGAGGCGGCACTGTTGCTACTGACATTGATCTTGTCGAGCGGCACATTGAACTTCGAGGCGAACTCTTTCTTGACGTTAGTACTTGACTTATTCTGCTGCAGGAAATGCTGCTCGAGGACGTCAAACTGGTCCCGGGTGAGGCGAGAGTTGCCGTCGCAACCGGGCAGCCTTTGGGCAAGCGCAGAGGCGAGCGCTTGAGCGAACGTGGCGCTCGACGAGTTGGAGGTCCCGCTGCTCGCTGTCGCGGTACGCATTCTCTTAACACTTTGTGCATCCTCAAGAAAAGAATCATACTCTTCCTCGCTTGATGGCGTCTTTTGTATGTCGTCTCGCTGACGGTGCTTGGAGAGTTGGGGCACAGACGATATGACAGGAGGATCAATGAACTCGGGCGTTTTATCCTGACTCGAAAATGTTGTGTACATTGAGACAATATCTGGAGATACTTCATCTTCAGATAGAGAGGACGTGTCAGAGTGAGGCGAAAGCTGCGAGATTGGTTCAGTGGCCATTGCTGACAGGGATATATTCCGCTGGCTGTAGAGGCCGGACATTTTGGGTTCGGTAGCTCGAGGTGTTGAGTTGAGATTGTTGATCATTGATCCCCTATACCCGAAAATGACTGCTCCATCATCATTCATATGCGTTGGAGTGGAAACTGTTCCCATAGCGGATTTTGGAAGTATCCGTTGAAGACGGTTGCACTGGCAAGGCTTGGTGTCGGCCTCAGGACAAGCTTCGAAGAGAAGTGAATTGCCTTGATGCCACCGAAGCTTGGTAGATGTTAGAAACTTGCGGTCTAAACGGCATCCGGCAACATCGTAAAGATCCTTCAATGTCCTTGTACTGGTCGTCATATAGTCGAGGCCCGTTGGGACCCTACGCCAGGAGGTACAGATACCTGGATTCACAGAGTTGGCAGGCAGCAGAATGTCTTCAAATCCATCGGCCATCAAAACCAATGCGTCGATGTCACGTATGAGTTGTGGCCAACCCCCATTAGTCTTGTTTAGTGACGAATGCTTTTGCCTGAAAGGTGACCGTTCTTCAACCACAGCCTTGAATTCAAAACCAGCGATGAATTCACGGAGTGTGGTTTTGATCGTAGTGCCTGGTGATAAAATGTCTCTTGCCACATTTTGATCGATGAGAAACTCTAGGAGCGACCAGATGTTGAGCACCGCATCCCTGACCTTATAGTCATCTGCGTCTGATAAGCTGATATCTTCGAGTGTAAGTAGAATCTTCTTTGCCGATGATCCAAAGGGGACATCTGTATTCAGTTCAACAGGTTTGCGGTTCTTCTCAAAGGGTTCCAACTGATGGCGGTGTTGAAGGATATGCAGTGCAACAGCCGAAGCTGGGACAAGCCAAGCGCGTTTTTGTCCCGTGTCGTGGAGAACCACATGCGTTTTCTCCGCTGCAGAGACGATTCTTCGATATGGCCCATTTCGTTGAAAATGACATTTCCCATCGCGGACACCAAGCTTGAAATCAAGTACTGCTGTGCCAAATTGCTGGAAGCCAAACGCGCCTCCGGTGCATTTGACGTTGGATTCAGCATCGACAGCCCCAGAGTAATCGATGTTCTCGTAATTTGCAGTTGTTGATCCTAGCTGCGAATTGACAACTGAGCACCATCCAACTATAGCACGAGACTTGAAAGCATCCTCAAGGCTGACCTCGTTCAACAGTGCACGGTTTTTGCATTGAGAAATGCCATCCGCATATGTCAGACGGCTGTTTTCATCGGAATTCGACACAGCGTGCCACTGTATCCTGTCTTCATTCTTGCACACAGGAACAAGCATGTGCGAAAAACCTTTCAGACATACACCCCCTCCAAACTCAACAGCGTGGCGTACACCAACTATTGCAGCGAGGATTTCGAGTGGAATATCTAGGCCGACTTCAGTACCGCGAGCTGCAATCGGAAAGCCACACGCAATTACAGCTCCAGTAAACAAAGGTAACCAGCAAGATGTCTCTGATGAAGTGTATAAGGGAGAGTGCTGAACCGAAATCAAGAAGCTCGAGCTTGCAGAAATATATCGAATCGAGGGCTTAGCGTAGGCCACTAATGGACTCGGAGATGTGCTCAACACTGATGCAAGCCAGGCCAGTTGTTGTGCAAGGTCGACCTTAAGGTTCATGTAACCGTTGTGTATGTCGACCTTGATCCCAGTTTTCTCAATTCTGAGGGTCACGGAGTGACGACGAGAGAAACTTCCTGTAATTTGTTAGTATAGTCTGATTCGAAAAGAGAGATATCGAGCTTTGGTGCAGGCTTCTTGATATGGTGTGCGAATTTGTAGCCTTAACAACTCCGATGCCTTCCTCAGCAAATAATAAGAACTCTTTGTTCTTGGAGGACTGTTCGCCTGCAGTTCTCAATCCTGGTCTCGATTATGTACACTCACCTCCAAGTTGAAATGTCGCGAAACTACCCTCGCTCGCCAGAGCTGAATCAAGGAGCTCCAGCAGAATTGCTTCGCTCCTAGGCCATGTTTGACATAAGTACTTCTCGCAAGTAGTCGCCTGTGCATATAGTGAGGAGCCGGTTACTACAACCACGGATCCAACACGGTGGTTATTCTTCTCATATTGTGAGCTCATAAATTCGCGAATCGGTAATTCGACGGTAAATGACGCAAAAGGCTGCCCATATGTCTGGTGAGCCTGTACGCACGACTTAACCGTTTCCATTGCGTGTCCATCATCTCGATAGAGGGTATGCTGTATTCTAGACACCATTCGTTGAAATGATTCGCCATGGATCAGCCGATCTCGAATAGGTTCCAGTTCCATGGTATACATTTTCACAGACGCATGTTCCACTTCTATCAGTCCGAAGCGTTCATAATCACTGAGGACTCGAAGCCGCTTGGAATAAGAAAACCAATCTCCGGGGGTGGCGGACACTATTTTGTAGCACAAGTAAAGCGCGATGTTTCGACGATACCGACGGATTACTTGAGTCGATTCGATCAGCTCCTTCGTTGACTGCTCAGAGAATCTAGTGAAATTTCCTGACTCTGGACTCGGGCACCGCGTCTCATGCGCCATTTCAGATGCATATGTTATCAACGATTCGTTGATCTCCTCCTCAATGGCGTCGATAGAGTTATGCACGAATGAATATTCAACCCATTGTCGGACACCGGCGTGCTCGATGAGAAGCTCCCCGAAAGATGCAATGAAGTTATTCAACCTCAATCTCGCCTTCTCTGCCCGCTCGAGAGTCTTGGTTTCGAGCTTGACTGTGATCTTAGCGATGACCGCTTTACACACTTCTTCTTCTGCATCTGTTTGCTCCTTCATCTTTCTGTAATGCTCGTCGTACTTAAGTCGCTCCTGCGAAAGTATCGCTTTATTTGCTGTCACATTTCCCTGTCTTTCCGTATCTTGTTTCCAATGCCCTTTCTCTAACTGAGCCAGGATCCCGTCGCGTCGTTCTTCGGGCACTCTCTGATCCCTCAATTCAGCCCCAAGTCCACCCCCAGGTTCCGATATCCAGTTCTGCATTGTCAGCTGTGGAAGGGTGCGGCTTCGTACCAATAATGGTATTTATATCTAGTAAAGTTTTACGGTCGAGATCACTCTTGAGTACTTTGTTTTGTCGTTCCAGTAATGTAGGATAGTCTAAGCGCCTGTTACCTTCGGATGGTTCGACAGACGTTGATAGAAAATTCTTTCCGCACGGAATCGATTGCTGGATTGAGTCCGGTGCCCTTTGAAATATGATGGAATTTGAATTAAAGGGAATGAGAGGAAGGGTTCGAGAGCATGAAATTTGATTCACGTCAGGCTGATGCAAGCCGATCCTTCGCTTGTCCTGCAGTTCAGCCTTACACAGCCCCATCGTCCCCTCCATCCGTCACAAGACCCAAGATTGCAGCAGCTTGCTTATTGGTTTCCAAGAAAGTCTTATACGAGGCCTATGCAGCCTCTTGTACGTACATCAGGAAAATTGGGAGATAAGCAAGAACCTCCTCAGCGCTAGAACAAGAGACAGGTTTCCTCCGTCGCACTATTGAAGCTGCTCATGTATTTGTTTCCTTATTAATACAGCAGAGGAAGAAAATGAAGCCTACAGAACTTTCATATTCTATTGAAAGGGCACCTAATTATAAACAAGGTGCCAGGCATCCACCCGGCTATTTTGCACGTCCGAGAGCAGCCTTTCAAGCACGTCCGCGGGACCTTGATGTGGCTATCGAGCCTGCCTGCAGCAAGTGCACTGATGAGTTTGCAATGTACGAACCGGAGGACATGAGCCGGATTCAGTAGTCTGATAAAGAGCATTTGCACCTTTGAACGGTTCTCTCAATTCATTTGTCATTTTCGCTATCAAAACATCGCCGAGAGCTGTGCTAGATTCTGCTGCGCCAGAGCGTTCAGCTAAGACGCAGGGCTCAGCCTAGTAAACAGAATTCGGTCTATAGGACTTTTGTACCATGCGAATGCTTCAAAACAAATTGCCTCCAATTTTGAAGGCTAAAGATTCTTCGGTATTCGCAGGTCCTTTTGTGGGTACAAGTGAATGGGAAACTGCAAGAGGTTTCTGGGCCATGATTTTCATCGTTAGCAAAGTCAGCTAGAGCTCCATGCATAGCATAAAAAGCTCAAGTTTGCGGTGATGCGGCTTCGAAGGTACAAAGACCGAATTGTGGAGCATCCACGTTTCCACCACCTTGTGCAATGGGCAAGAATTCTAATCGGTTGAACTGGATTTCCAAATCGCTTCCCCGTTCTTCGAATACATTATGGTCGACGTTATCATATGGTGATTGTGATGCCCATGAAATGGACTGTGGTTCATTCCATCGCCCACTGTCGTTGAGGAGTTCTTGCTGGGGTGACGAAACGGGAGAAGTAGACCCTGGTGAACTTTCAACTGAAGACATTTGATGTCAGTGACAAAATACACGATGGAAATCATGAAGTCTGCTCCTGGGACACTAACTTGCGTCTGTGTTCTCAACCTCGATTTCCTTTATCCAATGTCGCCTGAGAACGTCCATAGGCGGGTCATCGCCGGGGTTGGTGTGAGTACGAGATCCTTCCGTAGATCGACCTGCTCGCTTTCGTGTTCGTGGGTGAAAATGTGCGCGTCGTAAATGTGCAGCAGCGTTGTAGTAGGCCCAATATACCTTTTGCCCGCTACAATGTTTGCACTTTGCCAGAAACTGTTGGTCGGCAGAGGCATCGAAACAAACAAAGCCTTTGCGTGTTCGACTGTGCTCTCGCGCGATGTGTCTTTCGAGCTCATGTTGACCTCGGTAGCCCCGTGCGTCTTCGTTGCAGTCTGGACAATGAAGCTGAGGAGGTCGAGTCTGTTGGTCTATTCTTCGGGACACCATGATTACGCTAGAGCTTGCAGTAAATGATCAACCTCGGCCTTTCCTGTCGTGATGTGAGCTGGTATTGCCTCGCACATAAACCTGGAAATTTGCGTTTGTGTTCTGAAAGGACGATAGAAAAGTGTACGGCTGTAGGAGCAATCTGGGTGGTAAAGAGCTCGATTCTTATCCAAGTATAATCTATGCTCAGTTACAGATTGTAGACTGCGATCAGGCTGCGTTGGTGGGGCAGTATAGTCCTCCTGAGATCAGCTGAACTGCGCAGTTGATGCCCACCAGATTGAGCCTGCATACGCCACAATACTCGAGGCTTTCACATCCTCGATTGATTGGCTCAATCGCAACTTTGCGAACTCTCTAAACCGTTCCAGTCGAATGACAAGGTAGTGCAGGCAGTTTAGGCAGTGGGCCTAAACAAACACATACGTAGTACTAAGTAAGGTGCATCTTTGGGCACGATATTCCATACAAGGCATGGTCATTCAGCTCTTGAAACTCCAAACCAAGAAGGACCCACTTGCCATTTCTTGTCACATCTCGTCATTACCTTCCCAATCGAACTTGAGTAACATGAATGATCTCTGGTTACTGTCCGTTCCGCTGTCGACTCTGATTTCTCAGCTGACTCTCCCAATTCGAAATAAAGCTACTAGTAAGATGATGCATCTCCAGCGTAGCAGGCGACTTCGGATCCTCAATATACTTTAGCTCATACCCTTTGTTCGCCCATATTGCCGCAGGCTCCCAATCTCCTACTCGAGCATGACTGATAGCGGCAATACGATATGCTTTTGAGTAGTAATCTGCTAGGCCTTCTTCAAGAACCAGTTCAGCAAGTCGGCTGCTCGCTTTGGCATTCTTGCGCGCTTGTCGTATTGCTTTCTGTGATTTTGGAGGTGTCAAGACAAGCTGGGGTTCAAAGTCTGCGAAAGCTTTGCTGATTGTGGTTCTGCGAGTATCGCTGGCCTCTGATGCGGCATAATCTTGCGCACAGGCTTCGCATGAGCATTTGAAGCCATATCGATCGAGTCGCTTCTGTCTTTCCGTCCGGTTGAGAAGTAGTGGTATGTATGAGACGAAGAACTCTTCGCCCTGCTTGATCTTCCTCGTTGCGTAGACAATGCGCTTGTTCAGCTCATCGCTCCAGTAATAGCTAGTATTCGGCCGACAAGAGTGGTTGATGCGAGCAATCTTAGGAAATAACCCAATCTTATCATTTGTGTTGTATGCGTTTGTCCTAAAGATAATACCGAGCTCATCCATGGTCTCTTTTTCCGATGGAGTAGCGTGATACGTTAAGGACAGTACTTCTGCTTGTTCGATGGGCGACAACGCATCGAACTCCTCTCGTACAAGTTTTGAAACTTCCGACATTGGATATCCAGTCCCTTTGACGAACGTGGGAGGGCTGATTTTGAGGATTGGAGTTTCGCGCATGACGATATCACCTATTTCAAGATCCCGGGTGGCGAAGACACCAAGTCCTTTTCCTTTGCTTGGCTTGACAACAAATACTCCTGGTGGTCCATGGCAGGCATGCTGCAACGGGAATCGAGATGGGCGGGTACAGATCCCTACGTCCGCCAGAGCAGTAGAGAGGGAACAGATTGAGGCGAATATTATAGCGTATGCGAACATTTTGGCAAGGAAGCCTCGATTGTGTTGAATTGGTGGTTTATCAGTGTGTCTGGGGAATCAATACGTTTTGAGCTTGATCGTGTTCTGTGGGTGAAACATTTCTCATGCTGTTGGCGTCTCAGAAGCAGACCATCACACACGAAATACAGAATCAAAGTATACATCAAAATGGTATGAAAGCTAGCCAATACGCAAATTAATAAATGAGCCGATCTTTGTGATGATGCCAAAAATGGTAGATAACAAACATTTTTTCACGGTCCTCTGAAATTGGCTTGGGATCTGGAAGGTAGCTTGTGAGCAGAGCGAAGGCGAATCGCAGCGGTCAAACCTTGGTAAATCACCATGAATTGATAGTAAAGCATTCGTAAACTGATGAGAGCACACTAAGATTAAGGGTTGTAAATATTTGAAGGTGCTTGGAGGTCCTTGAATGGGTGATGGAGATGGGTTATCGGAGACGATTATCGGGAATGATGACTGGATATGAATTCCGCACTACGGAATTCCAGCGCATACATCAAGACCATCACTCACCCTTACTCAAGCACCCTTCATTCGTTCACAGTCCAAAGATAGTGGTTTTTCGCATGTCATTCATTCGCTAGTACTTCTCTTCTAATCCCGTAGTAACCCGACATGTCAAAGCAAAGCATGGAAGCTCTCCCGCCAGCAGCCGCTTCCGCTGTGGGACTGCCGAAGAATGCTGCCATTTCCTCGCACGCTTGGTGATCCCCCACCCGTGACCTATCCCTTCCCCGCGTCATGGTGGGGCTTTCCAGGTTCACGGCGAAACGTCGTAGAACGACGTCGGCTTTAAGCAATCTGTACCTCCTCGCTTGCTCAGGCCACGCCTCATAAATACACAATCGCCCGCCTCAAGTCTCGAGCTCAGAGCGCCCTTGCAGTCAAACCGCCATCATGGTGTAGGACAAAGCCCCCAAAGTTCGGGGAAAAAAATACTGACTCCCACGTAGATACACTGCCTCATTCGCCTTCTTCGAGGCCCTCTGGGAAGCCGGAGTTTCTCATGTCTTCGTGAACCTGGGCTCTGATCACCCGTCGATCATGGAAGCCATTGTCAAGGGCCAGAATGAGAAGAAAGGCCAATTTCCGAAGATCATAACCTGCCCGAACGAGGTACTAAGTTCATAATCAAGCTTCTGGGGCCTCCAATCGCTGACCGACACAGATGGTGGCGCTTTCCATGGCCGACGGCTACGCTCGATTGACGGGCAAACCCCAGTGCGTAATTGTACACGTCGATGTCGGAACACAAGGCCTCGGGGCTGCCGTCCACAACGCGTCTTGCGGTCGCGCACCGGTTCTAATCTTTGCCGGACTATCACCATATAGCATCGAGGGTGAAATGCGCGGAAGCAGGACGGAGTACATTCATTGGATCCAAGACGTACCGGATCAGAAGCAAATTGTCGCTCAGTATTGCAGATATACGGGCGAAATCAAGACGGGAAAAAATGTCAAGGTATAATTCGTCGAGGAATATCATCAGGACAAGCTGATAATTGAACAGCAAATGGTCAATCGCGCCCTATCATTCGCCATGAGCGATCCTAAAGGGCCGGTGTATCTGTGTGGAGCGCGAGAACCCATGGAGGTGAGGATTTCAATTAGTATGGTCCTTAGACCTTCGAACTGATTTACTGGTTTCGTTTCTAGGAGGACCTTACTCCCTATCAACTTCAATCGGAATACTGGAACCCAGTAGAGCCAAGCGCACTTCCTCCTAGCGGGATCAAAGCTATTGCAGAAGCTTTAGTAAACGCCCAGGAACCTCTTGTTATTGCAGGTTATACCGGCAGGAACCATGCTGCAGTGCAAGAGTTGGTTCAATTGGCGGACAATATCAAGGGTTTGCGCGTGTTAGACACCGGAGGGAGCGATATGTGCTTCCCAGCCAACCATCCAGCATGGCTCGGCCTTCGATATGGCAACGACCCCAGTATCAAAACCGCTGATGTTATTCTGGTTCTCGACTGCGACGTCCCTTGGATCAATACCCAATGTCATCCCCAGAAATCCGCAAAGATCTTCCACGTGGATGTTGACCCTCTCAAACAGCAGATGCCCGTGTTCTACCTCAATGCTATCCAACGGTATCGGGCAGATGCTTACACATCACTCAGCCAATTGAATGGCTATCTGGAGTCAAATCTTAAAGAAAAGCTCTCGACGGAACTCTTTTCGCAACGCTGGTCAGCATTAGAGAAATCCTATAGCGATAAGCTTGCGACAATTGCTAGTGAGGCTAAAGTAGACGAGGACGGCCATTTTGGCACCTCATATCTCTGTTCGCAGCTCAAAAAGTTGTGCCCTGAGGATACCATCTGGGCTATTGAGGCTGTGACGCAGACTGGCTTTGTGGCGGATCAAATCCAAGCAACCTTACCTGGATCCTGGATAAACTGCGGCGGTGGAGGCTTGGGTTGGAGCGGCGGTGGTGCACTGGGGATCAAGTTAGCCACTGATACCGAAGGCAAGAAGCAGTTTGTATGCCAGATTGTCGGCGATGGTACTTACCTTTTCTCGGTCCCTGGCTCGGTATACTGGATATCCCAACGCTACAATATTCCTATCCTGACTATTGTGCTTAACAATAAGGGATGGAATGCACCAAGAAGATCGATGTTGCTTGTTCATCCAGACGGCGAAGGCTCAAAGGTCAGCAATGAGGAGCTCAACATCAGCTTTGCACCGACGCCAGACTACTCTGGCATTGCCAAAGCAGCGTCTGGCGGTAAAATATGGGCTGCACACGCAAGCACAGCTGATGAGCTCGGGAAGCTCTTACCAGAAGCTATCAAATATGTGCTCAGCGGAAAGTCGGCTGTACTAGACGCGCATCTTGAAGGACCAGAGGGAAAATACGGAGGTGGAAAGGCTAAGCTGGGTTGAGTTCTCGTGGGGCATACGCAGCACAGCTGAGTACGTACCTAGGTACAGCTTCTTCATGCAGATAACGCATTTGGAAAATGTCCAATTCTCCTTCATTTCATCTTCAGCTCCATCAATTACAGCCTGACGTGAGATGAAATTGTACCAATTCTAATTTGAAGGACTTTTCCATGATCGTTTCAGCCCCAGGACTCGGGGTCGCCATTCTCGCGTTCTCAATTGAACATGTTATGAAGCTACCCGCATCGCAGTCTAACGTTTTTTAGCCATCGAGTTGGCCAAGCTTCTATTCTTACCCAATTCCCACAAGCTCATCCACCAGCCTACAAGATTTCAAGTCAGCCTCATCGTTAGGCTGGCAGTGCACAGCTTGTCTACTTCGGCGTTGTTCCAATCACAGCAATCAATGCGCATCCGACCCGCTTTATTTACGTGTAAAACCACCCGTGAGCTCGTAAGGTCGGACGAAACCCAGGGAACAGAGCTGGTAGACCAATGACGATCTTCTGTTGATCAGGCATTCTGTGAGCCATGCTGCGAGCCATAGTGGGAGCTAAATGTACGCTTGTGGAGTGTAATCCTTTTTCCTTGGAAATGAATTCTGGTATAAATCCAAGCCGTTTCTCTATTTTCTTAGAGACTTTTTCAACGACATCAACTCCAAGCCTCATTTCACTTTGCTGAGTCGTCCTTTGCACAAATGAAGGCATTTTCTTTTCCCATCCTTGCGACGGGTTCATGGGTGCCTGGCCTTTTGAATCATGAGATCACTCCGAGTGCCGGTGCCCCAAATGGAACTATGGTGTCCAGCTTCAAAGAGGTATGAGATGTACTACTTGTGGGTTCAACCGTTTCACTGACACCAGTTGCAGCTTACTGCCAGCGCCAAGCTTGAATGGACGCCATGTTACGAGAACTTGTATGTGACCACTTTTGACGTTAGTTCATGAGAACTAACCTTGCCCAGCACATGTGCGCTGCTTGAAGTTCCACTAGATTACAGCAATGTCTCTATTGGGACACTCAACCTCGCCGTCATCAAAAAGCCTGGTGACACAGAAGATGCCCAAGAAGTCTTGGTGAATCCCGGAGGCCCCGGTGGTTCTTCTGTCGACATGGTGCTTGGAGACTACCAGGCTATCTATGATAAGATCGGAACTCAGTACTCTCTGGTGGGCATCGATCCGCGTGGAATCAAGAACAGCGAACCAGCGAGCGATTGCTTTCCACCTGAAATGTACTCATACATCACACGCAATGCCTTCTTTACGGAAGTCTTTACCCCGGCTGACGTCACATCGGATTATGCTCTCCGTGAAAGTCACCAGAACATACTCGCGTATGGGAGGTGGTGCTCGGGCATTTACTCTATCAATGGAACGGCTCGCTACGCTAGCACAGTTGCTACTGCTCAAGATATGCTTCACTATATTGAGCTCCAAGCAGAAAGCAAGGGCAAGAAGAAAGAGGAAGCCAAATTGTGGTACTACGGCATCAGTTACGGATCGATTCTAGGTCCCACATTCGCGAGCCTTTTCCCCGATAGAGTTGGTCGAATGATTATTGACGGTGTCCTGGAACTCGAGGACTACTACAATGGAGGTTGGGAGAAAGCCATCGTTGACAGCGACAAAGCGGCTCGCTATTTCTTCAAGCATTGCTTTGAGGCCGGACCGAACCTATGTTTCTTCCACCAGAACGCCTCATCATGGGAAGAAATCGAGCAGAGATACTGGAACCTCCTCCATGGTCTCAAAGAAGCACCCCTGGGTCTCGGAGATCCATTGTCAAACGCGTCTTTATCGCTTGCTGAGCAAGGTACTATCCTTACTCCCTACGTGCTCACCTGGCGCGACATTGTCAACCAGATGTTCTCGACATCGTATATTCTCTCTTCAATCAATGTAGTGTTCATGGATGTCATTCTCCTTGGGCTTCAGACTCGTTCATCTGAAATCTTGGCCAGCTTATCACCCAAATCGCAAATTTCGTCCATGAGGCCAAATTACGATGACAGGATGTCTCGCGCATTGGTTGCCTGCTTGGATTCCAATAGGCGGGCAAACTACACGGATTTCCACGACTACAAGGGGTTCATCAACTACATGTCTAATGCCAGCATCTATGCTGGCTTGAATGTTGCGACCTTCAGTGGGCCTATCTGCAGTCAACTTAACCTGTCTCCACCAGAGAACCAGACCTTTGACGGTAAGTTCACATCGCCATCATGCTCTACCCACTCCATGCTAATGCTCTACAGGTATTCCAAGAGTGGACGGTACAAGTACACCCATTCTCTTTGTCAGCTCCATCGCCGATCCTGTCACTCCTCTTGCATCCGCGAAGAAAATGCAGGGTCTATTCCCCGGCTCTGGCCTGCTCACCTTTAACAACAGCGGCGTAAGTCCTTACATCAACTTTACAGTCATAAATCCAGTGAGCGCTGACTAAGATGTTGCAGCACTGCGCCCACTTCCAGAAGACAGAGTGTGTGACCAAGTACGAGAAACAGTACATGATTGATGGCACGCTTCCTCCTGCCAACACCGAATGCGATGTAGACGAGCCCAACCCCTGGATTTCGCTAGCGAAGCAATTGAATGTTACAAGTCTCGATCCGTCGATTCTAGGCCTGTGAGAGAACATGAGTGTATATACGCAGGAGTTGAAGGGGAGATATCCGATAGGGATATCTGTACTTCTTTTAATATAGTCACTACATAGTACAATCTTCAATATAAGGAGGATAATGACCAGAATTGATATCAGCGTGGTGAATCGCCTCTCGGACGTACAAAATAGTCGGATAGAAGCCTGGCACCTTTTTGATGGCTAGATGCCACTTTAACAGAGGGTTGAAGTCCCATAGGCTTTATTCTCCTCTACTGTATTACTAACGAAACAGATATGTGAGTAGCTTTAGTACAGACACAGAGGAAACTTGTCTCCTAT
This sequence comes from Pyrenochaeta sp. DS3sAY3a, assembly GCA_001644535.1. NCBI lineage: Eukaryota > Fungi > Ascomycota > Dothideomycetes > Pleosporales > Cucurbitariaceae > Pyrenochaeta > Pyrenochaeta sp. DS3sAY3a. The sequence goes on along the minus strand of KV441651.1, from coordinate 788,230 downwards.
TCTAGCGCTAAGGACGTTGCTTATTTCCGGCTTTTCCTGATGTACGAGAGATCGCCTAACAGTAATCGCTCATTGCTTCAGTGACTAGCCCTGAGAAAACTTAAAGATTAGAGTTTCTCAAGGTTGTTCTTATTGGAGCTTTGTGCATCCTTCATTCTTATGTTCGTAGATAGTCTAGTCCGGCTGCCGGTAAATGGACCATGATTACTGGGAATTACTGGGACCATATTCAGTATACACTCTGTAGATCACAACGCATACTCTTCCACCTTAAAAGGCTCTATATCTTCTGACTATACATAGGCAAGTCTGGACGCACTCCCCAGTCTCAACCAGTACCACCCCCTTCTCACCACCCTCCCGAAACCCCCTGACGTACCACGCACGTCAGCCCCTCAGATTCCTCCCCCCATTGAGAGAACAACACATGCTGATCATGCAAATCCAGCAATATACCATGCATGTTTCCCATGTAAAACGTGCAACGGGACAAAGCGTGCGGGGCCAAGCCGGTAGCGCGGCAGCGCCGCAGCCGACAGGGATGTGACTAGCTGGGCTGAGGGGAAACGGGGCTAGGCTGTTTTCGGCAATAATGGGACGCGCGGCTTGACGTCAGTGAGAAAATGGTCGCAGCACGCCATTGAAAGGTGACAATACAGCGTGACTGGTTGATGGGGGTGTGAGATTTGGATAATGGCGTTTTCGGGAGGGTGGATTTTGGGTGTAAGCTGAGAATTTGTTTGCGGCTGTTTTACTAGTTGTATTCGAAAGCTCGATGTTAGGGAAGTTCCTAGGGGACTAAATCACTGCCTCGAGACTCAAGGAACATTAGGCAAACACAATTGTGAGGTATTATTGTTTGATTCAATTGCCGAATTACAGAGCTATGGAAGTGATTGATTGACCCTGAACACCGCCTTGTGCCCTAACCATCTCCAATTATGCATGTCTCAACTGAGACGAAGTGAGCTCAGCCTTAAGCTGAAGTTCGTGTATTGGTGAAAGAAAGAATCCATTGAAAGACTTTTCCTAGACTTTTCCAGGGGAGAAGTTGTCCATGATGTAGGAAGCTTGATCCGCTTAGAGGAGGCCAGCAAGGGCGAAGATACCACCAGCGACAGCGCCCATGGCGGGAAGTGCGGTGGGCATGGCAGCACCCGTGGACTGAGTGTTGGCGGCAGAGCTGGCGACGTTGCGAACGGAGCTAGCCCGGGAAGCCAATGACTCGGTGAGAGAAGAGATCTCGGCTGCGCGGGAGCTGGCGGCAGTGGCGGCCTCGCTGGTCAAGCTGGCAATGCGGGAGGAGGCATCACCCTCGACGGAGGAGGCGAGCGACGCAAGGTCCGAAGTGAGGGAGGCGAGGAGTGATGAAGCACCGCCAGCTTGGGAGGTGAGCGAGGCAAGAGCGGAAGTTCCGTCACCAAGAACTGAAGTGACATCGCCGACAAGGGAGGAGGCGAGAGACTCAAGCTGGGCGTTGGCAAGGCCAGCGGCGAGGAGAGTTGCGATGATTGAGAAACGCATATTGGAGGATTGGGTTGGTTGATGGAGGTGGTGGAAAAGTGATGGATGTGGGTAGCGATTGAAGTTTGGCAGTGAGAGGATAGAGCGAGAACAAGAGGCGGAGCGCAGTGTCTTATATTTATGTCAGTGAATAGTCTAGCCTAGCGGGTGGATCCAAAGCACTGTGCGCTTGTGCACCCAGCAACAAACAAACGGCCCAAGCACTCACCTTAGCTTCCCTTACCGTTACGCCATGTCGCACCGCCTCGCGGGATTTTCTGTAACGTAACCCTAAGCCCTTTCAATGGCTTATGACGCCACAGGATGCGCATCTCGATCACCCTGATGGCTGCTACACTCAATGCGGTAATATTGATACCGAATGAGCCGGCCATGATTGGACTGTTCCTTACTGATTAACCGTAGATACGTCCAAAGCTTGTTATGGCAAGATTAAACAGGCCCGCCGGTGTCTTTGTTCGCGACGAATGATGAGCTTGGTTGGCGGGCGAAGGTGACGGGAATGTGGCCATTCGCTGTAGTTGGTCCAGCCAGGCCACGACTTACGTGGCTGGGGGCGATTTAGGTGGCCAACGGCTGGAAGCATTCCAAGCCTCGCAGCTCAGCTCTCGACGAGGAGCCCCATCTGACAAAGAGGAGTTGCATCGTTCCGACTGTCCTGCCACAAATTGATTACTCTCTCCATGTTCGTCGACCAAAACGGTAAAGTGGTCGCCAAATTGCTAATTCTGGGATTTCCAGCCACCGAAGATCTAATCATCTTCCTGAAACGTTGTGCAAAAACCCATATTCGGACTTGATTGTCGTCCTAGTGGATGCCATTGACCCAAGGGTTCCCAACGTAACCTTCACCCTCAACACTCAAAGAGGCACTCCAGAACTCCTTAGCGTGGCTAGGCCCAGCCTGTTGAGTGAGGTGCGGCTGCACGCAGGCTTTGCTCCGCGGTCTCGAGTTGGATTTAGATTCGGCTTGCCTCGTAGGTTCAGTTATGAGACGTGAGTGTCGTCATAGCCGTCATGCCCGTCTCGCGCAACCGAGGGGGCTGTCTGGCATGCTGAAACCCTGCACAGAAAGCTCCGAGGCAACGCTAGCCCCTGCTGGTGGTGAACATCAAGGAATTTTGATGAACAGCACGAGAACTGGCCAGAAGATGACGACGGCATTCTTGGGTGCGGTGATGTTTGTGGCGTCCGGGGACAGCTGGCCAGCCCCATGTTGCGGCTCCACTGATTCGCTCCGCCAAGCCCTCCGTGCCGAGTTGCCGTCGTCTTAATTTAGCACTTTCCCGTACGGGGTTTCCACAAATTTCCATAAGATTCAGGCACCGCGTTGTGCCTTGATTTCCATCTGTCTCATCTCCATTTTCCTGGCCATCTACGTCACTCGGGGCTTCAAATCCCGGAATTCACCCGTGCGACCATGCACGTGCTTCCCTAGCTCACGTTGCTGTCACAACTTCCACAACACTCGGCTTTTTTAATGCTTCCCGGCCATGGTCAGAACGTTTTTGATTGCCAGCATCTTATTCGTGGCTCTAGAAATATCTACATAGTAGAACGACTACCCATGATTCGTGGCTTCACTTCGAGCCTGCTCCGATTTCATTGAACCCCGTTTGAACCTATTCTGCTTCCTTGTCAAAACATTTCTCAACTTAATTCAAGTCGTCAGTCTTTAGACTTTTCAATCTGACCCAAGTATTGACACTGGGAAAAAAACTACAGTACTCTTTGATGTCTTGCGCATCAAACTTTGACAACTGATGCCCATGCGGGATATGAACAGCGCGATATCTCAACCTCATTCCATTTCTCCGCTAGACTTTTCTTTAACATACTCAAAAGTAATTTTCATACACGCTCTTCACGGGATCAAAGCCTTACACTGATGGTTTGAACCCACGGTGATGATGTTTACCAATAAGAGATGGGCGTAATGAAGTAAATGCATCACGGTAAGTCCCGTGACACTCGGCCAAAGACTCCCGGTTTCGCCAGTTCTCTTCCCTTAATGTAGAAGCGCACAGATCCCGGGGACCTTTTACAGCAACACCCAGCCGAACGGATAATCGATTCGTTCTCGATTGTCCGTCGCCTTTCGCACATACCCGCGTACATTCATCACTTTATGGTACCACCCATTGGTGGCTGGCGACAGGGCTATGATTAGCACCTGATGGTACTGAGTGAAATTGAAGGTTGTTTCAATATTCTTGTCTCCGATTCAACCATCGCCGAGAGACTCAAGAATTCGAATCAAATCCCACATACTTTGGGGGCGGACTTTTGGTGGCGTTCATAACCGCCGAGGCGGCTCACCTACTGCATGCACGACAACACAACACCACGAGCGACCGAATAACAGCCCGACGGTCGGTCTCTAGGCGCCCTTGGGACTATGAACACTGGAATCATTTTCAACATTCAAGGTCCACCTCGTATCCTCTCACACGCGAGTCCATGTACCACCTCCCCAAAGAAACCAATTGTCTATGCCTGGCTTAGCTTCGAAACAACTCATACTCACCTTCTGGGCAAAGTCAACCTAACCAGAGAATATGCGGCTTGATATTCGCCTATAGCGGCCCCTTGTGGTGGGGCAGATACAGCCTTACAGATCATTGAGCGCTTAGCTGCAGCATCAAAAAGCTCGCAGAAGACAACATGGCATAGTGTGCTAAGGTATCTTCATCTCAAGCAGTCCGTCGTTTCCTTTTTCCTTCCCAGTCTCTCGTTAATGGCAGAAATTTCAAAGTGTTGGTATGGAGATCGATTCGAACTCATGGTATCGTTTGATTATAGCCGGAAACTCACAACTGTCGCTCACGGGTATGTATTCTTTCACTTCGCGTTTTACCTCGTGAGTAGGCTTGTAGGCCGCATGAATTCAGAAACTGAAACCCTTTTGCGTACTTCTTGAACCTTCATGACGATATCATTGATACTGGACTAATTATTTAATCTTTAGGAACATATCCATACCTTCATGAACGTACTGGTGTAGTCAAGTTTAGCAACTCAGACCCCAGTGCACCAAGCCAATATTGGCAGCTATCTTCAGTTGGTTCTTCGAAATATACTTTGAGGACGAAAGCCTCCAACACACAAGGCTACCTGGTGCTGAAAAGTTCTGACGGCAGTTGTGAGGGAGCAACACCTGTGATTGAGAATCGTCCAATAGCCGACGAAGCAACATTTTGGACTATCATAGGGCTGGAAGATGATGACTTCCAGCTCAGTATCAAGCTCAACGACGAACAAGATTGCTTTTTAGAGTTCGGCGGCGGCAATGAAATAAATATGCGCTCACAATCCATTCTGCTTCGGGATGGCCAACGACTTTCATCGAGCAAGCTTGGTGCAATAAACGACGAAGCTTTCTCCTCCACCCCAACAGTCCAGACAACTCAAGCGAGAGTTAATTCAGCTCCTGTACCCACAGCAACATCATTCGCGACTGTACGAGCCAAATCCTACACTTTAGGTTCAACCTCAGCCTCCTCCCTGCCCTCAACCTCCCACCATTTCCCAACTTCAACTCCACCACCAACCTCAACGCCAGCAACCCCTAGACCCTCAGCCCACCTCTCCCGGCTCTCCCCCACCGCCGCTCTTGGCCTCGGCATCGGCATCGGCATCATAACCATCATTCTCCTGCTCTCCATAGCCTTCCTCCTATACCGGCGGTACAAACGCCACCACTCCCCTCGCCGCCTGCACTACCGGCAAGCCAAGCAGTGGAAAGGCTTTACGCCCGCGACACCGAGCACCGCGCGAACCACGTTTGTGGAAGCCAAGATGGCGAATATTTATTTCGCGGAACTGCCGACGCCTGCGACGCCGGCTTTTATATTGACGCCACCGTTGGAAGGGGGGTTTGGGGTGGAGGGAACGGGACTGGGGTTAGGGGCGGACAGGTGGGAGAGGGTTAGTTGTTTTGGTGGGGAGATTGGGGATGAGCCTTTGAGGTCACCACCTGTGGAGTTGCCGACTTGAGAGAAGGGGATGAAGGGGAAGGGTGTGGTGCATGGTGAGGTTTGATGAGACGATGACATGATGATGCATAGCAGCTTGTATACCTTTGGGTGGTAATTCTCTTTACGATGTAGATATTCTGTGTTAGTGGCTAGGCTCCAATGTGGCTGTTATAGATCTCTTATTTAATGTTGTTTATGTTTATGTACAGCTCTTCCTTTGGTAAGAGACATCTGTCTGGTGTATCTACAGTATGGTACATGGTACGTGACTTCGAATCGAACGTCCGTGGCGTTTCTTCATATATCTATATGGTATCATCTCTTCCTTTCTCTCATTCGAGATCCATCATCTCACACCTGATCTTTCATCATACTTGGTCGTTGGATCAACAAGGCTACCCACCTCCAAATTTCCAATAAAGCAAGCACTCACTCCAAATATGCTGCCGGAATCACACTCCTCCCCTGCACAACTCTACTCCTCCACTTGCCCTCCCCCTTCTTCCTCTCATCCCCCACCTCCTTAATCTCCCACCACTTCCGCCATATCCACATGGCCTTCCCCTCAATCAAGCCCTTGCTAACCGGCCCAAAATCATTGCTATCGTAGCTCTTCCGCCAATTATCTCCCTCCACCCACACATGCCCATGCGGCACTACCACCTTGCCCAGTATCTCTGCACCTTCCTCGCCCTGCGCCTGGATAGCATCGGGGTCGACGTCTGGCAGGCCGTCCGGCAGGCCCTGGACCCTGTTCACACGCACCGCGGGGTCCAGGGCGTATCCGCGCACGGGGTATACGGTGTCGCCTTCTATCGCCACGACGCGTTTAATCCCCATTTCCTCGGGCTTGTGCGGCTTCCAGAACGTGACAACGTCGCCTCTCTTCACGCCGTAGCGACCACCGGACTCGGCGAGCGCAATCCCGTCGTTGTCTTCTATCCGTTGTTTCGGCTGTGCGCGCTCCATGTACGGCCGCAGAACGACCCAGTCCACGCGTCCGGTTTCGTGGGCGTCGGGGGACAAGGTGGGAGCCATGGAGGAGCCGCGGACGCGGTCGACTTTAACGAAGTGGTCGCGCAGCCAGATGAGGCCGCAGAAGCCGACGACAATGTTGGCGGAGAAGGTGAGTGTGCGGGCGGAGCCGCGGAGGCTGGGGTGCGAGTACCATGGCTGCGATGGGGGAGTCGTGGTTTGTGAGGATGGTTTTGGAGTGCTTCGTGGTGATGCTTTTACGAAAGGCTTGCTTCCTGCCTTGGCAGCTTGTGGAGGCTTGAGAGGTATTCGTATTGGAGGTTTTGGAGGCATTTTTGGGCGAATTGGGACGCTTGACGGATTTATTGCTTGACGCGCATCGGTGGTTCGACGATCGAAATACGGTATCACGTGGGCATCGGGGTTGGAGATCTCGAAGTATGCAGATGCAAGATGATCTGATAAGCTGATAAGATTATGGCCTCAAGCACAATGACATCAGTTGGCAGTTCCAGTCAGAAATTGCTCTGAGACAGTTGGACTGCAACGCACGTAGATTTAGGCACTTTCAAGTTCCAATGCACATTAGAATCAATAGGAACGGCTTTTGCGTAAGTCAACAGGTATAGGCGTAAATCAAGCTATGGGTCATGGCAGGTTATAGTACAAGACTAGTACATATCCACAATATGCAATCGCTACCATTCCATCGTCCCAATGATCATCAGTCAATAAAGGAAATCTACTTCAATGCCTTGATGACAGCATCGGCATACTCGAAAGTCTTGGCCTTGCCGCCGAGATCACCAGTGATGGTCTGCAAATGTGTTAGCATCTAATCCAAGGGAGGAATTCGTGTGTATGCTTACCTTGCCCTCAGCGAGAACCTTGAAGATGGCCTGCTCAATGTTGTTGGCTTCGCTGTTAAGACCCATGTGTCGCAACATCATGATGGAAGAGAGAAGGAGAGCAGTGGGGTTGGCAAGCTGCTTGCCAGCAATATCCGGGGCGGAACCGTGGACAGCCTCGAAGATGGAGCACTTGTCACCAATGTTGCCGGAAGGAGTCAGACCAAGACCGCCAATGAGACCAGCGCACATATCCGAGAGAATATCTCCGTACAAGTTGGGCATGACAAGAACCTTGTCGTTGTAAGGAACGGGATCGGTGACCATCTTCAAGCAGGTGTTGTCCAGCAACTCAGCATCGAACTCGATATCGGGGAACTCCTTGGAGATGTTGCGGGCAGTGCTCAAGAAAAGACCATCAGACATCTTCATGATGGTGGCCTTGTGGACAGCGCGAACCTTCTTCCTGCCAATGTCACGGGCGTGCTGGAAAGCGTAGCGGAGAACGCGCTCCGAGGCATCGCGAGTGATAAGCTTGATGCTCTGCACAACACCGTCAACAACAACATGCTCAATGCCAGAGTATTCGCCCTCGGTGTTCTCACGGATCAGGACCGTGTCGACGTCGTCGTAGGGTGTCTTGTAGCCGGCGATGGATCTGCAGGGGCGGACGTTGGCGAAGAGGTTGAAGGTTCGTCGCAGGGTCAAGTTGAGCGAGACGTGGCCCTTGCCAATGGGTGTTGCCAACGGGCCCTTGAGAGCGACCAGGTTCCTTGTTACGCTGGCAATGGCCTCGTCGGGGATGACCGTCTTGCCGTCCTCGTTCAGTCGCGGGGTGACGTCGACAGACTCCCACTTGATTGGGACATTGGCGGCCGAGTAGATGTCCTTGACCGACTGCGCAATCTCGGGGCCGATACCATCGCCCTCGATGAGCGTGACGCTGTACTTGCCGTCGTTGCCCTTGGTGCCTGTGAACTTGGCAACCTCGGTGGCATATGTGCGGCTCGAGGCCTGGAATTGTCCCTGTTAGCTGTCCGTATCCACGATAGCGGGCCATTGGGTGGGAAGCTCACGAGCGCGGGCGCCCATCTCGAGCGGTTAGCCTGGCGCAGGCATTGCCTCGCGGGGGCGGCGAAGGAGCGAGCAGCCAACATTGCGACTGGTGTGTGAGAGGTGCTGCTGCCCAATTGAAGCTCCTGGGGCGATTGTAGCAAAGGGGACCTCTGGAGGCTGACGGTGTGGGTTGGGTATGCGCAAGAATCGCAGGTAAAAGCAAAAGCTCCACCGGCCGCGGGCTCTCCAGCGCTGCGCCAAGCCAGATACGTGCGCCATGCCTGCTTCGTCATAGCACTTCACACACACCTTCCGAAGCCATCCTGACCCTGGCACCTCGCGCGGGACTCGGGCGGATGCGTGCAACATCTGATAAAATCTTTCCTTGTCCTTGAATTGCAGCCATCGTGTTTTGCAGTTCCCTCTTCCGATGCGCGCAGCCACAGAAGTTCTCTGCGGCGCAACGGAGGTTGGGCGCCAAGGCCTTTATCACATGCCCGCGGGATTAAAACTTTTCCGGTTCATATACAATCCACAGCACCGTCTTAAATGCGCCAGTGCTGGTAAGTAGAGTCTGGATACACTGATGCTCATATCAAAGCCTCAAGCTACAAGCTGCTTTTACTCGCAGCTTGTATTCTCTCAAAATGAGCCGCTGACTTCATTTCGGGAAGTGGAGGGACTAGTCCACACTCACGATACTAATCCACCTCACTGAGTAGAATCATTGTAGCTCTGAAATATCAGATCAATCCACTTTCAAGCTTATGGAACCAATTGATCGAAGAAAAGCTTGTATTGTTTCCATATGGCTTTCGGACTGGAGAGAAATCACAACATTGAAGCTCCCAATCGCTCAACCCTGACAAGCGTCACGAATCTACTTTCCCTATGAATTTTGGAAGAGAGTTTCAATCTCACGACAAACTGCCTCCGTAACACCCTTCGTATTCTCACTGCCTCCAAGATCTTTCGTCTTCACACCTCTGGCTGTGACATTCTCCACTGCTTTCATCAACTTATTAGCAGCTTGCTCTTCACCCACCCATCTTACCATCTCAGCGGCACTCCAGAAAGCGCCTACTGGATTTGCAATGCCTTTGCCGGCAATGTCTGGCGCAGAGCCGTGAATGGGCTCAAACATAGACGGATTGGCCCGAGTAGGGTCGAGATTGGAAGAAGGTGCAATGCCAATGCTACCTGACAGCGCAGCAGCAAGATCAGAGAGGATGTCTGCGTGGAGGTTCGTCGCTACTATGGTGTCCAGGCTCTTTGGATTTAGGACCATTCGTACTGTCATGGCATCGACGAGCATCTTATCTATCTCGACATCGGCGTACTCCTTTGCCACTTGGTAGAATACTTTGTCCCAGAGTACCATACCTACTAACAGTTAGCGGCTTACATTTAGATTGGACCAGGATTCCTGACCATGTCGCTGTGCATTACTCTTCGTTACCATGGTCAACTTCTTTCTTGGTCGCGAACGCGCAGTCTCGAACGCAAAGCGCATGATACGCTCAATTCCGACCTGGGTGAAGATGCTGACTTCTGTGGCAGTGGCGTAAGGCGTCTCGTCATGTGAAATTCCCCCTTGTCCTGAGTATTCGCCTTCGCTATTTTCGCGAACGATTACCCAATCCAGATCTTCTCGCTGAATGCCTGCGAGTGGGCTTTTTGTACCCTCTAAGATTCGTGTTGGTCGAACGTTGACATATTGATTTAACGTTTTACGGATAGGCAGAATGAGACCCCAAAGGGAAATGTGGTCAGGAACATTAGGCCATCCAACAGCGCCGAAATAGATGGCATCGAACTTCTTGAGCTGCTGAAGACCATCAGGTGGCATATAGTAGCCACGTTCGAGGTAGTTCTTGCTGCTCCAATCGAAGGTAGTAAAGTCGAACTCGAAGCCTCCAAGGGTTTTTGCAAGCGTTGAGAGAACTTGGACTGCTGCCTCGGTGATGTCCACGCCAATACCGTCGCCTGGAATACAGGCAATGCGGTGGATCTTGGCAACTTCGCGGATGTTTGATGGCATCTTGCTGACGAAAGTCCTGATGCGGGTCAGTGTTTTATTCTTTCAAGACTGGGACTGGGGGCAGCATAGTACTTTAATCACTTCCAGTCAATGTCCTTGATGTCCTTGGTTCTTGGATTTGATGTTCGTCACTGTCATTTGAATACCTACCGAATATATGTTTCCTCGAAGTCGTAATTCTCATCATCGAATGAGTGGCCTCATCAAACCATCCGGACTAAGATACCCCGCACGGAGCATTGTAGTGCGGCAAACGACGTCAACCAGCTAGGCACCCTATATGCTCCGATCTCGCGCTGTGGAGTGAACTGAATTGACGCGACGGCTGCTTCCGTCGTAGTTCCTGCCTTCATGGCTGGACCCCCGTCTGTCGCAGCTTCCCCGCGCTAGCTGGACTTAGCCGCATGCCCCACTGCGCGTTGGAGCACCAGCCCTCACCGCCAGGGCAAGACCACCTTTCCCGTGTGTGCCTCCTGAACTGCTTAAACTTCGTCTACAACCTCCACTACACTTTCAATTAACCAGAACACAATGGCAGCAGCATATCCTCCCGGCCAAACCTTCTTCGACTCTCTCAAGAAGAGCTTCGTCGACGTACCAGTGGATGCATCCAAGGACAACGCGATTTACACATCGGATTTCTTGGAAGCTGCGGAGAGCTTGACCACGCTCTTCGGTACGTCTAATCTGTGAAAATATGTCCTAATAGCTTGGAGTCGCTAATATAGGCCCACAGATGTACTAGGCTCTGCAGCTTTTAAGCCTGTCAAGAATGACATGGTTGGCAACATCAAGGTACCTTAAGAATCAGCTCTAACACTAGACTTCAGCTCACCAGAACACAGAAAATCCGCGACCGACAACTCGCCGCACCCACTCTTTCTGAAACCCTCCAAGATCTTGTTCTCAACGAGCTCAAGGAGAAGAAGCACGTAGCTACCGAGGGTCTCTTATGGCTCAACCGGTATGTAATAGCCCTTGGATATCTTCATGCATGCATTCTATATCCTACGTTTAAGTCTAACTCTCCTATCAATAGTGGCCTCGACTTCACCGCCCAAGCCCTCCGCCACAACACCTCAAACTCAGCATCCGAGCTCGCCGACTCATTCCGCGATGCCTACGGCAAGACCCTTAAGCCCCATCACTCTTTCATCATCAAGCCTATATTCAGCGCCGCCATGAGCGCCACACCATACAGGAAGGACTTCTACAGCAAGTTGGGCGGCGACGATGCCAAAGTGGGTGCTGAGCTGGAGAAGTGGCTGTCGGCGTTGGAGAAGGTTGTCAGCGTGTTGAATCAATTCTTGGCTAAGAAGGAGGCTAAGTGGTAGATAATGTGTTAGAGGTTCTTTGACGACATGTTATGAGAGCTGGACTCACGTTGGGTTGCAATCATACGGATATCATGAATTTACAACCCGAACAACCAGATTTACATATCCTGCCCTTCGATCAAAAGTCACTAACGACTAGAGAATGCCGTGGACCTGTTTGGATCATGGCTGATTATCACACATGATGCTATGGAATTGTTGTAATGACTCAATTCTGAGATCTTGGTAAGAAGTGTTGTGAAGCAATTCACACCTACTGTCAATAAATGATGACTCATGAATGAAGGTCAAGAGGCAAGCCTTGATAATTGTATAGAAATTTTGACTTTTAAATTGTTTATCTACAAACTAAATTTATATCATTGAAGGGTATCTTCGCATTTACGCGTCCTCGGGGCCCATATCGAACAACAAGAACTCTGCCTTGCTCTCGCCCACGCTCTCAATCTCAATCTTGCCTGGGCCGGCGCTATCAATATAAGCACCATCGCCCTCTGCCAAGACCGTATCTCCAATCTTGATCTTTGCGCCGCCCTCCTTGGGTTGTGCCCTCTTGCTCATAACAACCTGAGCGAAGAGCTTCCTTGGGCCCTCGGCAACGATGTCGTGAACGACCTTCTTGCCGGGAGAGAGGATGGAAGCATCCATGCTCAGATCAGCCTGGAGGCCAATGGCACCCTTGCTGTCACCCAGACGGTCTGTAGACTCCATGATCCTCACAAGCTTATCCGTCTTCTCCTCGTCGGTCCACTTCTTGGTCTCATAGTGGGGCTTCAGACCCCTCTTGTTGGGCTTGGCCCAGATCTGCAGGAAGTGCACCTCGTCATCGCGGTTGCGGTTGTACTCGGAGTGGCGGATGCCCGTGCCAGCGCTGGTGAACTGGACCTCGCCGCGCTTGAGGTTCTCGAGGTTGCCCATGCTGTCCTTGTGCTCGAGCGTGCCGTTGACGATGTAGCTGAAGATGAGGAACTCGGCGTGCGAGTGCGTGCCAAAGCCGGTGCCGGGCTTGACGCGGTCCTCGTTGATGACGCGCAGGGGGCCCCAGTTCTCATGGCGCGGGTCGTAGTATGAGGCGAAGGAGAAGGTGTGGAAGGAATAGAGCCAGTCATGGTCAGCAAAACCGCGTTGCGACCATGGCCGTTTGGTGATTTTGGTGGATGATGTGGCTGCTGCTGCGGTGGTGGTGGTCGACATCTTGCGGGCTAAAGGCTTTGAAAAGGTAGAGGAAAAGGTATTTCGAAATGCGCTTGAGAAAGCCAGGATGATGGCTAGTACTGCGATGAGTGCTGTAAAGGTTTTTGTGGTGAAGAATGAAGTAGCTGTAGCTGTGGATTGCTGTTTGGCTGTGTCTGTCATTTCGAAAGGGAAAAAGTGGCAAGTCGAAGAGCAGTCGCTCTTTTATACATGTTAGCCCACTGTGAGGTTAGTGCGCGCATCTTGGAGACGATTCTACCATGGAGAGTTTCTTGGTGGATTTGCATTTGCTTGCATTTGCAATGCTTGACTAAGGTTGTCAAAGGACTGAGGCAGCAATGCCTGCTTAGCTGATTACTGATGGATGACGAGACTGGCTTGCTTCTTTATCAGCTCCTTATGATTGGTCCATTGCCGACATACTACGTAGTAGCTGCGGAACCACCAGCAAACCGCCAAACACGTGCCGGACTACCAAACACTACTCCTCGCTGTACATTATTTACTGCCTTTCTAAGCAAGTGAGGGGAAGGCTTGGTAGGCACTGCATTGTCTATCTTTGGTTTTTGAGCAGCGGCAGACGTCCAACAGGAGTGATTCGCCGACATCATCCAACGGTAGCATGGCACTGAAGAATTTCGATCCAGAGGGCTTGTTACAGAAATGGTCCGAAGAGAGGTTTTCGCCTATTCACAGCGCGAAAACACTTGCGCAATGTATACGCGAAGCTTTCAACATTCCTAGTTCAGATAGTTATGTCTATCGAGCCCAGGCAGAAACTACACTCGACGTGACCCAACAGGCTATTGCAGGGAAACGAGCACATGGATTACACGGATGGTATCATGACGAGGAGGGAAAACCTGTAGGTTGAACCCTTTTTTAGTTTCTATATCCCGTTCTGAGTATTGTGTGTTTTGGCAGAGACGTCTGTTGCGCTGGTGTAGGTGAATTTGTACTAACCGACATTAGATTGAGCCACAATATCCAGCAAAGGAAGAGATCACCGCTTATGTTGACCTCTTCGATCCTTCATTCAACTTACCAAAGGCATTAAACGGATTCAGGGCTAATTCCAAAGCCAACACGATCCGATCACAAGTAGCGAATCATCTTCACTCAAGATTCCATAATACAACAAACGGTTTACTGCCTTCAAAGAAAGACAGGAAGCATGTAAACCCCTACCTTTCGCTATGGATCTACTCTTGTCAAGAGCTCGAATGGGCTGGACCGATACCAGCGACTACATATACGAGGATTAGCCATCATATCCTGCCACTGTTCTACCACCATTTTGGCTGTGTTGTGCCCAGCTACGCGGCTCTTCACGCTATTGCTAAATTGGCGCAACCAGCAAAACCTAGTAAAGAGTCTGTTCTACCGATCCTAGATGTGGGCAGCGGAAATGGCTACTGGACTTTCATGCTCCGCAACTTTCCAATAGCAGACATATCTGGTGCAAAAACTCTCGATGTCCGGGCCATCGATAACCAGCTAAGCGAGTACCGTGTCTCATGGATCAAAGACACCATCAAAATAGATGGCAAGGAATATTTGAAGCAGCACGATGGGGGAAAGGGGAGCATCTTGTTGCTGGTGTACCCCCAGGCTACAGGTGACTTCACAGGTCCGATCTTGAAAGCATTCGAGGGCAATACGATTGTAGTTGCGGGAACGCAGAATGGCAACGGTTTCACAGCATTCAAGGATCACGTGGTGGATGAGTGGGTGGAGAAGAATTTGACAACATTTGAATTGACGTTGAGGATGCCGTTGCCTAGCTTTGCAGGCAAGGATGAGGCACTATTTGTCTTCCAGAGGAAGAAAATCTAGAAGAACCTGGGAATCAAGATCAAGACGCCTAATGCAAGAGAAGAATTACAAGAGGAAAGTACATGGATCTTCCGAGCAGGAGATATTGTATATCACATCGAGATTCTGAACTACAAAAACACCTTCGCAGTTGCAGTCTCCCCAACCAAAAGCTCCATATGCGCAAGCCATCCTCCTCCCCTCTATATCCACGACTCAGGCCGTTGTCCCTTTATCTGTCCCTCACGTCCCGCCAAGCCTCTCCTAGGATCCTTCGGCAGAATAGGCGGCGGCGTCCGAGGAGCCACAAACCTCTCATCGTCCTTCCCTTCTCTGTGAACTTGCTCTTTGCCCTTCTGCGTACCCAGCATATGGTCTTCATATGGGCGCACAAGCTTCCTCAGCTCAATAGCCTCGTCAATACCACCCTTGTTCTTTTTCCGCACCTCCAGTGGGCGAGGGACCTCTGCCGGCTGGCTGTACACGGAGCTGGAAGCGTAGTGAGTAGGTTCTGGTGGTGCGATAGCATCTATGGCTTCGTGACAGGTCATGAGGCGTGCATCGTTGTCGTATGCTCTGGACAGCTCCTCTTGTGAGAAGCCGAAACTTTCGTCACGAGGTTTTTTGGGGTGTTTCTCGTCGTTGTTCTTGTGCTTGAGTTCAAGTTGGGATTTCATGCTTAGCACTAGGTGGGCAAAGACAATGACGAGGGTTAGGATGTTTATTGTGAGCAGGGTTTCGAATATGTATACCATATTGGCTACTTTACTGGCTTGTGGGATGGAAGAGAGTGTTGTCCTGTGTGATATGTTCATGGTGTTTTATGTGATGATATGTATGCTGCCAACGCGACACAATCGGGATTCCTTTCGCTGCTGGATGCGAACGAAGGTGGCGGAAGTATGTCCTGGCAGGCAACAAACGAAGTCGATATGACGACTAGCAACAGCACACATCTGATTTCCAGCCAGTCGTAGATGTATGTCTGCATTCGTATCCTGTGTGAGTTTCGTCTCTCCAGTTTAAAGTTGGTAGCAGTGCAAGTACAGCGAACCACAGATTTTTCTCCCTAAATACAATACAGGAATATTCCATGAACCATACAAAGGACCCAAAGCATACACTCCTCTCTCCCTGAAACCTATCATTAAACCCGGTTTCCTCCTTTCATCTCAGCCACCTTCCAAAGCCATCGTCAGAGTTCCTCATCCTCAGTCCCTGGTTCGCCCAAGCAAACATTCCGCACCGCCCCCGACCCCCTCCGATTCGCCCCGCATCTCGTGACCCCACTTCGCCCGAGACCCTCTTTGTCACTGCGCAGACTTTTCTTGCACGCAAAACTTGACTTCGTGTACGAAATTTTGATTTTTAAACAAGGCTATTATATGTTTAATTGGAGAAAATCTTCATCAACATGAAACTGGCCGGTTGGCGCAATGGTAGCGCGCAGCCCTCCTAAGGCTGAGGCTGTGGGTTCGAGTCCCACATCGGTCGCTCTTTATGCCTGATCTTTTTTTTTTGATTATTTTTTAGACTCTTTGTCGCCCGTCTCAACGTACGTGGATGTTGGATACTTGGTGTGGTGGGCGGCAAGTGTGACGGCGGCGGGGAAAGCGAGGATCCACTCCAAGCGAAAGAGGAAAGCTTTGTGCTGTGTCCTTTTTGCTGCTTGAGGAATAGTAAGTAAGTATCACGTTGACTTTGTTTAGAGTGTGAGGAAGAGGAACAGCGTCTGCGTTTGTTGATTTAGGGGGACTTGTGTCTCGCTTTGGTTCTGTGATGAATGATACTAAGAATTAGAGGGTTTGAGAGGTAAGATGGCTAAGTGAAGGTCACCAGGAGGCAAAAGGAGGCAGGAGCATAGCATCCCTGACAGAGGAATCGACCTACCTCTACATCATCTTAGGTCGATAATTCGTCTGCATTCCAACATACCTCCGTACAAGACACAGAGTACTGTAAACTACATCACACATCCATATCGTTCCAAATTATCTATTCATTCATTTACTCATAGATACCTAGGTACGTACACGTCTTCCCAGCACCACAACATAACCCTACAACTCTAAAGCCTAACCTTACAAGTCTTAGTCCGCACAACACTCTTATCGCTCTCACTCGCCACCGTCAATGTCACAGTCGCTTCCTTCGCACACTTGCCCTTCTCTTTACACCCCACCGCCACACTCACAGTCTTCTGCTTGCCCGCGCCCGCATACGCAAGCGCGTTCGGCACCGCGACTTTCCAGCCCTCGCCCTCGACCGTAGCACCCAGCCGGAAGATGTCCGAGCCCAGGTACGCAGAGAGGTCCTGGGGATGCGGGTTTGTGGCCAGCGAGGCGGGCTTGCCCGTGTTCTTGAGCTCGAAGGTGCAGTATGTGCCATCTGCGGGGGAAGAGCCGTAGGTGCTGTCTGCGAGCTTTCCAGAGCCGAGTTCGATGCCGTAGGAGGCAGATGAGGACGTGGTGTTTGCAGCGGCCGTCGATTTGACGCCGACGGTGTAGTGCAGGACGCCCGTTTCGTCGCGCAGCTTCTCGAGGATATAGAAGTGCAATCCGTTTGCGGCGTCCTCATGCTCGAACTCGCTGCCCGAGTCGGTGCCCGCGTGGAAGAGGGCGTCGACGAGCTGGCGGTAGTCGCCGATGGACCAGTAGCGCGCTGTGCCATTGGGCAGGATGAAGTCGACGACGCGAGCGTCCTGCGGGTTGGCGTCGATGACCCATTGGAAGGGCTGCGAGCGGTCACTGTTCTTGGTCTTGCTGATCATGACGCCCGAGTCGGGACAGAAGGAGTCGGCGCCCATGCGGTCTACGACTTCGAGGTTGTAGTTGTTGTAGCCGCGGCCATCGCAGAAAGCGTCGAGGGAGATGTTGCAGCGGGGAGCGAGGTCGCCTTGAGTTCCTGGTTCATGTTAGAATTTTATCTAGGATTGAAGATTTGGAGTCATGGAGAAGAAGAAATGTCACTCACCAAAACTGACATTAAACCCCATCAACCCCGTCCCAGGATCCACAGACCGAGCCGTAATTTGCGCAATAACAGGTCCGGACGTTGCAAGTCCTGAACGCGAAATCTGCAGAATAGGCTTGTTGTCAATGAGTCCAATCTGGTGCTTATCACGCATAGTATGCAGAGAACCCATAGACGCGCCCTGAACAGGAGGAATCTGCCAGCGCGTATGCGGACCGCCAGGGCCGTTGAAAGATCCGCGGTCGAGCATGCTGAACGGACCCGTATATGCACGGCGAGGAGGCACGGAATAGGGGTTGTTGTAGTTGTCGCCGATTCCAAGCAAATGTGACAGCTCGTGGGCGAAGGTAGCCATTCCAGAGGATTCGCCTTGAGTGGAAGAGCCGCCTCCTGCATTGGGCCAGATGGTTGATGCTGCGGCCCACGACGTCCACTCCACATAACGTGTGTTTGCGTAGTTGGGGAGCGAGCTGTTTGGTGGTGGTCCGAATGCTTCAGGCACATCCTCCTTTGTGAGGAACTTCATTTCGCCGAATTCTTGCCATGTCGAAGATTCATCTTGGCCTGCGGACAGGATGAAGGCCAATTCAAATTCGCTTGCTGCTGCTTCTCCGATGTCTCGGCGCCATGCTCCAAGGGCATCTGTTCGCAAGTCCACTGAGCATGGAGGGCCTTTTGGACAAGCATCCTCGTTGAATCCGCCTTGCTCGTCGTCGATACCGTACTGATAGCTCTTTGAGGGCATGAGATACGGCCCAAAGACCGTCAAATCAACGCCATATTTGCCAAACGAGTCGCCCATCCAGTACTCATGCAGCGTGTGTCCTTCATTCAGCTCATTCGGCACATTGAGCAAGCCATGGTAGAATTTTGGAACATCTTCTCGCTTCAGCCCAGCAGCAAGGGGCTGCGGATTGCCAAAGATATCCGACTTAGCAGGCAGCGTCACTACGAACGGCGAATCCGGGTAATCGACCGTGACCATGGCGATGTTGAAGTTGCGATCCCGGCCTTTGCGCGCTGGATCGCTCCACGTAGTTTTCGGCGGCGCAACAAAGTCGTCCCAAGTCATATTGTCTGGATTCACCCATTTCTGAGGGTCAATTGGCGCGAAGGGGTCTGCCGCTGCTTGTCGGGGTACAATTGCAGGGACCGCGTACGCCATGTTTGCCATTGAGCCTGCGAGAGCGAGCATTGCGCCCGCTGAGCGACGAGAGCCAGCCATACTTGCGAGTTGCCTCCTGTTGACAAGGCAATTGCCCAGTCAAATACAGAAGAGGAGGAAGAGGCTGTGAGCGAGGCGTGCAGGCAGCTGTCCAAAGTAATATGTACGACCCACCGCATATAAAGTGCTCGTACTCTGTACCTGGAGGCCCCATGCCAACCAGGATCATTTACCCATGCACACTGCCATACTACGTAACAAGGTCAATTGTGTCTCTCCAAGCCATGGGGAAAGCTTAGGGGGCTGCCTCTTGTGGCTAGGGCCAGTGTGTCTGATCGCTTGGCAGCGTCGAGCACCTGCTGCTTGTAGCATGATTGGGATGATAGTTGACGATAACGTGCAGATGGATATGCTGATCGCGCGGTTCTGAGCGGTTCATTGATGCCGAAGGTAGGTACGGCAGCCGTTGTAGTATGAGGGTGGAATGATGCCGTGCTAGAGACGAGAAGCTTTTGGCGCTTGCGTGGTGGAGCTTGTCTGCATGGTGGCATGCAGCACGAGTATTGCCCGTGGCAACAATCGTCATGGGTATTTCTCCTGCTCAAAATAGATGCAAGAGGAGTGGGAGTTCTTTTATTCTTATCGCGATGATTTGGGGTCCCGAGATGAAACCGGCATCTTCAGCGGTGCTGACTGACAGCACGAAAGATACCAACGTCTATCGAATATAACCTGACTCGAGGAAATGAAGCAGCCAGCATTCATCTCTTACCAGTCGCCACTTTGGTCCATCCCATGTACTATTTCTTTCCAAATCGAGGTTTCGAACTTCAACAGCAAAAGCACCAAGTACCACCAGGCTGTTCTATGACGCTCTGCCACAAATCAGCCTACGTAGTAGGTGAGCTCAGCTTACCTTGAAACACAGCACTTGAAACGAGACATTAATCAACACAAGCCACAATCATCTTTCCCGCCTGAACCCTAGAGTCGCAAGCTCATTGAAACAATCTCAGATTTACCAGTCCTTCCGTATACTCGAAACAACCATCCACTTTTGCTCCCCTTCTACTCTTGATTCAAAAGGACTAGTTTTCGGTAGCATACGTATATACCTTAGGTACACATATACAAACACAAACATTGTCAAAAGAATAAAGCTCCATCATTGAATTCCCCTCCCTGCATTCATTTTCAATAAAGCTCAAGGTTGTGCAGTACCTACACTCCACGCCAGAATGTTTACAAAGCTACCTAGGTACATAGATGCATCCATCTTTTAAGTATCCATTTCCATTTCCATTTCAGGTATCGTCATCCATCATCCCATACCCGTGACCATGAACCAATCCATCAAATCCAATAATGTCAAATCAAAAATACACGCTCAGAACGTAAAAGACGTAAAAAGGACGTAAACGTGACACAACAAGACTGCCCTTTCTCCCTCATTTTCCCCAAGACCAATCCTTTATATACACCACCTCCAATCTCCACACATCTGGATTCCCTCTCAACAATCACACTCATGCACTCTCCGCCCTCCCACCACTTCCACTCCCACTCCCCTCCCGACTACTCCTCCTCTTGACCTGCGGCCGCAGCGGAGGCCCCATATCTCCCACATACCCGTCATCGTTCTCCGACACGCTCTCAGCATTACTCAACATGCTCGCGCGCTTACTCTGCCAGGGGAGATTGCCCTCACTAGGGGTACTGGGACGACTCCCCGTGCCGCTGCCACTGCCGCTGGGGGTCAGGCCAGGGCGCTGTGGCTGGCGGGCAGATTGCGCGGTGCCTTGTGCGAGTGTCTTTTTGGAGCCTCCGGAGGAAGAGCGCAACGAGTTTTGGCGCGAGTGCGGGGCAGTCGTTGTGCTGCCTGTTGTGCTGTTGGACCAGCGGCGTTCACGTTGCTCGTGTGGACGTAGACGGCCTTCGCTGTCAAGGTCGGGCGTGGGCGTTGTGCTGCGCGAGGAGCTGCGGGAGTGGCTGCCGTCTCGGCCGCGGCTACCTTGGAGGGTGCTGGTACGGCGCTTGCGAGGACCGGGGAGGGAGAGGCTGTTGCTGCGGTTGTGAGAGTGCGCGTGGGCGTGGGCGTGATGATGTCCAGTCTTCTCGACGTCTCCTGAACGCCCTGTGATGCCGCGAGCGCGCTTCCAGCCTCGCCAGCCAGTCCACCAGAACAGTCCTCCTTCTTCGCGTGCAATCTCACGCTGTCTTTGTTTGACGCGTTTCCGTAGTTCGGCTCGGCGCTCATTCTCGTTGGCCCAGTACTCGTTGCGATACACCTCCCATTCCTGTCTGAAGTCTGGGGTGAATGGTTTCGGCAACAGGAGCAACTTGATGTAGTCTCCTCCCGGGGCAATGTCCTCTTCGGCATATTCCTTCCCATCTTCAACGATCTTCTGTCGTGGACGTCCTCCATCAAGAGAATGCTTGTTCTCCTGCGACATGTTGATAAAGTGATATGAGCTTCCTCCCTGCTCTCCACCCCAGAGGCCCCCAGAGAATGGGACAACAAAGCGGCCCCATTCCACCAATTCCCTCCACCACGGACCTCTTATGACGACAATCTTCGCATTCATACCCCTCAACCCCCGATTCGCAACGCCAATCCAGCGCCGTGGCCATCGAACCCCGCGTTCCCACTGCCCTGTCGCCCAGAACAAAAGCGCCGTCACCACGCCAGTGATGAACATGACTTTCTGCAGCATGTCCACCAGCCAATACTGCGAGCCTCCAATGCCCTTTCCATCATCTCTCGGCCGCAACCACAGCAGGTAGAAGAAGACGGCAATCCAGACGGCCAGCAGCGTAAGCACAAACGTATTCTGCCTCCTCCGTGCCCTCAAGGTGAGATATTGACTGCGCAGACTGGCCTCGAGAATCAGCAGGTTGAGGTAGATTTGCGGCGGGGCCGAGGGCAGCAGCGACGTGGGGTCGCTGATGACGGGCAGACGAGGGGTCTTGAGAGGAGCGATACGGTCGTTTGCATCGTGGGCGGGCGGCGACGAGAGGATCGAGTTGGAGGGCAGCGTTGCAGGCGCGAGGGTGCGCGAGTACGGCGGCGGTGGATTACGCTCGAGGTTCTCGGCGGCTTTGGCGAGGCTGGAATTGGGCGCCGGTGCGCCTTTGACGAGCTGATCGAGCGTCTGCGAGGCCATTGTCGCGGCAGTCGTACTGTGCGTAGGGATGTGCTGCCGTGTGTCGGAGCAATGACATGTGAAGGAGGGCTAGTCGACAGGTAGGGACCGTGGGCGGGCGTTGGAGCTCGAAGAATGGTGAGAATATCACACAAGGAGGGCCAGTATCGCCATGGACGGCGCGCACAGTGAAGCAGAGGCGCGTGAGGGGGCAGAGATGCATATAACGGAGGAAGCCTCGTTCATCATTGATCGATGTGACGGCTCGCTTAGCGGGAGCGGTGAGCTGGGATGTTGCTGGCACAGCTCCTTCCCCACAAGGCTTGCCTCACTAGCAGTCAATCGGGCAACTCGAATCATCTTGCATTCACCCTCTGCCGTTTACTGGCCCATGGTGCAGAGCTACCCTAGAGCTACCCTGCAGTAGTTCTATACCCACATCTGGCTATATGAGGGGATGCTGCAGACAGCATGGCGTGTTATCGGATCGAGGGAGACCTCAAGCACAGAAAAGCGTACGACTGGTGTTGACATGATAAAAGATTTGCATTTGCTCTGCCTGCGGTTGACGGAGGCTCTATATAGGTATACAGGTTTTCAATGCTCAAGCCGAATTACGCGAAAACGCCTAGAACCTTGCCCCATGCTCCCAAACTCCCTCTCAAATGCGAATTTCAGAACTAATCGATATGCTATGATTGCCTAACATTGCGCTCCCTCTTCTTGACATCTTCCATCTCTTCCAGCATGACACGATTGAATTGGTCCCAGCCATCCAAGTAGACGTGATGGCCAGCCTTGTTGATGATGACCACCTTGGCTTCGCCATTTTCCTTCTGTTTCTCTTCTGGTGTTGCGTTCGCTAGGATTCGCTTCTGTTCCTGCTTGAGCTTTTCTTCAGCAGCAAAGCCACCTGCAACATCCATCCAGTCGTTTTCTCCATACATGAGAATGACTGGGTATCCACTTTCACGTTGACTCGGTTGGGCAGGAATGGACGTCTGAGAGGGAGAGGCTGCGGGTGCTGCTGCTGACTTGGAGAACTTGTGACAAGCCTTTGGTGGCGTGTCACCATCTACAGTGGGCGCATCGTGGGCTTGGATCCATTGTCGGCCCACGCCTTGGATTCTCCGAATCAGAGGGCTGCGAGCAAAGGCACCAGGCGCGAGAAGATAGGCAAGTGCGTATTCGGAGCTGCCACGTTGACGGAAGAGTGCATAACTGTAATCATGCAGAGCCTGTGCCTCCTCCTCGGGGAGCTGGGAAAAGCGTCGGGATGTCCAGCCAGAGACCAGACGAGGACCAAGCGGCCCGCTCCACCGAACGAATGTAAACGGCGAGACCATGTTGGCCTCCCAGAGATATGTTAACCATCCTGGTAGCCGCCTTCTTGGAGGCTGATTGCCATCTGCTGCTGCATCCTTCTTCTTTTGCTGGTTCATGAAATTGTTGCTGTCTGTTGTCGTGGCCTTGCCACTGTTGGATTCTGCCGCATCCTGTGTGAACTCATTCGCCATTGTCGAGTCCTGGGGATCCGGTATGTCCTCATTGACTGCGAATGGGTCCTCTGGGATACCGACAGGTGATGCCAGAATCAGCTTGTTGAGGTGGCCGGGGTACTTCAATGCGTATGCCACAGCCAAGTAGCCTCCCAAACTGTGACCTAGCAATGTGAAGCGGTCCAAGCCGCGCTTGATCCGCCACTCCTCGAGAGCATCGATGAACCATGATTCAGCCTCTTGAATCTTCCCCTCTTTGTCTTTGGCGTGGATCTTAAAGTTCGGTCGGGAACTCCTGCCCATGCCTAACAAATCGAGGGAATAGACCTTCCATCCTTCAGCCCGCGATAATGATTCGTAGTTGCGATAGTAGAAGCCTAGTCCCGCACCGTATCCGTGCAGCATGACCAGGTTGTTCTCCACATTCTCGCCGACGCGCTCAATCGAAAACTCATTCAGCGCGCGGTCTTTGCCACTAAGTTCTACCATTTGCGAATTCCATTGTCGCGGACCGTACGGGTCGTTGAGGCGAGTTGTGGTTATGTGGTCTTCGGAAGTCTTCGGTGGCGCTGAGAGATCTGCGGAGGAGGGGGATGTCGAGGCAGGCGCGGAGCCTGTTTGGGTATGTGTCGGCGGGCTCTGGAGATGTGGGATGAAAGAGAGGACTCGGTGCTCGGTGGCCATTGGCGACAGCCCAGCCCACCATTGATCGAAACCGGCCTTTGCGCCCAGAGGGAACCACTTGGAAAAGCGGCCTTGTTGCACCTCGCCCTGCTCCTTCGCCCTCTGGCTGGCCAGCATGCTCTGCTGGCCCCTCTCGCTGATGTCTTCTCCGTTCTGTGTCGCCATGGTTACGTTGCTCTTGGTGTCGATCTTGATCGGGGTCGATAGGCTCAATGAAATGTAGCTGGCGCCTCCGAAGCCTACGCTTTTTGAAAGAACGCTTCTGGCGCTGGGCTGAGACAGATAGGTGCGCAGCATTCGCAAGCGCGAGGAAACAGTCCAAGAAGTAGGCGACGGAATGGTGGCGGTATTTGTGTCGCAGGACAGAACACCTCAGGACGTGACGTCTCCGAGGCGCTGCAGCGACGATGATGTATTTAAATCCGGACGTCTGAATGGCGCGTGGGATCTGGACGAGTCCCGGTCCTGGCGATGCGGCGGAGATAGCGGACAAATAATCTGGCCGCCTGCCGCCGTCACTCAACTTCGCGATCCTAACAGATGTCCGAAACACGATGGTGACGTTGCAGCGACGTCTGGAATATCGAGAAAAAGCTGGTTACTGATCTCCGCGTTGTTTGTAAAGTTTCGTACGGAAGGAGCATGTACCTAGCGACTCTATGAGGGGCAGCCTCAATTTAGGTACTAAGTCTTCCGTCAGACTTTCCTTACCAAAGAATCTACCCAACAGTCCAACAGTTCGACACATGATGCTAGCGCCCTGTCCATTGCCTATCTGCCTCCCCACACCTTGTTCGAGCCTTTGACTGCATTGTCGGCACCCTGCACGTGGTTGGTGGTTGGCCAATCAGATAGCATGATTGGTCCACAATCCTCATTGTACCTCGTGATTGCAGGAGTCACGCAGTACATTGACTCCAATGGTAGAGGACTAGAGTCGGCATTTAAGGTTGATGCAGTGTCAATGCCTTCCCTAGAGTACTAAGGTCGCTAAAGGCGCAAGAACCGATTATTGCGCTCTAATATCCAGACCGCTATGGCCATCGGTTCATGAGGACATGAATCTCGAGAATTCGATGAAACCCTAAGTAGTACTTCTTAGTTGATTTGCAATTGTAGAAGAAAGTGTCATATCATTTATGCTGCTTTCTAGCATCACAAGAATCAGACACGTCTACAGCGACAGCGATTGTTTTCTCAAGACTAGTGTCATAATTCATTTCTTCATAACGAGGTATCTATCGTCTTTTTTTGACAAGCTCTCTTTCCAAGATTCCTCCTTGCACAATGCAGAAAACTAAAATCTCCTCTCTGGGATAATTTCCACGGATTCGTCGCTAGTTGATCTTTGCTTCCGGTTGCATCTTGCTGAGGGACCCTGTTTCTACAAGCAAAGCTCATGACGCCACAATATCCTGACAGGGTTCGATCATTGCCCAAATTCTGTTTCCATCCACGCCGGTTTCAATTGTTCTTGTATACACTGGAAGAATCTGAGATGTTGTTTCATGATCCTAATGGTACCCTTCCAGTTGGTAGACGCCTTCTTTTGTCGCCTGTAGGTTCAGAATAATGGCGTGCCATACGCTGGAGACTCGTCGATCCAAGACAACCGAGTCTACCCTCGAAATTTTTTCTATTTCATATTTCTAAGGCTGTTTGTGGATTGAAGACTCATACAAATGGCTTCGGTTCGTGTGCTACTTGCACAGTGCTAGCACTAGCCTGGCTCTGCATCGACATCCTAGTATCGACCTTCGACACCTTCGTAAGACGACCATTCCGGGTAACGTATTCGGATTCGGTTCTTTGATGAGTATTGGACGGTTGGGGTGGAAGGGTATTGATGGCTTTCTCGCCCAGAGTCTCCGCGCTCGTTTCGGTGCTGCGTTGCTCGCCCAGCCATTCCTCTTCTTCCTTGTTCTTCCTCTTACGCTTTGTGCAGCAGCATGTTCGATCGTTGGCATAGAAGAACATCAGCCAGATCACAACCCAGATCAGAATAATGGCTGGTATCAGGCCAAGGCAGACGATTAGGGCGATTGCGGTAGCGCTAATTCCATTGGAAGCCATGTTGCTGGCTAAGTTGTGAATTGAGATGAGCGGGTGATGAGAATCGGAAGAGGGAGAAAGAATGTATTTGTGGGTCGGGTGTGGTTTTGAGCAGTGGATATTATGCAAGTGACAGCGAGACAAGTGACAGTATATTGATGTTGTAGGATTGAACAATGGAGCCCACCGGATCTGACCGACAACAGGAATCACAAAGCATGACTATGCTGTCGGAGCGCGTACTAGGGGCTTTGTATTCGGATCCTGGCGGGACGACCGCTTACGGGCGTCATGACAAGTATACGAACCATCGTGCAGCCAAGTGCGGGTGACGCACACGATCCCTTTGTTTCTTGGAAATTCGCTTTGACGTCTTAGGCGTCTGAGCTAGGCGCTACACGTGTGCTCGAGGAGCCGCAATGCCGAAAAGCTGGAGAACGGTGAGCGCTACCGGAGCCCATTTCATCGACGTATTGTGGTCTATTGGACAGTGTTAGCCCTGTTTTGCTTAGGCCACGGGTGGAGCGGCTGTCTGGGCATGACCGCATCGTCGGATCAGGTTCTCATACTGCCGCATGCCATCAGGAAGTACCCGAAGACTGCGAACAGACATGGGTTTCTACGGCGCCCTAAGAAGCATTCACATATTGCACATCTGACTGTGAAGTCGAGTTGTGCTGAATGGCCTAGGGCACGGCAGATGGACATGATCTTCAGGTCGTGAAACCATAGCCGAGCGAGCGAGCCGCTAGCCCAACCACCGCCTCACGGGAGTACGTACCACCGTGCTTCGCAATAGTTTTGGAAATGTAATGCGGGCCTCTTTGCCAGACCTCCTGTCGGCCGGCTTCTCCTAGATCAACAACTGTAATTTCGCCTTGAAGAGTGTTACCCGATGTTCCGTTCTGGTCGGCGGCGGTTGTGGTGGTCTTAAACAGCTCTTCTGTTTCATACCACGGCATTGTCTGGTCATCCTCAGCGTGTACGAGGACGAGATGGAAGCGTAAGCTGGTTTCTATAAATAGTTAGCGAGCAAGAAGGAATTGCTGAGCCCCAAGGCCCACAGCAGCATGAAACTCAAATGGCGCAGCCAAAGGTCGACCTCCTTTTTCGTCGCTAAGTAGCCTTGGTTGCCCTACAACAACGGCGAAAGAATAACTTACGAGCCATACGGGTAAGCCGGTCGTCGCTGTGCCAGGTATCTCGCATTCTACGGCTGAACCAAGAATGGAAAGCTTGTATAATCTTGACGGGAGCCAGGACTGGTACAACACCTCCAATTGAGTACGATGCGAACGCATTCCCAGCATTCGTAAATGCGGCACAGAGTATCAAGCCTGCAAACTCAATTCCTAGATTTTCAGCATAGCGTTGTGCTATACCTGCTACCACAGCAGTTCCAAGTGAATGACCTAGAAGAACGATTCGATCTGGTGGTATCCGAGCTGTGTTCAAAGCCCAGTCTACTACTGCATCGGCGTCCTTCAAAAGTCCTGCTTCCGTAGGATCGCCGGTTGACTTACCGAAGCCACGGTAGTCGAAGGCTAGGACGAAGATCTTATCGGATGCCCCTGCTGAGTAGGAACGGTATTCCTCGGTCCGTCGTTCTTGCGCAATGGTAGCACTGTTTCCGTGGAAATATATGAGCAGTCTTGCATCAGGATCATCTCGAAGAAGCTTGAAAGCTAACTTCTCTTGAATATCTTTCACGCCTGATTTTTCCTGGAGAAACTCCTCGATATGCTTTGCATATACTCCTAGTGGAGCGACAAGCCATGTGAATAACCTCTCGTTGTCATTGGTGACGATGCGAAAGGGCGTGACTTGATTTTCTGATACAATAAGCACAATTCAATCCTTCTAAATTGCAAGAAAACGTACTTAGAAAGCCCGCTCTTTCAGGCTCATCAAGCCATTTTCCCGGAAAGAATGTAAAGTTGTGAAGATATAGCATCTCTGTGCCTTTGTCAGTCGCGCGCCTAGGACCGCCAATGAGATCCCGAACTCACGCTTCTGGACCCATGGGATGCAACACAGCAATGTCGCTGGGATCCATATGCCACTCAAGAAAGACAATGACACGCCGATGGTATTGCTTAACCCCATGATGAAGGGTGGTGAGTGGTCGATGGCCCGCGATGAGATGGGATGTGCTCCTAGCGCGCCGTCAATCCTTGGTCTTAGCTCGACTCATCCTCACTCATCCCGTCCTTTGTCCATGAGCCTCAGATCACCCATGCTGAATCCACGACTTACCCCAGATTAGCATTGGTCAACCGGAAATAAGACCATCCAAAGACCTGCTATTGTGAAAGGAACGAAAGCATACGCATGTTGAGGTTGAAATCTTATCAGCGCCAGCCGCAACCACAGTCTCCATTCGATCCATCCACCGTGAATACTTCCTCCTCTTCACCGTTTGTGATTTCGCATTTCCAAAGAGGATATGCCTTGAATAACATCATGCATGTAAAGGTTATTGGGATGATATCGGATGTTGTTCGGAAAGTTTCCTTTTAGAGATTGGACAAAGTTTCCGAAAAGTATGCGTCACACAGCTGCCGCCTGAACCCCTCGTAACAATCGCAAATGGCTCCCATTCTGGCAAGTCCAATCTGACCGTTCTCACCGCCTTGGCTGTTGAAAAGGCTTAAGTGATTCCTATCAGCCTTAGCTACTACTAGTTTCATATCGTTTACCTCCCAACACCATGTCAACAACGAAAGCTTATCCAGGGTCCTGCCATTGCGGCCAGGTCCAATACCAAGTCCGCCTCAAACTGCCTCCTACCATGGCACCAGACGTCGAATCAGTGCGCATATACAAATGCAACTGCACGACCTGCCAGAAACTGGGCTTTTTCCATTGCCGTCCCATTAACCCAGCTCAAGACTTCATCCTCACTTCACCTGCGACAATTGAAGAGCTAGGCGAGTACCGCGCCTTCGCAAAGAAAGTCGGATGGTACTTCTGCAAGCACTGTGCTGTGCGTGTCTTTGCTATGGGCGGTCATTGGGAGCAGGTGGACCTTGATGTAGACTATTGGGCGGGAACAAAGGAGGAGGAAGACAAAGAGAAACTGCAAAAAGTGTGGAGAAGTAACCCAGAGACTACCACGACTACCACGACTACGCAAGATGGAAAGAAAATCACGAAGCAGAATCATTATTTAAGTGTGAATGCCGTTACCCTGGAGCCCGGTGGTGATGTTGATCTGGGTAAATGGTATGACAACGGTTGGGTGTTTTACATGGACAGTTTGGTCATGAAAAATGGGAGGGACCCGCGTGTAGGGAAGCCTCATGAAGGTGGCATGTACTGAAATATCGTTACATGACTACAGATGTCTGTTTCATCACAGTGAGTAAGTCATCCATCACTTTTGCATCTCGATATGAACTAATTCTCTCAAAGAAATATTCTCATTGTCAGCTAAATTCCTTTCAACATTCTTCAACCTGAACGCCTGAACGCCTGAACGAAGCTCTTTCAACAGCTGAACGCCGCGCAATTCAAAACTATTCATTCCCTCTCCGTCTCAAATATGCTGCTAAACGATGTTACCCTTTCTTGCACGGTCTCGTTTTCGCCACTCAGGCATCTGATACGACTCCGTGATATCCTTCTCCTCGACCTCCGCAGCGCCCCCCTGACCGCCCCTAAGGTCAACCTCCGTGAATATAGACGGATTCCTCGTGCGCCGAACCTTTTGATCGGCAGCATTAACCACTTCAACCGCGCGCTGTGGCTCTGCTTCCGTAGCCGACTGACGTTGCATATCGCGCTCCGCCGCCTTGTATCGCGCAGATAAGAGACTAGCTTCTGCTTGCTCCACGTGACCATCTCCAGCGGCACCGTAGCGATACGGTTTCTTTGCATTCATCGGCTGGGGCTTGGCTGGCGGCGGCAGTTCGAAGGTGGACAGGTCGCCGAAGATGCGCGGTTCGGTGTCTGCTTGGGAGTAGATGCTGGGCGACACGGGCTCGTATTGGAGCTGCGGCGGTGAATCCGAGGGCCGCATACCCTCCGTGTCAATCTGGAAGAAGCGGTCGCTTTCGCGGCTCGCGGACTGCCGGTGATCAGTGAAGAGTTGAACAGTTGGCTGCTGAGGTCCCAAATGCACGATCTTTGGGGGCTCGGGTTTCGCCTTCTCGCCTTTGACTTTGTCCTTGACGTTTTGGGCAGTGACTTTCATCCTACGCTTGAGGTCTTCAGCAGTGACTTTCATCTGGCCGGAGGTGATCTCGACTTGATTGTGAACACGCTCCCAAAACGGGACATATACCTCCTCCCGCTTCTTGTCTTTCCCATTCCCGCCACTTGCCTCGCCCTTCTCGAGATCAGCGTTCGCAGATTCCCGCTCCCGCACCATATTTTTCGTAATAACCTTCAGCTCCCCGCGCTCCCATTTCTCCAACTTATCTTCGTTTTCCCTGCACGTCTGACACTTACCTTTTGCGCGCAGATAGCACATGTACCAGATGAGCGAGAACAGCAACAATGCCATGACAGCGATGGCGGAAATCGTCGCCGCGGCAAAGACCTTGTCGTATTTTGCATCGGGAGCCGCGGGGTTAGTACCGTTACCGCCATCACTGTGTGATGGGGGAGGCGGGTTGGGCTTTGCGAAGACAGGGGGGATCTCGGAGATGCCGGTGACTAGGGGGTTGGTTACTGTTATGCCGAGGTGGGATAGGGAAGGGGAAGGGGCGACGATTGGCCGGGGGAACGTGAAGGGCGAGAGGGAGGTGGAGAGGGTGTCGGTCAGGATTGATGAGGCTGTCGAGGAACTACCACGGGCAACTGAAGGACCAAAGCTCACCGTATCAGTCGAAGTGGAACACGGCACTGAAGTCAGGATTGCTGCCGGCAGCGTTGGGGTGATGGTGATATAGTCGGTTTCAGTGACGATCACCATTGGGGGATTTTGCATAGATCCTGCCATGCTGTGTGGTTGTTCGAGTTATCGTAGACTGGTAAGTCGATGAAGTGCTGGGTTTGAGGTGTTCTGTAGAAGTAGCTCACTCAGCGTCTGGCAGGATACTGAGGCTTGATTCGGTTGAGTGAAGAAGTGTTAATTTGAAGGGGAAGTCCGGGGTATTTGACTATATAGTCGAGAGGCGAGGTTAAACCAATGTTTGGTGTGCTTCCACATGGTGGACTGTGAAAGATCGGGTGGTGTTGTTTGGATACAGTTTTCTGGGAGTATGTGGGTGAAATCTCTCTTGTGTTGTGTTGTTCTGCACGATGCTGTGAATTTGATTACACATTGTGTGCAAGCAATACTTTGGATTGTCGCAGTGAGTCTTCACTGTGGGGTATGGTGCTTTGGTCCTCAGAGTATTCTGGAGAAGTGGTGGCTGGACTGATCTCGTAGCCAAAGATATTGCATGTCAAGGCCCGTCTCCTGTCATTTCACGAAAGATTCTTCTAGCATTATTATCAGCCTGTTTACAACGAGTGAGATGCAGTATCGTCCAACGCCAACGAATGCGAGATATAGTACAGTTCCAAGAGACGCCCATCGAGAGACCGGATATTGAGCAGAGAAAATCACCAGCATCTTCCCTTACTAGTCCGTAACCACTAGCCTCGCACCTCAAGATGAAAGCACTCCCTCATAAATACCCTAACTCAAGCAGCATTACCCAGCAAAATCGGCGCCCCCAAAACCGCACCCACCACAACCCACCCCAGCAAATCAATCAACCCATGGTTATACGGGACCACTGCTTCTTCCCCATTCCTCCATTCACTATCCCCTTCCATACCCATCCCATCCCACGCCACCTCATCACCAAACCCCACCTCCTCCCTCAGTCCATCCCCCACAAACTCCTGCACCGGCGTAAAATACGCCACAAGCCCAATTACAATCCAAATCGGCACTGCCGCAAAACCAACCACAAACGGCGCCGCAACAACCGTCGCTACAGTTACAACGGTCCAGTCACGCAGTTTGCGTGGCGCGCGGTCGAGAAACTTGAGTGTGAGCGCCCACGCTATGTTTGACCAGGCTGCGTGCGCGAGGACGCGGCTTTCCTTGTCGCTGTAGTCGGCGCGGAGGCGTTCTTCGTTTTTGAGCCGCGTCGAGAGGTAGGCGAGTTGTTGGTGGAGGGCGGCTTGTTGTTCGGCGAGATTGGTGGTGAGAAGGCGTTCCGCTGCGAGGGCTTCGGTGAGATGGATTACTTTTTGCTTTTGTGCGTGGATTTTGTGGACGGTGGATTCTGGGTCGCGGAGGACGGAGATCAGGTCTGCTAGAATTGGGTCGAATGTTGTGTCTGCGGTTTTTGCGTCACTTAGATCTGTGGTCTTGAGTTTGTGGACGAAGGTTCTGAGTGCGTTGTAGTCGGCAGTTGGGAGACAGGTTTTCTCGTTGTTGTCGAAGAGGATTCTGTCTGCTGATAATGCGGCTTCTATGTCTTCGATGGGTTTCTTCAGCTCTGCCCTTTGCTCTTTTACTCCCCCTGGTCGCGCAAAGATATTGATTACACAGTCGGCAGCAAGCCCACCCTTTCGAATCCGCTCGACGAGTCTCTCGTAACGCGGTTCTTCATTGCTGACTTTCTCAGGCCTAGGCGTGTGCTTCAAGCGCGTGGCTAGCGGGACGAGATCATGGACATTGCATTGAAGGGGGCCGAGGGGCCGGAAGTGATTTGAAGATTTGGTAGTTGAAGTCGTGCTACTTGTATTAGAAAGACTGCTATGTAGCAGAAAGCATATTTCTTACTCGTTACTAGAAAACCCCCGGGTCTGACATCTTCCCCCCTGAATCTGCGTACATACTATCGTCCTCCCCAACGGACGCAGCAAACACTGTGTATCCATACTCCTCACACATCTCAAAACGCTCTTCATTCTTGGCACTTGATTCATCACAAATTCAATTCAAATTCGGCAGTAGTCATCTCACCCGTAGCGACACCCTCCACTACTTTTATTCGCACCCAATTCTCGCCCTGCTCACCGGTGCGACTCGTCGCCTCCGAATGCGTACAGCTGAAGATGACTGATGTTGCTGGAATAGGGCGCAGCGTGCTTACCACGTGAGCGCAATAAGGATATTTTCGGAAGGTACATGCTGCGCTTGCTCAACTTGCTGCAGCGCGCCCTAGAAATAAGAAGGGTGGAGTCGGGATGGGTTGTCGGAGGTCGGTGGTGGATGGGTGCGGGTTGTGGGCGTTTTCGGGATGGCTGATGGGTTGAGTACTTCTCAGCACGGCTGGCTGTGATGACTGGTGGGAGACGTCAGAATCCAAGGAGTAGACTTTATATGTTCAAATATGTTATGAGGAAGATGATTTTGAAGCGTAGTGCTTTCAGATGCCGAAAAAGATTATATTTCAACGCCCTTGTGAAACCCCAGTCCCAGTAAGCGCCAAACCTCGACTAACTCATCAAGATATCAAAACAAAACTTCTACACTATTGCTTCTACACAAGTAATATCTCATAAAACAGTCAATCAGTTAATTTTACTTCGTACTGGTACCAGCCTCACGTTGAGAGCCGGCTTCTGCCACAGCGTATAAACCTCCTGATCGCGCCAATTCTGGCTCTCAGGCATAAGTTCCAAATCAAAATGGAACAGGATCTTCGCGAGTATGATGCGCATCTCGTGGTATGCAAGACTACATCAGTTAGATGAATTTATCATTGTGAATGGGTAATAGGTAACAGAAAAAAAGGGGTCAATAGCAACTTACTTTTTGCCCAAACAGTTCCGTGGGCCATAAGAAAACGGGTTCAGCGCACCCTTTACATCATTTGCGAAACGCGAGTCCTCGCCGAGCCAGCGCTCGGGGATGAAGGATGTTGGTGCTGCAAAGTTTGTGGGGGATTGATACATGGCGAGTTGTTGGCAGGATACTGTTGTCTGTGATTGCAAACCCCTTGTCAGCACAGCATTCCATACACATACACACCACACTACAGTCAGACTGCAGCAAAGAGAAGAGAGAGAAACTTACACCCCCTGGAACCCAC
Source organism: Pyrenochaeta sp. DS3sAY3a (assembly GCA_001644535.1). NCBI lineage: Eukaryota > Fungi > Ascomycota > Dothideomycetes > Pleosporales > Cucurbitariaceae > Pyrenochaeta > Pyrenochaeta sp. DS3sAY3a. The sequence goes on along the minus strand of KV441651.1, from coordinate 753,962 downwards.
CTCCCACAAATCTCCGCCCCAGACGCCGGCACAAGACAAGGCAGTCCAATCGGCACAGGCGGATACATCCTCAACCCTTCCTCAAGGCACACGCGGAAATACCTCAAGCGCTGCAACTTCTCCATCGATATCTCCGCGTCCGACACAAAACCACCCCTGATCTCAGCGACCAGCTTGGTCAGCACGTCCGGGTGCCGAAGCAAGTACCACGTCACGCCGCTGAGCAGGGTCGCCGTCGTCTCCGTCCCCGCAATCATAAACACAGTCGTATTCGCGTACATTTCTTCGACACTTAGGCCCCGTCCCTCTGGCGCCTGGAGCACCAGATTCCAGATATCTGGCTCTTGAGAGCCGCGCGCGAGCCGGCGATCGACGCGGCGCGCCGAGTAGTCGAAGTGGATGACGCGGTTGCGCTGGAACGTGTTGCCCGTGAGTTTCTTTGCGAGGCCCATGAGGCCTGGCCAGTATCGTATGATGCCGATTTTGGACCCGCTGCGTATGGACTGGAAGATGTTTTGCACCCAGGGGATGTAGGCGGCGTTGGAGAGGAGGTGCAGCGGTTCGCCGAAGGTGAGGTCGCTCATGATGTCGAACGTGGTGTAGTTGTACATGCTCACTAGATCTACCTTGTGGGTAGGCTGCTGGGCCAGGTCCTTGAGTTTGGCCACGAGCAGTTCTGCGTATTTGGCGAAGAGGGGTTCCTGGAGTCTGAGAGCCTTGTCGGAGAAGGCGTGTGAGAAGATGCGGCGCATGCGGGCGTGGTCTGCGTCGTTGGCGGAGATGATGGTGTGCACGTCGTTGATGGCCGGGACGAACCAGTCTGGATGCTTGGTGATGTTGGGCTTGCCGGCCTTTTGGTGGCCGTGGATGTCTTTCCAGGCTCGGGGGTCGTTGAAGCTGAGCTCGTGGGGGGAGACTCGCACTACGGGGCCGTACTGCGAGTGTAGTCTGCAGAGCATGTCGGCGTAGGTGCCTCGCCAGATGTGGGAAACCATAGGGATTTGCGTCATGGCGTGAAGTTTTGGACCGGGATAGTGTCGTAGGGGGTGGAAGTAAAGGCGGTATATGGCTTTGATGAGAAATTTTGCTAAAAGCTATCATCACTGTTAAAAGTCATACTTTAAAAGTGATTGAAACTTCAGAAGGTAGAGTCTGGTAGGCTTCACGAAGTCGGAGAATAGGAACACTCACAAACAGCACGAGTTCAGCGAACAGTTTACTCCATGTAACGTTCTGCGTGGTGTGCGAAGATGAAGCCATTTTGAATCTGTGATATATCTGCAACGCAGACGGCAGAGCCAAAGGAGGAACGAAGAGAAGAGAAGACATTATAGTGAGTGAAATTGAATGTTGTGGAGTGGATAGTTCCTTCAAAGTCTACATGTTACCGTGATTTATATATCAACCGTTGGTGATACCCTTACTCTCCACGTCGATCCCTTTGCTGCAGAGATAGCGCTGATGGAATAGTATCGTGCTAATCGGGTCTGACTTGAGTAAGAGCGATCTTTGTTCTGGTAACTCATAGTGCTGAACAAATACATTCGTCCTGTATAGTTGCACAGTGGGTTCGATGTCAGCCTGTAAGAGGAATTTAGTTCAGGATCTACTTGTAGTAGAATGCCATGTGCAGCCTGGCAGTTCGAGGATACTTTGGTTGTGGCTGAGACTGAACAACCAGTACTCGTCTTCGAGAATCTCTATATTGAGGGTTGTACTTTGAGATGATATCCTAGAATCTTCTTCTAGAAAAGGTAACGATGAAAATATTTACCAGGAGCAATTATCCATCACAATGCGAAACCTCCATTACCGCCATACTCCTATCCTACCTAGGTACACTCCCCAGCATTAATCCTCCTTCTATACTATCCTACGCAAAGTGATCGATGTAATCGACGCAGTCCGCCACCTTAAAAGGATAATAATAGTTAGCGTACCGAAGTGTCGTGAAGCTTATTCCAAGCTGCGGCAGTACAGCACAGTCAGCACGCCTCCACTCTTCGCTCGAGGCCCGACTGTGCAGCCTCTCCCTATGCGACGAAGCTTGTTTCGACTTCCGAAGAACGTGCTAAAGATTTTCTTGCATGTTTGTGGCGATGATGTCTGTCTTGTGCGTTGTCGACTTTTGCGCTGAAGGGTCCGGGGCAACTCCGGATCTGATTGGTGCTGATCTTCATGAGCGCATGCTAGCTTGTAGCTCAACGAGGCTGACCGCTGTTGAAGCGTTGTTCATTAAGTTTATTTTCCTCTGAGTGACTTTTCGAACTAGGTTTGAGTTGTTAGTCAATGGGTCATTTCATCTCACACTGAGCTTTCGACAAAGTGTGAGAGGCCAGAACGTGGTACAGAAACAATGAAATAGATTGTATACATGTACAACAAGGGTATCATACTATCAGAAAGAAGACATTATCGTCGTCGCGTAACGTTTTCCCAAAGGACAGTGTCATAAGCAAATCATCCGCAGAGCTGGGTATCGCGGGTCTGACTAGACATCTACCATGACTTGGTCTCCGATTCCTCTCACACCATTCTCTTTGCCTTTCGCTTTGGCCTTCTTCTTATCATTTGCAACAGCGGCATTGCTGATTGCCCTCTTTCTTCGCCCAGCTTTACTACTAGAAGGTGTTGTTCCCCTGCTATTTGCTTCCTCTTCTGATGAGAATTTTCCACTCCCAGTAGCTTCCCGCACCAACGATGTGTACAACTCTTCAACAGCAAGCTGCCCAGCACTCGTATCCTGAGAAGCAGACCCTTCATCTGAGAAGGACGTGTCTTGGAGAGGCTCTGGCGCAGAGAGTTTCAGGCGTTCGGTACCAAGGCTGAAGCTGTTGCAGGAAATCCGCGATATCTGGACCTTGGGGTGCGTTATGTCCAAGGCCAGGTGCTTCTTCACGTACAGTAACAGGGCGGTTGTGAAGGGGTTGCTGTTGCCATCTCTGAGCAGCCTCCCTCGGTTGACTAGACCGGGGACGTCTGAGCCTGCAATGGTGACTTCAACATGCTTGAGGAGCGCCGCTGTGTTGAGGAAAGATAATTGGACATGTAGCTGGCGAATGACGTCCTGTATCTTTTGTGTGGAAGTGCTCGCCGAGAGGTGCTTGAAGTAGGTCTCGAGACTTGACGTTACGAATGAGGATGGCAACTTCAGGGGAGCGACGTGGGCGTCGAATGTGGTTCGTATGTACTGGAGGAAGATTTCGCGCACTGGGCCGGGCATCTTGACAAGCAACAAGGGAAGCGAGGTGAAGCCATCGGGCGAGGAAGTGACGGCCGGGTCGCGGAGAAAGAGCGCGTTGTATGACTGCTTCTCGTACTCCAGGCTGACCTGGATGCCACGCGCCTGCTCGGGAGTCACGACGGAAATTTGCGAGGCCTCGGGCTCGAGTATCTGGCGGTAGTGGTCGATCCACGCATCTTCATCGCCCAGGATTTCCCAGCTGCACTCCTCCAGCGGGCCCAGTCTGGCCGTGTCGTCGGCGGCAGCAAAGTCGACCTGGACCCCGCGCACACTGTCGCCCTTGAGCTGCTCCTTGAGGCGCTTTGCGTGCAGCGACAGCGCCGGGCCACCCAGGAGCGGGGCATCGCCATGGTGGAGCGGGGACAGGCGGTAGAGATTGTACGTCCTGTTGTAGAGGGGGTACGGGGGGATGTCGGCCATTGCGTCGACGGGTGTTTTGGTGGGCGCAGAATACGCGTTATTCTCTGAGAGGGCGCGGCAATGCGCTCATGGGGGGCGCAGGGGCGGGGACATGGGCGCTCCAGCTGCGGGCGCGGTGGTGGTGTTGACAGGCGCGGTGACAGGCGGCGGAGAGGACGGCGCACGGGCCAGGGCCAACAACAGGCATGCCACCACCGGGGCCCGGTTTCTAGTGCCCCGCTAAACAGAGCCATCGAGAAACTTCTGTGAACTTCTCTGGAGCACACAAAGCCAGCCTTGCAGACTCTTAACAAACTCGCGCTCTCGTGCCATTTCGCAGCGGATACCACCTTCCTCTGTCCCCCACGACTCTCGCCCGCGACACCCCGCTGCCGCCGTCTTTTCCTTGCCTGCCCAACTCGCACATACCCCGCCACTGCGCCGATAAACAACATGTCTGTTGTGGGTGTTGATTTGGGAACGCTCAACAGCGTCATTGCTGTCGCGCGCAACCGCGGTGTCGACGTCGTATGTTTACCCTCCCCGGCCTCGTCCCTACTCTCGTCGCTCCTGCTGACCACCTGCTAGATCGCAAATGAAGTCTCCAACCGCGCAACACCGTAAGCAAACCCTTCACCGCTACGCCAAATTTTCTTGCTAACCATGACGCAGGTCGCTGGTCGGCTTCGGCCCCAAGAGCAGATACATTGGTGAGGCGGCCAAGAACCAGGAGATCTCCAACCTCAAGAATACCGTCTCGTCCTTCGTCCGCCTCGCCGGCCGCTCCCTCAGCGATCCCGATGTCCAGGTCGAGCAGGACTTCGTCTCGGCGCCGCTGATTGACATGAATGGCCAGGTCGGCGCCGAGGTGACATATCTAGGCAAGAAGGAGCAGTTCACGGCCACGCAGATCACGGCCATGTACCTCACCCGCATGAAGACGACTGCTTCTGCCGAGCTCAAGCTCCCCGTTTCCGACGTCGTCCTCAGCTGCCCCGTCTGGTACACAGATTCCCAGCGCAGGGCCATCCTCGATGCTGCCGACATTGCCGGCCTCAAGTGCCTGCGGTTGATCAACGACAACACTGCCGTCGCCCTGGGCTACGGCATCACCAAGCTCGACCTCCCCACCGCCGAGGAGAAGCCCAGGAGGGTCGTCTTCGTTAACATCGGCCACAGCAACTACACCGCGACCGTCGTTGAGTTCAGGAAGGGCGAGCTTGCTGTCAAGTCGAGCGCCTGGGACCGCCATTTCGGTGGTCGCTACATCGACAAGGCCTTGGTCGAGCACTTTGCTGCCGAGTTCAAGGAGAAGTTCAAGATCAACGTCATGGAGAATGGCAAGGCACGCTTCCGTCTGGCTGCTGGTGTCGAGAAGCTCAAGAAGGTCCTCTCCGCCAACAACGCCGCCCCCCTCAACGTCGAGTCCATCATGAACGATATCGATGTGCGCGGTATGCTCAAGCGTGAGGAGCTCGAGGAGTTGATCAGGCCTTTGATTGAGCGCGCTACCGCTCCTATTGAGCAGGCTCTCGCAGAGGCCAAGCTCACTCCTGCCGACATTGACGCCATCGAGATGGTTGGTGGCTGCACGCGTGTGCCCTCGATCAAGTCTGCCATCCAAGAATACTTTGGCAAGCCGCTCTCCTTCACTCTCAACCAGGACGAGGCCGTCGCACGTGGCTGTGCTTTCAGCTGCGCCATCCTCTCTCCCGTCTTCCGTGTTCGTGACTTCTCCATTCACGATATGGTCAACTACCCCGTCGAGTTCACCTGGGAAAAGTCAGAGGACATTCCCGACGAGGAGACTAACCTCACAGTCTTCAACAAGGGCAACGTCATGCCATCTACCAAGATCCTCACATTCTACCGAAAACACCCCTTCGATCTCGAGGCTCGATACGCAAAGCCAGAATTGCTTCCTGGCAAGACTAATCCTTGGATAGGCCGATTTTCGGTCAAGGGTGTCAAGGAGGACCCCAAGGGCGACTTCATGATCTGCAAGCTCAAGGCGCGCCTCAACATCCACGGTGTGCTTAACGTCGAGTCTGGCTACTATGTAGAAGAGACTGAAGTCGAGGAGCCAATCCCAGAACCCCCGAAAGAAGAAGGCAAGGAGGGTGATGTAAGTTCTAGCTTTTCCCATGAAAAAATTCCCGAGTACGAAGCTTTTGCCCTGAAGCTACGTACATTCCGTGCCAGGCGGGGCATTCGCCGTCGTTCTTCTTCAAAGGTTGGAAAAATGAAGCTAACACGCACTACGCAGGCTATGGACGTCGACAAGGATGCTCCCAAGGAGCCACCAAAGATGCGCAAGGTCAAGAAGCAGCAGAGGAAGGGTGACCTCCCATTGTCTGCAGGTACTGCATCCCTCGACCAGGCTACCAAGGAGGCTGCCGCCGAGAAGGAGAATGCCATGATCATGGAGGACAAGCTCGTTGCTGACACTGAGAATGAGAAGAACAACCTTGAGGCGTTCATCTACGAGCTCAAGGACAAGATTCTGGATGTCTATGCCGAGTTTGCCAGTGACGACGAGAAGTCAAGGCTCAACGCTAAGCTCGAGACCATCGAAGTAAGTTGATGATCATAATCACACAGACTATTCACTAACATGAACTAGGACTGGCTATATGATGACGGCGAGGATGCTTCCAAGGCGCAGTACGTCTCCAAGAAGGAGGATATTCGATCGATTGCCGGCCCTATCATCCAGCGCTACAACGACAAGATCGAGGGTGAGCGACAGGCTCTGCTTGAGAAGCACCAAAAAGAGCACGCCGCTAAGCAGGCCGAGATTGAGCGCGCGAAGCGGGAAGCCGAGGCCAAGAAGCAGGCCGATGCACCAGCAGATGACCCAAAGGACACGGAGATGACGGATGCTGATACGGCCAAGCCTGACGGAATAGATGAAGCATAGGCGAAGCCTCTTAACAAGAGGTACAGGCGTTCAGAGTCAAGCTACACTCCGGATCATAGACGGAAAAAGGAGTAGTATGGCTGCAGCATGGCAGGAATGGTTCGTCACGGTACGACACAAGGCCACCCCTTGTCATGATGCAGCGGATTGTGTAAAAGCATTTTGGGAGCGCGGACATATATAGCTGCGTTTGGAACGGAAACTGGAACAGAGAACTGGAACTTTTTTCCCCTTGTTCTCTTCTTCTTCGTCTCTTCTCCCTTTCTCTTCTTCCTTCTGCAGCTCACGAAGTTTGATCCGATTCATGGTAATGCGACACATGGTTTCATGATAGACTAGTCTCCCTTCCCACACAACACACCAGATATAGACCGAAACGGAAATTTGAGAATTTGAAGTGAAAAGTTAAGAGTTTTCTTTGCTGTGTGAGGCTTGCTGTGCTGATGTGGGAAGACGTGATAGCATCAAAAGATATTTGTGTATGTGGATACATAGTCCAATTTTGCTCTTGAGCTTGTCTTCTTGTCCCTCTCTTCTCGTTGCCCGATAGTAGAGCGAATTTTGAAGAACGGATTGTTCTTGAGGTGGGGTTCGAGAAGACAGAGTTTTGAGGTTTTAGGTTTCTTAGTTTGGCATTTGGTGCTTGACTTTTGCAGATACCCAATGACATCCCCCAGGGTACCTAAACCAACATAAATGACTTCTCCCTATCACCTCACTCCAAACTCCCTCACCCCCTACCCCCTCGCCATACACAACCTCCCATCCTGCACCACCAGTCCCTCCCTAACCCCCCCATCAACATCCCTAACCTCCCACTCATCGCTGCCCACCGCACCCACAGCCCAAAATACCCCCCTTGGATCCCACTTCCTCTTCACGCCCAACAACCGCGCATAATTGTGCCCGAAAAACGCCTCCTTCCACGCCCAATCCTGCGCATCCCCCTCGTTGATATAACTCCCTCCCCCCACAGACACGTCCCGCCACACCTGCATGTAGCCCTGCAGCCGCGCATGCCGCGCCGACAGCGCCTCGCGGGCCACGACGGGCGCGAAGCCGTCCCAGTGCGCCGTGGGCTCGTAGCCCTGCGCGTGCAGCACCGTGGTGCGGAACGCGGGGTTCACGGCGTTGCGCGGGTAGCCCGCGACGGCGAGCGACGGCGCGTAGTTCATGCCGTGGAAGGTCAGGCCGCCGTGCTCGACGAGGTGCCGGATTGCGGTGTGCGAGGCGTTGAGGGCGGCGGGGGTCGAGAAGGAAGTGCGTGGGAAGAGGCGCGAGGCGATGAGCGTGTGGCCTGTTGTTTCGCCGAGGGCGCGGGGGGAGAGGCGACGAGTTGGGTGGGGATTGGGGAATGGGGAGTCTGTGAATGAGGGGGGAATGGACGAGCGCTTGAGGTTGAGGGCCGGTAGCGATATACCGAGTGCGCTTAGTTTGTCGACGAGCGGGCGGATGAAGGCGCGGTACTCGGTCAGTGAGCGGCCGGGCAGGGAAATCGAGACGGTGAAGGTGAGCCCCGTGGGCGTATTTTGGGGGTAAATGAAGTTGTAGCCCAGGCCGCCAGCGTCGCAGATGGCGGTGCCGAATTCCCAGTACGCTTTCATGCCCGCCCAGAAGGTTTCGTTGGAGATGGTCGACGCGTTTGCGCCGCTGCCGGGGGGAGGTGTGGTCGAGAAGCGGATGCTGCTTGAGACGAGGGGGGTGTTGGGGAATGCGCGGACGACGACCGAGGTGATGATGCCGTATGTTCCTATTTGCGTTGTTGTTAGCAAATCATTGCACAGCAAGTAGATGTTCAGGAGAAAGTAGTCAGTAGGTAGAAGGAGAGGAAGAAGAGACATAGACATACCTCCCCCACCGCCCCTAAGCGCCCAAAACAAATCCTCATTCACCCCCGCATGAGCCTCCACCACCCTCCCATCCGCAGTCACAGCCGTAATCGCAAGCACATGATCCGCCGCCAACCCATAATAACTCGTGAAACTACTATGCCCACCCCCTTGCAAGAACCCTCCCGCGATCCCCACCGTCCCACCCCCCGCAACAAGAAACGTCATATTCTCGCGCCGCATGAGCGCCGAGCCCTCAAACGCCTGCGTCCCAGCGCCATACGCGACCGCGCGCCCCGTGTAGTTGCCGCCTGGGGCGGTGTAATTTGCATGGTAGGTCAGGGATTTGAGGTTGTGAGTCCAGATGCTGAGGGCGTGGCCGCCGATGGATTTGCCGTTGAAGTCGTGGCCGGAGTTTTTGACGACGAGTCTGATGCGGGCGTTGCGCGCAAAGTTTACGGCGAGTTGGATGTGGCGGGTTGTGGTGGCGCGGACGACGTAGACGGGGTATCCGCCTTGGGTGCATGTTGAGGAGTTTGGCTGCGTGGTCGGGATGCACGTGTTTCCAGAGGCCCATTGGGAGTGGATGCTTGTTGGGTCGTCGGCGCTGGGAAGGGGGTGGTTTGTTAGCTTGGGGTTCGTTTGGAGGTTTTGGAGGAGAGAGACATGTATGTGTGTGGAAAGGGGGTTGTAATCTAGAAGAACAACTCACTGCATACTCTTTCCCGCCCAGCCACTCCTCAACCCCTCACAAACTGCCTTATCATACCCTTCTCCCGGATAACACGGACTCGCCAAAGGCTTCGGCTTCAACAAAACACCTCCCAACGTCTCATTGAACGCCGCCCAGTCCTCCTCGCTCGGCCAATTCTCGTCTCCAGGAATCACCTTGCAGACATCACGAGACGCTGCATCACGAGCTGTTGGGAACTCTGTGTCTGTTGCCCCAGAGTCAAATGCTATGGCGGTGTTGCTCGCTGCTTCGGTGGCGCTGAGCTGCTCGCGCTCCCAGGCGAAGTTCAGGCATGAGACGCGTGCTATGAGGAGAAAGAGGGTGAGGGTGATGGTGGGGACCATGGTGGTCGTGGATCCTAGACGGTCTTTGGTAGCAGGGGTGTACTACTTCAGCAAGCGGAATCAAAGTCCAATTCGAACTCGCTCACTCACTCAATTAAGGCGTGGAACACGCTCAGTATATAACCCACCAGAAGGTTACCATATACCGTACACCGATCGTTGTGTTGCCCGACTCCCCCTCTCATCTCCATTACCCATATTCAATTCCAAATCCCTATAAGTCTGTGGTTGTGGGGCCCTCGAGGTCCGCATGCAAGAGCGGAAAACCCCAACATGGCAAAGATGCGCAGTGAGCACGCGGTGTTCGTCAATGCCATTTACTTTCAAGTAGGCAACTTAGCCTGCATATACGAGCGGCTATTATACCGTACCATGGACTTGGGTGTGGGCGTGGCCAATGAGCATACGCAGAGCATGACCAGAGCTGCCGGGTGCGTAGGCGTGTTTTTACGGGTATGTAAGGTTCATGTGTACTGTGACCGAAATAGCATACTCATGATTTGGGAGAGGAGGGCGTAAATAAAAAGTGCTTGGTAGTGGGCATGTGGAGTAACAGGAAACCGAACTTGCGATTGAGACGGAGAAACTGAAAGACTGAAAGATTGAGATTCAAGAAAGCGAGCAGATATTCGTACAAGTAGCTAGTATGCGAATGTGAGCAACAAAGAGATGAGCAATCAAGGGGTAGAAGGTGTTAATTTCACTGTACAAGATAATCTTTCCTTCGGCTCGAAAATCGCACCACTCACTCACTCGCTGACTGACTGATCCCAAATATAAAGTTACACGTTTCCATCCCAAATGCACCAATGTTGTAGAATCAATTATAGCAGAAGCTCCAGAGGGTTCTCAATGGCCTTCTTCAGCTCCTTCATAAACTCGCCGCCAACGGCACCATCAACGACCTTGTGGTCGAAGCTACCGGTGATGACGATCTGGTCATCCCACGCTACGGATGGCTCGCCAAGCTCTGTGATCTCGCCTGGTACAGCGACCTTCTTGGTGGTGCCAATGGCAACAATTGTGGCTTGAGGGGGGTTGATGACAGCGGTGAAGCGCTCGACAGCAGAGTTCATGCCCATGTTGGAAATGGTGATGGTTCCACCCTGGTACTCCTCAGGCTTGAGCTTGCCGTCTCTTGCGCGCTTGCCAAGGTCCTTGATCTGAGATGAGATGGACTCGAGGCCAAGACCGTTGACGTTCTTGACGATCGGGGTCATGAGACCAACAGGGGTGGAAACGGCGACGGAGACATCGACAACGTTGTGCTGGCGAATAATGACCTTTCCACCCTCCTCAAGCCATGACGAGTTGGCGGCGGGGACCTTGCGGGCGGCGACTGCGAGAGCCTTGACGAGCAAGTCGTTGACGGAGAGCTTGAACTTGCCGTCAGCGGAGGAGTTGAGGGCTTCCCGGAGCTTGAGGAGCTTGGAAACGGAGATGCTGGAGGCGACGAAGTAGTGGGGGTTCTTCTGCACGCTCTCGGTGAGACGGCTTGCGATGACCTTGCGCATGCTGGTAGCCTCGACATCCTCGAAAGTAGCAGCGCCAGCAGCAGCGCCAGCGGGGGCACCACCAGCGGGCTTGTACTTTTCAATGTCCTCCTTGGTGACCTGTCCATTCTTGCCAGTACCCTTGAGGGAGCCAACTGGAACACCCTTCTCGAGCGCAAGCTTCTTTACGGCAGGGGAGAGGGTTGGCTGGCGCTGGAGAGATGTCTCGAGGCGGGCACCGGTGGAATCAGACTCAATGGAGGCGGGAGCGGACTCCTCCTTGGCTGGGGGAGCGGACTCGGCGGCGTCGCTGGATTTTGAGGACTCGTCCTTTGCAGGGGCCTCGGACGACTTCTCACCACCGGCATCATCGATGGAGAAGGACTCGAAGGCGGAGACGTCCGCACCCTCGTCAATGAGGACGGCGATGGGCTGTTCAGAGTCAGTATATAGATTTCTTCGAATTCATTCCATAGAGAGTGCAGCAACGCAAGGTGGTCGCGTCGCGGCACTGTCCAATGAATCGTGAGGGCGGCTTACGCTTCCAACGGCAATGTCCTTGGTGCCAGCATCGCGGAGAATCTTCGCAATGGTGCCCTCCTCCTGGAACTCAAAATCCATCTGCGCCTTGTCCGTCTCGATCTCGACGAGGACGTCGCCGGGCGCTATCGAGTCGCCCACCTTCTTCTGCCACGCGCCGACGTTTCCAGCCGTCATGGTTGGGGACAGCGCGGGCATGGTGATGACGGTGTGGGACGGGAAAGCTGCGGAGAAATTCAATTAGCATGGCATCCACGGGCTGCGCGGCGGGCAGGCCTGGAGGGAAGGGGGGTGCTCACATTTGGATGCATAGTACCTCGAGAGGGCGGCGAGCGCTGGGGTGCGTCTGAGAGCTCCGTGTTAGCAATGCTCCCTTCAACAGCGTGCAGCAGCAACATACGCGGCAAACTGGGAGCACCGTGGGGCGGCCATGGATGCTCGCAGGGCAATTGATGCCCTCGAGCTCAATTGGGCCCCGGCGCGGGACATGAAGGCGGTGGATGCAGGCATTGTGACGGGATGCCCAAGCTGCACTGATTTTTTACCCTGAGCGATGGGCAGGCGGAGGGAGAGGCACGTCGGGGAGGTGGGCGACGGGCGACGGTGTCAGGGAGCAGCAGCAGCTCGAGCGCGAGGCGGCAGGGCAGGAGTTTGATGGGATGTTGTCGCTCAACAGAAAAGTTTAGCCCAGAGGAGCTGTTGGAGATCCGGCGCCGGCCAAGAGTGTCATTCCCCGATGAGGGCTAACCAGGCCAGCTGTGGCTGGACCCTCTGTGGCTGGAGTCGGACTTGCATACCTCGCAGTCGTGCATGTACGTCCGCGCGCGCTGAATAGGTTACCACTTGCACAGCTGTCCCCAGCAATGTCTATCTGGCCGTAGTCCGCAGAGGCCGCTCCACCCACTGCCAGGACATTCGCGCCCATCCGCTCCTTCCCCCCGAGTCTGCCTGTGCCTGCCCCAGCAGCGCCCCGTCACCGTCGCCGCCGCCGTCTCCAGAAATATCCGGCCCTCAGCATTCATCGCTCGCCAGCACCACCATGGCCGACCCTGGCGCTGCGTCCCCGCCCAGGGCCAGCACAGAGCATACCCCGAGTGCAGAGGCGCCCGCCGAATCAATGCCCCAGATAATACAACGCCCGCCCAGCCAGGGCAGCAATGCCGCAGCGTCTGAGCAGGCATCAGACACACCCCCCGAAGGAGAATCCCCAGCTCCCGCAGCTTCCACAGCTTCACCCGCCCCCCAGATACCCCACGAGCGCTCCAACACAGCGACCCCGGCCCCCTCGACGCCGACCCTCAACCTCCCCAGTGCTTCCAATGGCCCCGATGCTCCGCGCTCCTCAGAACAGATCTTCGACCAGCGCCTCCCCGTCGAGTCCCGCTCGCGGACAGACTCGCAGTCCACCGTCGCCACCACTGCCACGCGCCCCTCGACCCGAAGCTCCCTCGTCTTTGTCGTCACTGCCCTCGAGACGATTGCTGCCTCCAAAGACGCCAGGAAGAACAAGAAGCTCGGAGACGCCACCAATGCTGCTCTGGCCGCCATCAAGCAGGAGGGCGATCCTGCGCGCATCAACCCCGAGATTCTCTTCGAGCCGCTGCAGCTCGCCTCCGAGGCGCCCAACGTGCCCATCTCCATCACCGCCCTCGACTGCATCGGCAAGCTCATCAGCTATTCCTACTTCTCCGTCCCTGCCGAGCCCCAGGCAGACAGCACCGAAATCCCTCCCCTCATCGAGCGAGCCATTGACACAATATGCGACTGCTTCCAGGGCGAGGCAACCCATCCCGATGTCCAACTGCAGATCGTCAAGTCGCTCCTGGCAGCCATCTTGAACGACAAGATTGTAGTGCACGGCGCGGGGTTGCTCAAGGCCGTGCGATTGACGTACAACATCTTCCTCCTATCAAAATCGAGTGCCAACCAGCAAGTCGCACAGGGTGCATTGACACAAATGGTCGGGACCGTTTTTGAGAGGGTAAAGGCCAGATTAGCTATAAAGGAGGCCCGTTTAAATCTTTCACGCGTGTCCCTCAATGACAAAGACGCGTCAGGGGAAAGCGTTCAGGAAGAGAGTGAAGGTAGTACGCAAGATGTTGGCTCCGAGCTTCAAGGCGAGGACGGAAACGAGAACGAGCTCGATGTTGAGTTCACCGAGCCAAGTGACAAGGCAGTTGAGCAACACACGGGTCCCAAGATCACATTACAAAGCTTCGAACAAAACATGAGCTTCAATGACGACCGGATACACGACAACGCACCAACCCTAGTAACGCGCATCAAAGGCAGACCTGGCTCAAGACAAGTTTCCGGACACGACACGTCGCCAAATGCACACGCCGAGCACGAACACACCGAAGAAGAGGAGGAAGACGAAATCTTCGTAAAAGATGCCTACCTTGTTTTCAGAGCCATGTGTCGATTGAGTACAAAGGGCCTCTCAGTGGACCACGCTCAAGACGTGCGATCACAGGGCATGAGGTCGAAGCTACTTTCATTGCATATGATCCACACAATACTCTTTAATAATATTGCTGTCTTCGTATCACCATATGCCACGATCCGAAGCGGCAGTGGTGATGAGCCCACTAGTTTCATTCAGGCGGTCAAACAGTACCTGTGTCTGAGTCTGAGCCGGAATGGCGCAAGCTCCATCAAGCAAGTCTTTGAAGTGGCAGCTGAAATCTTCTGGCAGATGTTGAAATACCTGCGCATTGCCCTCAAGAAGGAAGTCGAGGTATTCTTGAAAGAAATTTACCTCGCAACACTAGACAAGCGAGCTGCTCCTGCATACCAAAAGCAGTACATTCTGACCATTTTTGGGAGACTGGCGGCAGACCCTAGAGCGTTGGTTGAGATATATCTCAACTATGATTGCGACCGCACCGCCCTGGACAACATGTTCCAACGCGTTGTTGAACATCTGTCGAAAATCTCAAGTAATCCCGTCAGCATTACAGCGATGCAGCAGCAGGCATATCAGGACCAACGAGAAAAACAGGCCAGGCAGATGGATTGGCAAAGTCGTGGAACAATGCCTCCTTCACTGACAACAGTATCCATGAACACGCCCCACGACACAGAACATGCATATCCTCAGGAGTATGCAATGAGACAGGAATCTCTGGAAGCCTTGGTCGAGATTCTCCGATCTTTGGTCAATTGGGCACAACAGTCTCTACCAGAAAATGGAAAAGCGCTCAACAACGAATTACGACCATCATTTGAAGAACTTCGGATATCAACAGACACTCGAACCATCTCAGAGTCGCCAATGGTCGGTCTTGACTCTGGCACTGTAACGCCACTTGCCGAAGACGATTACAGTTCACTGGAAAAAGCCAAGCAAAAGAAGACTGCCCTTACAAACGCGGTGCGGGCATTCAATTACAAGCCAAAGCGTGGGCTCAAGGTATTGATTGCTGAAGGCTTCATCGCCTCAGATGCCCCAGAAGATATCGCGCGATTTCTCTTGGAGAATGATTCACTGGATAAGACGGCACTTGGAGAGTTTCTCGGTGAGGGTGATCCCTCGAATATCGCCATTATGCATGCCTTTGTCGATTTGATGGACTTCACCAAAACTCGCTTCACCGAGGCTTTACGTCGCTTCTTGCAAAGCTTTCGTCTACCTGGCGAGGCTCAGAAGATTGATAGATTTATGCTCAAGTTCGCTGAGCGATACATTACAGGCAACCCCAATGCATTCGCAAATGCCGATACTGCTTATGTTTTGTGCTACTCGGTTATTATGTTGAACGTTGATCAACATAGCAAGAAGATCAGAGGCAATCGCATGACGCCAGAAGACTTCATCAAAAACAATCGGGGCATCAACGACAATGCAGATCTCCCCGACGAGTACCTCCGAGCTATTTTTGACGAGATTTCTCACAACGAGATTGTTCTGAACACTGAACAGGAAGCAGCCGCCGACAAAGGGATCATCACCCAACAACCTACGACAGGCCTGGCAAGCATTGGCCAGGCCCTCACCGGTGGTGCGAGAGACCTTCAGCGAGAGGCGATCGTGCAAGCCTCTGAAGCAATGGCCAATAAGACGGAGCAACTGTATAAGCAACTTCTGCGCGCTCAGCGAAGAACTGCAGCTGCAATGCCGGTATCCAAATTTATCCCCGCATCATCGTCCAAACATGTCGGGCCTATGTTCGAAGTCACATGGATGCCAATTCTGACTGCACTTTCCAGCCAAGCTCAAGATCATAACATTGAGATTGTTCGATTATGCATCGAGGGGATCAAATTAGCCATTCGCCTTTCTTGCCTGTTCGATCTTGAAAGCTCTCGTCAGGCTTTCGTGGCGTTCCTCGCTCGGTTCACCAATCTCTACAATTTGAGCGAGATGAAGGCTAGGAATATGGAGGCACTGAAGACTTTGATTGAGATTGCGCACACTGAAGGCAACCTACTACGGGAATCCTGGCGCGAGATCCTGACATGTGTTTCACAACTTGATCGCTTCCAGCTCATCTCCGCTGGTATTGATGAGCGCGCTGTGCCAGACGTCCTCAAATCTAATGCAAGCGCGCCGTCAACTCGCAAGTCTCTCAATGTGCCAGCCAATCGCCGGCGACCAATGTCCAATGCCAGTAGCATACATTTCCAGGCTGATGTAGCCGAAGAGAGTCGCTCAACGGATATTGTTCGAGGCGTCGACCGCATATTCACAAACAGCGCGAATTTGTCCGGAGAAGCTATTGTCGATTTTGTCAAGGCCCTTACTCAGGTCAGCTGGCAAGAGATACAGTCATCGGGTCAGAGTGAATCGCCGCGTACCTACAGTCTGCAGAAACTTGTCGAAATCAGTGGGTACAACATGACTCGTGTGCGCTTCGAGTGGACGAATAT
Organism: Pyrenochaeta sp. DS3sAY3a; assembly: GCA_001644535.1. Lineage (NCBI taxonomy): Eukaryota > Fungi > Ascomycota > Dothideomycetes > Pleosporales > Cucurbitariaceae > Pyrenochaeta > Pyrenochaeta sp. DS3sAY3a. The sequence goes on along the minus strand of KV441651.1, from coordinate 737,588 downwards.
ATGGCAAGTGCTGGGAATTCATTTCAACGAAGTCGGTTGCCACACGAATACCAACGTCGTCTATTTCGCCCTCAATTCACTGCGGCAACTTTCCATGAAGTTTATGGAGATTGAAGAGCTTCCAGGTTTCAAGTTTCAGAAGGACTTCCTCAAGCCTTTCGAGCACATCATCAACAACGCTACCGTCGTCTCTGTCAAAGACATGGTACTTCGATGTTTAATCCAGATGATCCAGGCTCGCGGTGAGAATATCCGCTCTGGATGGAAGACCATGTTTGGTGTGTTTACCGTGGCGGCACGGGAACCATACGGTCAGTATTACCTTCTGTCATATTCGATCATTCGCTAACAACCTACAGAGGGCATTGTCAATCTCGCGTTTGAGAACGTAACCCAGGTATACAACACACGGTTCGGTGTCGTCATTTCGCAAGCAGCATTTGCGGATTTAATTGTCTGCTTGACCGAATTCTCCAAGAACTACAAATTCCAGAAGAAGTCTCTACAAGCCATCGAGCTGCTGAAATCTTCTGTTCCCAAGATGTTGAGAACGCCAGAGTGCTCCTTGTCGGCTCGTGCCGGATACTTGAAGGACTCGGATAAGGGGTCCTCAATACCAAAGCAACCTAGTCGCCAGACTCAGGAAGAGCAATTTTGGTTCCCAGTTCTGTTCGCCTTCCATGACGTTCTGATGACTGGTGAGGATTTAGAGGTACGATCAAGGGCACTGAGCTACCTTTTCGACACCCTGATCAGCTATGGTGGCGACTTCCCGCGAGAATTTTGGGACATGCTCTGGCGGCAGCTCCTCTACCCCATTTTCATGGTGCTAAAGTCCAAGTCTGAGATGACAAAAGTTCTGAACCATGAAGAGCTTTCAGTCTGGCTTTCAACGACCATGATTCAGGCACTGCGCAACATGATCAAGCTTTTCACGCACTTCTTCGAATCATTGGAATACATGCTTGACCGTTTCTTGGATCTTCTTGCACTATGCATATGCCAGGAGAACGATACTCTTGCAAGGATAGGCAGCAACTGCTTGCAGCAGCTTATTCTACAGAACGTGCAAAAGTTCAAGCCTGAGCACTGGAGTCAAATCGTCAAGGCATTTGTTGAGCTTTTCCAACGTACCGAAGCGACAGCTCTGTTCTCTGCCGCCACGAGCGGTTCTTCATCCCACCAAACACCAGTCAATGGTAATCATGACACTCCAGGGTCGCAAACACCAGCGACCGAGGTGAACTCTGGCGAGCTCTCACTCCAAACGCCTCCAGACGAGTCTAAACATGATAATGCACTCGGCATCAATGGACTCTCGGAGCCACGACGACCCTCGGTCGTAACGTCGGACGCATCCAGCATCACAGCTGCCGAACAGCGCATGCCCTCACCCCTTCCCAAGCGTCAGACCCAAGAGCTTGAAGACTACCGTCCAGAGCAAGATCTCCAACAACCTCCCATCGTTGTGACCGCCGCGCGCCGGCGCTTCTTCAACCAAATCATTACAAAATGCGTGCTGCAGCTCCTCATGATTGAAACCGTACAAGAGCTCTTCACCAACGAAGCAGTTTATGAGCGCATCCCATCCGGCGAACTCCTACGGCTCATGGCGGTGCTCAAGAAATCCTACCACTTCGCCAAGCGCTTCAACGCCGACCGCGACCTACGCTCCCGCCTATTCCGCGAGGGCTTTATGAAGCAGCCGCCCAATCTCCTCAAGCAGGAATCCGGCTCTGCCTCCGTCTACGTCAGCATCCTCTTCCGCATGTACCACGACACATCCACGGACCGTGCCGCCTCGCGCGCCGACACTGAAGCCGCCCTCATCCCCCTCTGCGAAGACATCATCGCCTCATACATTGACCTGGATGACGAGACGCAGCAGCGCAACATCGTGACCTGGCGACCTGTCGTCGTGACTGTGCTAGACGGGTACGCCAACTTTGCGCCCCCAGACTTTGACAAGAACGTTGACGTGTTCGCGCCCTTGGTTGTCGGGCTTCTGGGGACAGAGATGGCTACGGATGTGCAGCGTAGTGTGCAGAGTCTTGTTATGCGGATCTTCGAGGAGAGGGTCGGTACCAAGAGGGAGGGCGTCAGGCTTATGACGCCTGTTACTAGGAGTCCAAGGGGGAGCTTTGTGGGGAGTCCGGTTCAGCAGAGGAGGGGGAGTCGGGGACGGTAGATGGAAGAAGGTTAGTGTGTGAGGGGGAGAGAGGATGGTTGGAGGGTGGTTTAGATGTGAGGGAAGAGAATTAGTAGGGTGTTAACTTTTAAAACTTTCTTCTTTTTCTTCTTTTTTTTGGCTGCTCAGCTTTGGGCGAGCGGGCGTGCTTGTATACTAGGAATAGGATTGAGAAAGATAGAGAGTAGGGGGTTCAAACCAGCATCTTTTTTCCAGCTTTAAAGGTGTTTTTTGTTTCAGTCTTGGTCTCCAGGTTTCTCATGCTGAAAGGCAGGAATGTTGACATAGGCAGGCAGTGCAAGTAGGCTCAAGATTGGGCCAAGCGTGATGTCGCATCCATATCTTTCGTAATGTGTATCGACAATTAGAAGATCTGATTCGGTTCGTATTTTGTCGTGTCGTCGTCATAAGGCCACCATCTCGAGTGGACCCACATTGATGGGTCTAGCGAATCAGGAATGAGCGTTTCCGAGCTGGCCATTGGGAGTCGCGGGAGAGGACCGCATCTCTTGTCTCCCAGGGTTATTGCTCTGCTCCGAAAGCAAGGCAAACATTGGGATGAGCTCATTTCTCTTCGACATACATGTTGTCATAATGCGATTATTTGGGATGGATCCTCGTATTGAGACCTGAACAAGACAATGAGTACATTGCGGAAGAGAGGTGCGGGCCTGAGGAAAGTGAAGACTGGGTGTCAGACCTGCAAGTGAGTCAATGGATCAAAGATTTACTTCCATAACACATTCCGAAAGATAGCTTGTTCCATCGCTAATCATAGCCAGAGTTCGAAAAATCAAATGTGATGAGGGAAGACCCGTCTGCTCACGCTGTCTCTCCACAGGCAGAGTATGTGATGGCTACGGCATCTGGGGCGGAGGAGGCAACAGCTATGCCTCGAGATATAACACCGCAAACAAAGAGAACGTCCCATCGCCTTGCATCAAGCAGTCTCCATCATCCAGCGTGTCCAAAGACGAGCAGAGCTATCTGCACTGGTTTAAACTTCGCATCGCCAGCAGCGTCGCCGGCTGGTTCGGTTCCAGATTTTGGGCTCTAACTGTCCTTCCTGCACTCTCAACAGAGCCGGCCATCCTACATGCAGCCGTAGCTCTGAGTGCCGCGCACATCAGCTGCGAGTTCGGTGGAAAGATATCACCGGATGTGCATGAGCGATTCATTCTGCAGCAGTATAGTAAAGCTATACACTATCTCCAGTCCGCGATGCTGCATAATGACAGAGCGTCGATTACGATTGTGCTTATTGCTTGTCAGCTATTCACGTTCCTGGAGTATCTCCGAGGACGTTCCAAGACCGCTGAAACGCATTTGCGAAGCGGTTTGAAGCTGTTGCGAGATCTGCATTCGAGCCGCAGTGTCGAGCATTTTGGCGTCACACTGGTGAAGGCTTCGCCACTCGCGAGAGCCACCGAGGTAGCTATTCTAGAGAGTTTCGGTACGCTTCACATCCAGGTGGATCTGTTTGGGCGCGATATGGCAGACATGAATATCCTGCTGCAGCCAATGCAAGTCGAGCTCCCACAGCCTACATTCTCGAATGCCCAGGATGCACGAGGCTGCTTGGACAAGATACTCCACGGCATTCTCCTTATTTCTCAACGCTTGAGAACCGTCGGCCGGGACACGGATGACTATGCACGCTTGGTCCGCGGTCGAGAAGGAGCTCTCTCGCAGCTCGACGCCTGGCACGAAATCTTCGCCAAAACGTTCCCTGGCTTCGAGAAATCACTGCTCGTACACGGAAACATCAGTTTCGCAGACTTACCATGTAGTCTCTTGCTAAACTACCACACCATGGCAACCATAATGTGTAAAGGCGCACTACCTTTGCCAGAATCCACGTACGCAGCTTTCACAGCCGACTTTTTGTCTATTCTCGACAGCTCCGTCATTCTCTTCAACGCATACTCGGTCGCGCAATCGTTGCCGGAGGGTTTGGACCGCGCAAATACGATTGTGGAGTTTGGCTGGATACCACCGCTGTACTACACTGCCATCAAATGTCGCGTTCCTCGTATACGCCGTCATGCAATTAGACTTCTGGATCGAGTTTCTTACAAGGAAGGCATTTGGGACTCGTTGCTTGCGGCCAGTGTGGCGCGGAAAGTCATGGAGTTGGAAGAACAAGATTCAGCTTGTGAACGGGATGTGCAGCATGACGGTGCACTGGATGAAGTTTGTGGTATGGGAGCTTATTCGCCTGTGACTTTGCCAGAGTCGAGTTTGTTCCATGATGTCCATGTTGAGATGAGAGATGAGGCTATGAGCAGAGCGAGGCTCACTTGTAGACGGTGGCGTTCTGATTCGAGTCTCGAAGTTATTCAGTGCTGTTGGGATGGGGAAAGCTGGGTTCACGAGGATGTGGAAGAGAAGGATATGGATTGAACAGCACGCACAAGAGTTATCGCATCTACTCAGTGCAGAACAGCCTCGAATTCCCAACGACCGCCAGCCTACATACAACAGCCTGCCCCTCTCCAAACCCACCACGGCAAGACCATCTCACTCCAAACACGCATCTAACTCCCTCTCCGTCCACTCCCACAAGTTCTTCCCAAACGCTTCATCCTTACTCAACTCACTCCCCAATCCCGCCTCCCCAACTGGCTCATAATACCTCCCGGTCTGCACCTCCTTGGCCGTCGCAGCCCAAAGGCTATTCTTCGCGCCCTCCTCAACACTAACCCCCATCTTCGGCGCAATCTCCCTCGCCAGATACTCGATCTCGGGCCCACCACCCTGCGCGCCCTTGTTGAACAGCTCCGTGCCCACCTCGCCAGGGTGAATAGCAACAGAGATGAGCTGCGGGTAGTGCGCCGCGTACTGGCGCGCGTACACGACGTTGGCGAGCTTGCTTTGCGTGTACTTGAGCACGCCTGAGAGATGTAGCTGCGCCGACTTGAGCGAGTCGAAGGCGATGCCGCCATCGGGCAGGACGCTGCGGTGCCCTGCGGAGCTGAGCGAGATGACGCGGGGCGGGGAGTTGGGGTGGGCGGCTGCGGTTTTGAGGAGCAGCGGCGTGAGGAGGCGGAGCAGCAGCGCGTGGCCGACGTGGTTGGTTCCGAATTGCTTTTCGTAGCCGTCGAGGGTTGTGCCGGGAGAGCCGCCCATCTGTGTGGGTTGGGGGGTTAGTGAAGAGTATGTTGCTTTGGTTTTTGTACGAAGGGAGGGGGTGCTGGAGGAGGAGGAGCAGAAGAAGGAAGAGAGATACAGAGGAACAATGAAGGAGAAGGAAGACGAAGAAAAAAGAGGAAAAGGTACTTAAACATACAATCCCCGCATTCAAAACCACACAATCCATCCTCTCCGCCTCTTTTACCACCCTCCCTGCCGCCGCCCTCACACTCTCCAAACTCGCCAAATCAACCTCCAAAAACCGAACATCCACCCCCGGCGCCCTCCCCTTAATCTCCTCCACCGCCTTCTCCCCAGCCTCGGCATTCCGCGCCGCAATCCATATCTGCGCTGGTTTTCCGTGCACCGCCAGCTCGAGCGCGGTCTGCTTCCCGATGCCGGCGGAAGCGCCGGTGATGAGGAAGACTTTGCCTGCGAGCGAGGGGATGGCGGTGGAGGGGGTGTAAGGGTGGGGTGGGCGGCGGGAGAGATCGGAGGGGAGGGAGGAGGCGATTGTTGCTGGTGGGGTGGACATTTTTGATCTGTGTTTGTGTTGTTGTTGTTGTTGCAAAGTGTGTTTGAGTAGGTATATGTTGTTGGATGTGTTGCTGGATGGATGGAGCTCGATGAAGCGATACGCAAAGTGCGTACACGTGCAAGACAGGAGAGACAAGAGAGAACAGAATCAGTCTGCCCGGAATACGCACAACCGTTCGGAAAGGAGGGCTTATATACATCTCCCCTTCCACAGAGAATTCGTCCGTGAAGGACTGTGTTCCATGCAAATCCGTCACTGACTCCTCAATCCCACGCATCTTCTCCTCCTGTTCCACAAACCACAGCCCGTCTTTCCCGAGCCACCCACTAAGATTCCACACACTCATCCATTCATCCACGTTCCCCCTAGACTCGAGGATCCCTCTGCTACAAGCACCCGTGGAACCGTCAGTGGAGCCTCATGTAAACTAGCCAATGACAAGCCAGAGATTCCGAGCACGCCTATGGCGATGAAGTGGTTGGGGAGAGAAGAGAAGTATCAGTTTTAAGGCGTGCCTGATAAGCGTACAGAAGTATCTTACTGTTAGTAGCGAGCGTACATGGACAGCACTGTGTGGATTCCTTGCCACATGCTTGCGATTCATCGACGTCATGTGAGTCAATTTCTACCACGCTGTGTATCGCGGACGTGAAAAACAGCTAGACTTCACGTATGGGCAGGCAGGCAGCCAGAATGGGATGCCGAGAGAGGAAACACCATGATATGAAAAAGGGAGATATCACGGCACAATAGACGGGAGAGATAGCTATGAACTTTGTTGATTTCTGATCCGCCAGTGCCGGAGCAAAAGCGTAATCTACACCAATGTTTGACTGAGCTAACTAGACGGAAGCGTTCAATCTTGGTGTGTGTGATGTGCCAAAGTAAAAGGGAAAGTTCTGCAGCCAGAATTGAATGGAGCTAGACGGGAGCTTTTCAATCTTGACGGTGCAGGACAATCGCTCATCTGATTGGAAATTGGAAAATGTGGGAGTAAAACAGGCCAGCCTCCGTGGTGCTCGCTGCTAGAAAGAACTTTTGCAAGAACCCAACCTTTTACACCCATGTATGGTATCCTAGTGTCAACCATAGGAAGAAAGACAGCCATTAACGCCGCTGATGCAGTAGAGTCATGAATGATGTGCCATACTAGACGGGTAGACGGACCCCTCTCATGCAAGCAAGTTGTCGGAAACGAGTGACGGGTCGAAGTCCGCTAGTCGACCTTGATTGTCATCTTGGGCTTCTTGGGGCTATTGTCGTTCTCGTCATCAGCCTTGCGCTTTGAGGTTTCTCCTCTCGAGAACTGCACTTCGTTAGCCGAATGAACGCGGTGTGAGTAGGGAATGGGAGGCATACTCTCTGGGCGTGCTCTTTGTCGGAGTCGTAGACATCTTCTTCAGCCTTGCGCGACTGCTCTTGCTCGGGAGATGCACGGTCGCGGTCGCGACGGTCACGGTCACGACGGTCACGGTCAAGACCAAAGCCATTGCGGTTTCCACGACGTCCGAATGGAGTTCCCCGACCACGGCCACCATAGCTTCGGTGCATGCGCTCGGGATTAGCACGGTCCTTCTCCCTGCGGCGCTCCTTACGAATATCCTCCTTCTCTTGCTCAGTGAGATCCCAGTCTGGCTTGATGCCCTTCTCTTCACACTTGGCCACGACGTATTCCCTCTTGCCCATGATGGTGAGGTCTTTACCGTTCCACTGGGGCTTAGGGTCTAGGTTGAGGAAATCCTTCTGAGCATCAACCGAGTCGAAATCGATGAAGATACTGCCCTTGAAGTTTTTGTCGTCGTCGCGGCGCTTGCGGACTGAGACAGAGCCAAAGGGGCGGAACATCTCCTCGAGCTCAATCTGGCCGGGCTCGCTGTCGCCCACGTCGAAACCCTTGATGTAGACACTGGCAGAGGGGTCATTGGTAAGATCTGCCTTCATGCGGAAGAAGATTCCCTCAAGTGTACGGGGGTGGTCGGCGTTTGGGTTGGGGGCAGGGGCGACAATCGGAACTTTGAGCTTGATAGCCTCGTTTCCAAGACCGGCACGGTCGCCGTCTTCTACCAAGATGAAGTCGTCCATTTCACGAACTGCATCGACGATAGCCGAGTAGGGCTGGAATTGCTTCATGCGATTGAAGTCAGCGATGTGCTTGAGGGGTACTGGAATGTTGTCAGGGCCCCCGAGCAAGTTGAAGAGATGCCAGTCGTAGCACAGATTGCGAATGCTGAAGTAGAATCGAATCTATGGATTGTCAGTGGATGGAAGCTTGTGGGGGACAATGAGTCGTACTTGTCGCCAAATCTTGGTCTTATCGCTGGTTGTGGGCAGATTCCGGTACTCTTCGTTGGGGCTGTTCAGCGGATTAGCAAGGCAGTTGGTGAGACGGAGCGCGTGAATGGAGCTCACTTCTTGCGGCTGCGCTGGTTTCCATTGCCGCGATAGTTGCCACGACCGCGCTGGTTTCCACGACCGCGATAGTTGCCATTGCGGCCATTGCGGTCTCGGTCGCGATCCTGGGGGCCTTGTTGCGACCACTTGCCCTTGCCGTCCTCGGGAATGTCGCGGTCACGCCTAGCCTTGGTGTCCTTGACGTCCCACTTCTCCTCGCCTGCGTCAGCGGAGGAGGTGCCGTCGGCGATGGGCGTGTCAGACTCGGCGGTCGCAGGAGCGAGCTTGCGCGCCTCGTCGGCGGCCTGGGGCTCCGCGGGAGTGGTCATGTTCGCAGTGCAGGCTGCGCTGGTCGCGGAGAAGAGGGGAATTGAGTCGGTGTGCAGGCAGAGAGTGCAGGAGCGGGACGGGGTGCTGCTGCGGTGCAGGAGAGAGGAGGAGAGAGAGATGCGGTGGGGAGCTCTTGCGGCGGCGCGCCCGCGAAACTTTACAGCGGGGAGCGGCGCTAGCTAAGCGAACTCAGATTTTCCGAGCCGCCGCAATCTGGCCCGTGCGCATCCGCCTGCAATTGTTCGCCGGAGCCGTGAAGCTCACTGCGAGAAGGGCCCGTTGCACGTCGACTGTCCAGTGGCCGCCATCATGCCGCGCAAGAAGCCCAGGTTCAATTCGCTCAAGAAACTCGTATGCCCTCCGTCTGGGTCGTCCCATGTCCGTTGCTGACCGCGCGTAGCATGTCCGCCAGAACTGGTCCCGCTGGTCACTCTATGCCATCTCCCAACTGCGGGCCCCCAACCTCGGACGCACATACTTCCAGCAGAAATGGACCGCCAAGGCCACTACTCGAGCCTACCATGGCGAGCAAATACGGGAGAAGAAGTGGAAGCGGCAGTTCAGTCGGAACCTGCCATCCGTAGTCGGCATGGATCACAAGTACCTGGCCAGATACGATGGCTCAGAACAGGCCGCAGGACGAGGAGCAGGCGCAGATATACAAGTGAAGCCCAACACACCGCTAATGACACCATATATGCAGATGGCCTACTACCCGCTGGAGAGGCGACTAGACACGGCAATCTTCAGGGCCATGTTCGCAAGCAGCGTGAGGCAGGCCCGGCAATTCGTTGTCCACGGTCTTGTCAAGGTCAATGGCAAGAAGGTGCGTTTCCGCAGAGGCTATACAGCAATTCAGCTCACGGCTGACATTCCCCCAGATGCAGTATCCTGGTTACATGCTCAACCCCGGTGACATGTTCCAAGTCGAGCCCTCGTCCGTCATGTTCGCAACCGGCGCCCCCAAAACCCGTTCCTCAACCGGTCGCCGCGTCGCCAAAGAAAAGGCCGCTGGCCGCGCCGAAGCCCGCGAGAAGAGCGGTGGCCAGACCCCGCCGCAGCAAAAACCAAACGACCTCCTCGCCCAGTCGAAGCGCGAAGAACCCACACCAGCCGAGCTGAAAAAACACCTCCAAGACCTCATGCTCCAAGTCGACGAAGTCCTCGCGGAAGACGTCAAGGCCAAGGACAAGCAGAAATTCCGCTCGTTCCGCCAGACCGTCAAGAAAGCAATCAGCCTCTGGCGGTCCGCAAACCCAGAGACAATCTCAACGCTAGACACGCAATTCGACTTCCTCAAGACGCAAATCGCCGAGCGCGCCGCTTCCTCGACCCCCTTGTCCTCGACCGACGCCTCCGCCCCCGAGCCCCTCATCTCCGAGGAAGACCAGGCCCGTCTGCGCTCCGCTTTCGAGAAACTGCGCCTCGAGACCGAGTACACGTCGTCGTGGAACTCGCGCAACGCCGCGTTCCCGTATGCCACGCCCTGGCGGCCCAGGGACTACATGAGCGCGTTTGCATTCATCCCCCGCTATCTCGAGGTCAATCAGAATGTCTGTGCTGCCGTGTACTTGAGACATCCGGTTGCGAGGCCGGGGCTGGCTGAGGTGCCGACGCCGTTTCATATTGAGACGGGGCAGTTGGCGTTTAATTGGTATTTGAGGAATCGGTAGAGGGGCCGTGGTGGATTTGGATGTGTGGATGGATATGTTGTAGAATAGGGATGAATGGGAGAAGAGAGAGACATTGTACCATACTGTCACAACACGTTAGAGCAGAAAGATTATGCATATGATGATGTTTGTCCATATATATGATTGTTCCAATGATTGATTGATAGAATCATGAATTATAGATAGACATTGCTGCCCAACGTCTTCGTATTTGCTCTCTCAGATGCCGTTGTATAAAACACACGCACCGAGTCCCTTGTCTTCCCTCTGCCCAAGGCTGCGTCCCAAAAAGGAAATATACTACACGAGGATACGAAGCTATTAGTTCACAGGCTCCTCAACCCGCTGAGTAATAAATGCGAACAAGAAATGCCTCCGTCTCTGGTCAAAGCCAGACAATAAACAGAGTCTGTGCATGCAAAAGCCAATGCACGGCAAGGTTCCATAAGAAAAACGGAACAAGATCATCACGGAAATCTCATCTCCAACGCCAGACCAGCCGAACGCCAGGATATCGAATCGAAAGGAAACGTCCCAAGCGGGACTCGGGACTCTTCGCAAAAGCGCGGAGCGCAAAGGCTCCGTCGCTGCAATGTAGCTGTTGCAACATCGCTACTGTGTAGCGCGACGCGGTAGTCTGCGAGACGGCATGACTGCCAGTGCAAGTGTGGGTATAGACTCGATGGTACAAGCGCTGCAAAACGCATTGTACAATCGTGATCGTGTTCACCGGATATGGGGGGTGCCAGAAACGTGGTGGTTGTGCCGCTACAGCACGATAGGTTGACTTGTTCAGTCATCATCTGATTCCTCGTCGTATGTCAGGATGCTTCGGGGGTAGCGGAGGGTTTCTGCGCTGGGACGTGGGCTCACGTCGACGACGCTGCTGTCGGGTGTCCAGTGTGAGGTTGTTTCTGAAGTCGTCGAGGCTGTGTATTGCCTGAAGCCGTTTGCTACGACCTCTGACATATCCATGTCGGAGTCGTAGCTGGGAGGTTCGCTGGGTGCGCCCGAGCGATAGCTTGGGAGGCTGTCTGTTCGCGATAGGGGGCGTGATGGGATCTCGGGTAGGGACGTTGGAGGGTATGTAGATGCGGTAGACAGTGGGGAGTACGGTGCTCGGATCTGGTGGTGACAGTGGCAGGATGTGTGGTTGATGACTCTGCCTTCTTCGGCGTCTCGTACCAAGTCGTTGACCACATCGTGAGCTGCCCTCAGTTGCCTGATCTCCTCTTGCATGGCGCTCTCCAGAACGCCTTCTTGCTCCTGGATCAGCGCTCGCTTCTCCTCATAATCTGCGATGCGTTCCTGGTCACGTCGTGCCCAGTTACCACGCCACCAGTTCCTCCAAGCATGCTGTCGAGCTGCACGACGGTAAGCGCGAGCGTTGTCACGTTCCTCACGGGTAGCAGCTCGCTCAGTGCGGGTGCGTAGGCTACTGCATTTGTGACGAATCACGGCAAACAAACAGCCACAGCAGAGAATACCAAGGGTTACCTCGAGGGCGATAATGTAAGGGGCAGCTTTTGGTGGTCGAGGTGGAAGTTCATCCTGTGATGGTCAGTAAACTCTAGCTTAAATATTACGACTTCGTATAGTGGGATGACTCACATTTGGTGCTTCATACGGCCGTGGAGCTGAAGCATCAGCCTTCAGGTGACCTCCAGATAGTTGTGAAGAGTGCGCGTGCGCTTGAGCAAAGGCTTCCTCGGGACGACCCATCTCGTTTGTGTGCTTATGATAGTGACTAGGTTGAAAGTGAATGTACACGAGTCTCCATGCACCATGAGCCTTGTGCCCAATAGTCTTCAGGATGCAGGCGAGTCCGTTGCACTGATTCAACTCTTCCGAAAAAGCATGTGCCTCTTTCCGCAATTGGGAATGGATATACTTCTTCTTCTCGGCAATAGCTTTGTGGAGTTCTTCAACTTCAGCCTGAAGAGCTTTGAGCTCACGGAGGTCGTCTTCGAGGGATGGCGACTCGACGTCGACTTCTAGACCCTCGGTGTTATTGGACACTGTAAGGCGAAGGTACTTAGGAGGTGAACGCCAGGACTCGGAGACTGCTTTATCACTGGCAGAAGGGTTTGGGGTTTGTTCAAGTCTTAGCAATACCGGGGGCTTTGATTGCTGCTTGAATGAGATGGTGAAACCAGAAGGTGTGTTGAGAGGCTTTCCGTCGATAGCCTTGATGTTAACTGTCAAGAGCTGGGCGGGTTCATCCGTTTCCTCCTGACCGTGAAGGCAGGCTGACTTCCACTCGAGGTCCAAATCGCGCTGCCGAAACCATTCATTCTGTTCAAGGTCGGTGACGCCAGAGTAGGAGCCAGATCCAGAAGCAAAGTCACCGTTCCACTCTTGAGGAAGGTAGACTCCATTCAAGGTAATGTTGGAAGAACCACAAGCTTCTTCTTGAGTATGACTAGTGAAGCTCAAGATCTAAGAACAGGTGAGCAAAGGGACGTCACTCTTTTAGGTGCCTGAAGTGGGCCTTACAAGAGACTCGTCATCCTGGTCCGTGTCAGGATGGCCAAGACAGCCGGCGCAGGGCACGCTGAAGGTCGCATGCGCGTAGTTTTGTTGAAGGTCTATATGCGTTCAGCAGGTGCCTAGGGATGGCAAAAGCGGATTCTTATAAGTCGAGGACGCACCTAGTTGCAAAAGCTTTCCCTCTGTTCGAGGAAAGGCGATGTCGCGACCCGGGAGAGCGGCGGAGAAGACGGTCGCAGAGAATGCGAACGCTGACAGAACCTTTGACTTCAAGGACTGCATGCTGAACACGATAACACAAACACGGAAAGAAAGGAAGGAAGGAACGACACAGCTGTCAACGCAACAAAACGAAGAGCTGCTAACTGCAGACACAGCGATGTCTGGTGGGATATGGGAAAGGTGTTTTTCCCAGTCCTGGGAGGATCAGGCACCCGTCCGAGGGCGAAGTATAAGGGCGGCCGCTGCTGGACGCTACATGGGCCGCGTGGCTGCGGTCAGCGTGGCTTAGATGTCCGGTCACGATTCAGCTTGGTGCATGACTGCAATGTGATGAAACACAGAATACGAGAGTTTGATGGAAGACGTGATAAGGCAGAGAGAGTATCGAAACTTTGTCGTGAAGATGCTGGCGCTTGGAGAGAAGGCCATCTGGCAGGATGAATTCGACGCTGTTCCTTCCACTTCCGCCGAACCGTACTAACGTTATGCGCTTGGCCCCCAAAAACACGGAGAGTAGAATCACGAATTCAGACCTTCGTGTATATGCTAAAGCAATCATCTCCTCGTTCTGGGTATGTTCAGAAATGTTTAAGACAATAGGTGTGTCTTGTAATGTTCAGGTTTACATGCTTGAGATTTCTTTGAAGGTGGTACTGAGTGTGATTCGTTCCTAGCAAGTTCACTGAAGGCGTATACTCAAGAACATGGAAAAGTGAGTGGCCAAATAAGCATTACTAGAGTGCACCAAGGCATCTACTATTCTGCACAATGACGATCAGCGTGAATGTCGGGGTAGGGAAGTTGATGCCAAGATTTCTGGCCCAAGCTCTTCAAGCGACGATCAGTGACGGAGAGGAGAATCAACCCACTTGGACATCAACCACGCTCTCTACTTTCCACCTTCGCGACACTTGAGGCGACCAAGGCGCGCTCCAAAGCTTACGCAAACACCGAAACCCCTTACTTTCCCTAGTCACGAGCGCGACAAGCGCCCACAAATTGCGTCAACATGGCAAGTCACTCTGGAATGATCGCAACTCATCCTCTATGCTCCCTCTAACAAGCATGATAGCTTCCTCTGGGCCTACTAACGGCCGCGATCAACCACCCCATGCTGGTTGAACTCAAAAGCGGCGAAACACTCAATGGACTACTTCTCAACTGCGACACCTGGATGAACCTCACCTTGAAAGAGGTAGTTCAGACAAGTGCCGACGGCGACAAGTTCATGAGACTACCAGAAATATATGTTCGCGGAAGCACGGTAAGCATTATCAAAGGTGCCGTTTAGGATGCGACTAAGAGGCTGGCAGATCAAATATCTCCGGGTACCTGACGAAATTGTCGACCACGTCAAAGAGCAGCAGGTCAAGGACCAGGCGAACCGAGGCGGCCGAGGTGGAATGCATCAACGAGGCGAACACCGGGGCGACCGTGGGGGTCGAGGTATGCGAGGCCGTGGACGAGGACGCGGACGCGGGGGCGGTGGAGGCGATCGTGGAGGAGCATGAGGGATGTACAATCGCGCCAAAACATGTCGACAACTGGTGCACGAATTCATGCCTATCCGCATGCAGGCAGCTCGGCAGTTTTCCTTCTGAAAAAAGCATTGGTCACCTCGAATCAGTCACGTTCGGAATGGATACTACAGCTGTAGGACTGGCACTGTTGGCCTAAAGCAAGTAATGGAAAGATGGCAACAAGCCACAGTGCGAACGTCAATGAGCTTTTCGGGGCCACAGTTCCTGCCTTGAGATGTTCCGTGCAGGTCTTGATGGCATGCGAAATAACTCTGGTTGCGAATCACGAAGAGATTGCCTAAAATGGCCATCAGCATCCTGGAGCATATTCCCAATTAGGAACCAGTCATTTCAAAGAATACACAACAGCTCTCTCTCAAAGTAGTATTTTTACGAGTATTGTAGTTGTGGAAGTTCCCGACTAGGCGGCTAGCAGACCAATGCGGGGTATATTGCCTGTATACTCGACTTCCGAGCTTACGTCGGTCTACGCGACCAAGGCGTAACTGTCCGACTCGATCGTTTATTGATAGCCACCTCCCGTTTTTAGGAGCTACTTCGGCTTTTAAGATCCGCGTGATGCCCTGGATCTTTTCTATTCTCTTCTGTCCTGTCCTTTTAACCACATTGTCCGCCCGGCCTAGATAGACTTCCGTTTACCTCGAGCTCCACTGAAAGCGACCATATGCAACAAGCTTAGAATCATAAAGCTATCTCCGCAATTGCCAAATTAGATCTCAAATTCAACTAGACGCTTTTACATCTCCAGCCATGACCAGTTTTTTAATTCCAGATGAAGCCCTCGCAGGCATTAATGACCAAGTCGTTATCATCACTGGTACTTTACTCAGACCACATAGCAATAAACAACCAACTAACCTAAACTCTAGGCGCATCCTCAGGAATTGGTCTCGCAACGCTCCGCCGAGTTCTCAAACATGGCGGCAAAGTCTTCGCCAGCGACCTCAACCCCCTTCCCTCACCAGAAAATGGCACCGTCCCTTTCATGAAAGTAAACGTCACCTCCTGGGCCGAGCAGCTCGCCATGTTCAAAGCAGCCGAAAAGGAGTACGGCAAAATAGACCATGTTTTCGCCAACGCGGGGGTCCAGCCTACCGTCTCGCTCCTGGAAGACGACGTCGATGAGAACGGAGATCTCCTGCCCCCGAGACTGGATACATTCAACGTAAATATGACGGGCGCCGTGTACACCGTTAAATTGGGCATCCACTTTCTAAAACGCAACCCTAATGGCGGGAGTATAGTCGCCACAGCTTCGGTGTCGAGCTTCACCCGCTTCCCAGCGACAGACTACAGTACGTCCTTTCCCCTTGTCGCCACCCAGACCCTTTCCTTTGTGTTTATATCTCTGACCCCCACGCAGCGGCAGCCAAACACGGGGTCCTCGGCCTCGTGCGCGCACTCTACAGCCACCTCTCCCCCAAACTCCCCATCCGGATCAACGCCATCGCGCCCTCGTGGACAGACACGGGCATGATGCCGCGCGAAGTACTCGTCGCGCTCGGCGAAGGCGGCTACCAGTCTGCCGACGTTGTGGGCCGGTCGGTAACGCTGCTCATGACTGATAGCGCGCGCCACGGCGAGCTGATTTACAGTGACCGTGGCGAGTTCCGGGACCTCGAGAATGGGGACATTGGGTACCATGCGCATACGAAGCGTATGGTGGGTGTTAAGCCGGACGAGGAGTTGTCCGAGTTGAGTGTTTTTGGGAAGATGGTCAAGGTTGATAATGCGTTTGAAGAGGTAGATAAGGGAACCGGTACCGCGGCTGCGTGAGATGGATGTTGAGGGTTCGTGGAACTCCGGACTGGGATTGGAAATGGGGTGGTCCTTAAGGCTTTTAGATGAGTGGATAGAGCTCTCGAGGTGAACAGGAAGGTCTTTTAGGATATCTGAGCTTGTAAATAATGCCGCAGGGGTATTCGTAGTACTCACTCAGTTCCTTCCAAACAATATATAAAAAATAGTGCCTATATCGTCTCTATACTTCATGACTATACCTCTTGTCATACCTCACTCTCTCAATCTACGCAGCATAAGATCCTGCAAACGGCACCGTGTTCTTTGACTTACATCAACGCCAAACAATCTCGATCTAGAACTCATATCGTACAGGCCCGCTCGTAAGATTCTGCACTAACTGAAGAATCCACGCTTCAAGAGAACTTGTACTACACAATCGAGCGCCCGTGAGTCGCAACACAGCATGTATTACCTCTCTCTCCGCGACCACGGCAGGAAGCCTGATCACTGAAACACAACAGTATCGGCTTGCAACTCATGCTTGGGATTACGTATACAGCTGCGTATGTGTTTCGAGGTCTCTCGCCAGCAGGCAAAGTACTGAATGGGATGGATGGAGATGTGTAACGCGTACTTCGAGGCTCGAGGGTCCTCGTCTCCTCTCTAGTCTACGCTTTACCCAGCGCGGCCATTGTTCATACAAGCAGGTGACTGACACTGCAACAGCAACAGTAGTATTTGGGCTGGCAAGACAAGTTGTAGTATGACCGTGGGAGGGGAGGTATGCTGACGAGGGTCTAGACGCTGGTGGTGTCGATATCGATACTAGGACGGGCGAAGTGATGGCTGGGTAGCTTGTGGTTCTAGCAGATCTAGACGCAGGTCATGTGAACATCTCAATGGACTCCCGAGGTCCTGTGGGTTTCCTTCAATCGAGACTCTGGAACTGCGTACCTAGGTACAGAGTCTGGCCTGTTGGGATGCAAGAGCTACCTAGAGTCAGGCCAGTGTCGCGCCGTCGGCCGCGGCCGTACGCTGAGTTGGTGGATGTGGAGACATTGGGGAAGAAGGCATTTCCGTGGGGAAGGTGGTGGTAGAAAGGGAGGTCAGTGAAGAAGGATTTTCCTTTGGATTTGGAAGAAACGTGGAGAAACGTGGAGGAACACGCAATCTGCAAGGTGTTTTGGTTGGGACTTCTCTATTTGCTCAGTATGGCTAGCTCGGCTCCTTTTCCAAAGCACGGGTAGATATTGGATACCAGGTGGAACAGAAGCACACAAGAAGTAACGTGATTCGGCCAAAAAAAGAGGAAAGACAAAGGATTAAGTGCACTTGCGTGACCAACGCTCGTCCTCTGACCTCGGATCAAGGTAGTATAGGTAAACGTACTGCCAAGTAGCTACATGTGAAGCGCGAAACTGGCTGTTTGCCGTTCTAAATGCCGTAGCGAGAAGTAGTAAGACGTATTGTGGCAGTGAAGAAAATAAGCGCTCGGCCGAGAATGAAATCGTTATAGGATATTCAAAAGCGGTATTCTACGTAGACATGTGCTCAGTAATAGACAAATTACAACACTGTTTTCAACATGAATAGGCACATTGGCATCTCTGTTGAAGCTAATCGGAGTGGTACGGATCACGGCAAGTGAATCGGCTGAGAATGCCTCACTGCCCAGACAGAGCAAGAGAAAGAGAGTCTGCGCAAAACAAGGCCTTAAGCGCAGGAAAAGGTGAAGGACTGGTCCAATTCGAGTATGCTTGAGACCCGGAGTGATTTCAGGGTTAGCGAGATGGTGGAGGAGGCTGGAAGAGTCGGTGCTCGCTTCCTTTTTTGGAGTGACTGTTGTCACTGAATATGAAATACGGACCCTACACGTCTTTGACGGGACCTTTGTGAACTCAGCATGCTTTCATCAATCAGCTGATGATTGGAATCGTCCTTGGCCAGGCTGATGGATCAAGTAATCGAGTATTTGTCCGTGAAGCAGGGATGACAAAGTGATGCCCACTTGGTGTAGTCCTCAACATATGTGCGCGTCCAACTAGCTCCACTCGATGGCACCCTGGAAACTAACTTGTAGTGATTACTTGCTCCCTAGCTATTCAGAGCCTCGTAGCATGTTGGCAATATTTTATTGGGAAGCGAGTCTGGTGTACATCCGAGACCCGCTGGCTCTAGTGTTGTTTTGACGAGACCGCATCCGACGGCACAGTAGAGCCTCATTGCTGCTACCCGACACGCGTCGCATCATCCATTCAGCCAGTAAATTCACTTTGATCAGTGGAATCCTGTATGATGAAGTGGAGAGAGGTTTGAAAGATGTCTGGCATAGCTCGATCTCTGCAAGGATATCCGGGAGAACAATCTCGCGAGCGTTCGCGCTACGACTGCATTTCGCACACCGATGTCCACCCAGTCGGAGCGCAGCATTGAAGCAATATCAGCTGGAATCGGTCCAATTGAACCGGTAGCACTTCGGGCGACTTCTAACCTAGTTGGAGACGTACCTTGGGGACGCGAGGCTATCCCACAGCTGAGGTTGACCGGGAGGCGGAAATTTGGTTCCGATTGGACTGTGGGGAAGAGCAATATCTGGGGTAAACGTTTACGCCTCGTCCTTGTTGCAGATGTGAGAAGGAAGAGTGTTTTGCTCTCGTTGTCGTTCGATCTGTCCATTGTTGCATTGGTGGCTGCGAAAAGAGCGAGGGAGTGCGGAAGACCCTGGGCAGTAAGATGATTGAGTCAAGACCGACTTGCCCACATGGTGGCCATCAGCTATCCGGGTTGCGGTGTCTAGGAACATCCTAATACGTGAGGTGGTAGGGCTGTGGGCCTTGAATGGAAAGGGGCAACGGGGAGTCAAAACTCGAAGAAGGCACGTGGACGGCGCACCCCACGGTTGACCTGCCATGGACAAGCATCCAGATTCCACGACAGACAGCCTATCAGGAGGCGTGCATTTGCACCTGGACCAGGATCCGGGAGAAACGTCCAAGGAGCGTGGCGGCGCGGGGTAACGCAGGTGGATATCTTATCCACGAAATCCATCGCCCAGCCGCACCCAAGCAGCGCGCAAGGGATCCGACATCACGTACCGAAGCTGGCTTCCGAGGGCTTTGGCTGGGGCGCCGCGGCCGTCTCACAGACCCGCGACGGCGGACTGCCCCAGACTGAGCGAGTTGCCGATCATGGCTTAACCTGGGGGCGGGTCGACTCCGCGCTGAGTGGTCCTCGACGTGTTGGTGCATGCCCAGAACGAGGAGCGCCTCGCCCGTCGCAGTTAGCCGGGGCACCACCACGCTGCTTGGCACACAGGCGCTTTCTGGGGAGGCGTCAGACTCGTGCAAATGGGCCCTGGCCAGCTTCCGAACTGTGTGGACCATCAATAATGGGTCTGGGGCTCCAGGTATAAGAGGGGACCGAGGGCACGGCGTTACGACTTGCCATTCTTTGGATCCTCGTGCTTCGCCTTTGTCTACCTCCCTCCCTATCTGAATTCCGCTCAGACATTTCCCTCAGCATGGCGCAACCTCAAGCGGCATACCCGGAAGAGAAGCTCGGGTCCAGTCATCATGAAGATCTCAAGGGCGATGATACGCATCAAATCGCTGAGCGTGGACATGCCGCCACCGACATGTAGGCCTACCACAATGGACACTGACTGACCATTTGGCTAATTGTTCCTAGTTACGGTCACTCTCTCGTACAATTCGACCCCAAGGCCGAGTCGCGACTGAGATGGAAGATCGACTTGTACATCATCCCTACCGTCGCACTGCTCTACCTCTTTTGTTTCATCGATCGCGCAAACATTGGTAATGCGCGATTGGCTGGACTCGAGAAGGACCTCAAGCTCACCGGCTACGACTACAACTCTGTCCTGTCCGTCTTCTACATCAGCTACATCATTTTCGAGATTCCATCCAACATTTGCTGCAAATGGATCGGTCCTGGTTGGTTCATCCCAATCATCTCGTTGTGCTTCGGCATTGCCTCGATCGGCACGGCCTTTGTTCATAACATCCACGCAATCTCTGGCGTCCGTTTTCTTCTCGGCATCTTCGAGGCTGGCATGCTTCCCGGTATTGCCTACTACATGTCTCGTTGGTATCGACGATCGGAACTTGCTTTCCGTCTGTCGCTCTATATCGTCATGGCTCCCCTCGCTGGTGCCTTCGGAGGATTGCTTGCTTCGGCCATTTTGACCCTCGACTCTTTTGGCTCCCTTACTCGCTGGAGGATGATCTTCGCTATTGAGGGCATCATTACCTGCCTCTTGGCCCTGATTTCATTCTTCACCCTCACAGATCGTCCCGAGACTGCGCGATGGCTCAGCCAGGCTGAGAAGGACCTTGCCATTGCCCGTGTCAAGTCCGAGCGTGTTGGACAGAACGAGGTTCTCGACAAATTGGACCGAAAGAAGACGTTCCGTGGTATCTTCAACCCAGTCATCCTCACTACCTCGTTCATTTTCTTGCTCGACAACATTACCGTCCAGGGTTTGGCTTTCTTCGCTCCCACCATTGTCCGCACTATCTATCCCAAGAACACTGTGGTTTCTCAACAGCTTCACACTGTTCCTCCCTATATTGTCGGAGCCTTCTTCACCGTCCTCATCCCATTCATTTCTTGGCGCATTGACAGGCGTGTCATCCTCTTCATCTGCTCTGCTCCTCTTATGATGGCCGGATACATTATGTTCTTGGCCAGCCACAATGCCCAGGTCCGTTACGGAGCAACCTTCATTATTGCCTCGGGTGCCTTCTCTTTCGGTGCTCTCTGCAATGCCCACGCCTCTGCCAACGTTGTGTCGGACACTGCACGAGCGTCGGCGATCGGCACCGTCGTCATGTTCGGCAACATTGGTGGTTTGATTTCGACATGGAGCTTCTTGCCCTTTGACGCCCCCAACTTCCACATTGGCAATGGTCTCAACTTGGCAACAAGCAGCAGCATCCTGGTTTTGAGCATATGTCTCCTTCTCTGGATGAAGATGAGCAACAAGAAGAGGTCGAACGTCAATGTTGATCAGGAGTTGGCAGGCAAGTCAGCTGGAGAGATTGAAGACTTGGACTGGAGGCATCCATCCTTCAGGTGGAGGGAGTAAAGATTGGAAATCATGGCTTGAAACGTTCTGGCTACCGTGTTGATATTACTTCTTCACCGCTCCGTCCAGCATAATTATATGAGATTGAAATGTAACATAATGCACCTTTGAAATTTATCACCGAGTATTTTCCGAAACTTGGCCTTCCTGCTTTTAATGTGACGAATCTGAGAGAAGAATCATAAGGCGCCAGATTGATGTTGCCGACTCGCGATAAGAAATCCCGTGTTGGAGCCCCGCATCAGAGCTCTAAGCTCCCCAGACCTCGGTCCGTTCGGTTTGCGTCATCCATCGAGCGTACACTTAACCATGTTCGATTTTTCAAACCACTGCAGCTTCTTGAGCTTGAATTACAAATCCATATTTATATCAAGGCTTGAATCGTCTGGGTGCCCTAGACGCCTTCCAATTGTCGATTGAGCTTCGACCGAATACCGAAAGCACAGAATAATTACTATACTGAAGAACTCACAAAAATGCCTTCAGCAATTGCAATCAAGCAAGTAGAGGGAAAGCCAGGAAAAGTCTACTACCCGCTCGAGAAGATCACCCTTCCCGAACCAAGCCCCAAAGACAATGAGGTACACACTTATCCACAACGATTACACTCCCTCCTCCACAGCGTCTAACCCAACCCACCAGGCCGTCATAACCCTCACCGCCGCCGCCCTCAACCACCGCGACCTCTTCATCCGCCAACACCTGTACCCCGGCACAACCTTCGGCGTGCCCCTCCTCGCCGACGGCGCCGGCATCGTCACCTCGACCGGCGGGTCCGCAGCCGCCAAATCCTGGCTCAACAAGCGCGTCGTGCTCAACCCGGGCACGGGGTGGAAAGACAGCCTCGACGGCCCCGAGCACCCCAAGGGCTACGCCATCCTCGGCGGCACCAACACGAATCCCGCGGGCACGCTGGCCGACGTCGTGACGCTCGATGCGAATGAGCTGGAGGAGTGCCCGCCGCATCTGAGCGACGAGGAGGCTGCCGCGCTGCCGCTGACGGGGCTGACGGCGTGGCGGGCGTTCTGGGTCAAGAGCGGGAATGCGGTCGCCGGGCGGAATATTCTAGTTACGGGGATTGGTGGGGGTGTGGCGCTGATGGTGTTGCTGTTTGCCGTTGCGCAAGGGTGCAATGTGTATGTGACGAGCGGGAATCAGGAGAAGATTGACAAGGCAGTCCAGTTGGGTGCCAAGGGGGGCGTGATTTACAAGGAGCAGGGCTGGGAGAAGAAACTCCAGGCGTTGTTGCCGGGCGATAGGAAGTACATTGATGCGATTGTGGATGGGGCTGGTGGGGATGTTGTGAGCAAGGGGTCGAGGTTGCTCAAGGTATGCTACTCTCTCTTTGCACATTATTTTCGATGATCGTCAACCCGATGATACTGACTTCGCTCTCAGGCCGGCGGCATCATCTCCATATACGGCATGACGGTGTCACCGAAGATGGACTTCCTCATGTCTGCCGTGCTGCGCAACATCGAAGTCCGCGGCTCGACCATGGGCTCGCGCAAGGAGTTTGCAGAAATGATTCAATTCGTGCGGGAGAAGAAGCTGAAGCCTGTTGTCAGTCGCAGCGTTCATGGCCTCGATATCGAGAAGATTGAAACGCTGTTTGATGATATGAAGAACGCAAGTCAGTTTGGCAAGTTGGTTGTTACGCTTGGAGACGGCAAGGCGAGTAAGTTGTAGATTATCCAGAGGGAGAGTGTAGAGTGTTACTTTTAGCATAAAATGAGTACGAAAAAGTACTCGAAACTAAGCTTTGAATTGCCAAGCGCGGGTGTTTCCAATTGTGTACGCTTGTCTGCTTTACTAACACCAGATTCAGAGAGCAAGTTACATGTCTTGGTCTGATCCTACTATCTTGTCTATGGTAAAGCCTACTAAGACTGCAGGTAAGATGTAAGTGGTGCACTTTTGGGACAGAATAGGAAGAAAGAGGATCTTGGGCGTTGAAGCAGTACTTTCCTCAACACAGCTTTCACATTCAGACACAAGACGAGTATCGTAAGTAATAGTTCTCAGCTTGTCTTGAGTAGCCCCCACATAATGAAATTGTAGATGGAGTTTGAAGGCTTGTGGTAAGGATATATCTCGAAGTCGAGTCCACACTTTACGACCAGAACGTTGTGTAGTATTTGTATAGTCGAGTCTGCCTCCTACGTAGTATGTCTTCGCACTGGACGAATTTCGGCGACGGGAAATGCCCACCAGCTGTGAACCAAAATTGCACAGTCGAATAAATAATTACTGATCACTGCGCAACAGTGCTCACCACCGCAAACTGGGAGCGGAGTCAAAACGCCGCAAAAGCCGGGTGTAAAGAGATAAGCGGACCATCCGAGAGGCTGCACCATACCCTGCCTGCCAACCGAGGCATCACCGAACACTACCACTACTACGTATTACGTCCCCGCCTCATCTCTCACACCGTAGATGAAACCAACTCTTCGAAGACATTCGGTAGAAGAAACTCTATCGGACCTTGGCGGAAGCGGAGTCGACCTTGTCTGCGCTGTGGCTCGAATGACTAACAGAGTACTTATTAATTTCCGTACCAAAGGAGAGTTTGAAGATCTGCACTTTGTACACTAGCAGGCGAATCTCCCAAAGCAGAGAAAACACTACACCAACAGGGAAATATAAAAGCATCGTGAGGGGCCGCGTCAAAATGGAGGACTCATCGTTAGCATCAACAGTCTCCCTTCCACAGTCTTCTTCGACTTCAGCTCCAGAAACCCGAATTTGTCAAATCACAAACCATCTCGCCCATTCTTCGATAGCAAATATGTCGGCCGTACCTTCAGTCCGCGACAGCAATAAATCTGAGCCCTACTTCCCTCTTGCGGGCATCGCTCAAGATGGGTACTCTCATGCCGACGAGGCTACGGCGACGTGTTACTGCGGCGCTGTGCAGCTCGCTTTCGTACGTTACTCCTTCTTTTCCTAATAGTACTACTACGCAACCAATCAACTAACACTCACCCCAGCCAACCGAGAAACCTGGCTACCTGTTCTCCTTTGTATGCAACTGCACCGATTGCCGCAAGATTACGGCGAGCATGTTCGCAAGCAACTTCACAGTAGACAACAAGTCAGTCCCCCTCCCCCTACCATGCATTTCCTTTCCTCTTCATAGATGCTGTGAGTGCTAAACTAGATACAGATACCTTAAGCACCTCCGCGGCCAAGACAATCTCAAGATATACTCGCAGGCCAAGACCATTGAGAGCAGGAACCCCATGACGAATTACTTCTGTCAGACATGTGGTTCACTTAGTATGTTTGCACGTTTCCTTCTCTCCCCTTCCTAGCCATCCCCCTCTTCTTCCCCATTCCTCTTCCTCTTCCTCTCCCCCCTACCTATCCCCTCTATACACACATCCAATCTAACACCTCCTTTCCCTCAGTGTACCGCGTGAGCGCGCTCTACCCGCACTTGTCAATCCTGCGTCTAGGCACCGTGGACGACTTCAACCTCGTGGAAACCAAATTGCGACCTAAACTCGAGGTGTACACCAAGGACCGCGTGAGCTGGTTCACTGGCGCGCAAGGCGAGGACGTGAAGAAGTTCGAGGGGCCGATGCCTATGCCATAAGCTGCGCTGCGTGTTTGGGAGGAGGAGGGGAGTGGTATTTTGTGGTGTTGGTGTCGGTGTTGGTGGGGCTGAGATGGGTATGCATGCGTATTTGACTTTGGAGATGGCTGAAGTGGAGTTTATGTTGGTGTAGTGGTGTGGAGGCGTATATGCCGGTGGGCATCTTTCCATGTTGTCATTCATTTTTGAAAATGTTACACGTTAGCATCTGTCAATACTACCAATGTTACCAATTCATCGATCTTCACAATATCACATGCACTAAATCAATTCACGACACACAAAGGAACTTAAATGTCGCCGACCTATTATCCTTTCCATTCATTCAGGGTATCTATTCCATCCTTGTGTGTGTGCCATTATCAAGCACATTCACTTTCCATCCCTTATTCCTTCCTTCGAAGTGTGAAGACGCCTCTAGAATGCGCCATTATAAGCTCCTTCATGCTTTCGAATGCGCCATCATGAGCTGACTCATTTTGAAGGAGTTGATCTTTGCATATCCGAATAAAAAGGAAATGCATGTAAAGTTACGCCCCCCGCTGTGTTAGTACAAGAGAGAAAGTGAAATCTGAAATCCAAAGTGCCGTGAGGAAAGTATCGGGCGAGGACAGTGTTGAGTGACGAAGTGTCGAGTGAGAAAGGTATCAGACCCTACATCCACTCGTCCTTATCATCCGCAACGTCCATATCGAGATCCGCCTCACTTCCGCTACCATGAGGCTCTGACTTGACAGCTACGGCTGATTCTTCGTGCTCGACAATGGTATTATCGGACTCGACATCGCTGACTTCTGCTGCACTATTCGTCGTCTTGATCCCACCGAACGCGTCGTTGGGAACCCAAGAGAGCTCGAGTTTGCCGACATCGGGAATTTTGTGGGAGGCGTCGAGGAACTGAAGGAGTTAATTGAGGGACATGCAGAGGAGCTGATTGATGTACCATGTCAGCTTGATAGCGTTCCTTGAACGTGAGGATCACAGTGTCTGGCTGCTCAGGATGTAGCTCAATGAGGCTACAATCAGGTACGTTCTGAATGTCGTTAGCACTCCGAATCTCCCACAAAGACGGCCTGGTGCTAACAATGAGGTATTGCCTGAGCGACTCATCTCTAGGAGAGTCGGGCACAATCCCAGCGACCGCGAGACGTTTTGGTCGATTGTCGAGCCTCTTCACGCCGCTTCGTTCACCATGGAAAGCGTTGGCGGGAGCACCCCATCCAAAATATCCACCGCGTCCACGACCTGCAGAAGAGTAGTAGCCACGGCCTCGATAGCCTCCTCGGAATGTGTCTTGGCCATGACCATTGGATGCTTGACGGCTGTCATGTTGAGCGAAAAGATTCTCGGCCTCCGCTTGGAGATTAGCAAGGGTCTGTGAGAATTCCGGAGGCTCGGTCATGTCCTCGCCACAAAGTTCGGCAATCTGTACCTTGGCTTCCCTGATATCTTCGTTGACCTTATTCAGCCTCCTCTCGATATCTTCAGCTCGAGCCTGGGCCTCCTCACTCCGTTTTCGCCTGTCTTCAAAGGCCTTTTGTACTTCGGCTTGGCGCTTTGCAAACTCCTCGAGGTCAATCTTCTCTTTTTCGGCGTCAGGCTCGCCATTGTCCATGTCTGACTTGTGCCAGTAGAGCTGCACGAATCTGTTGTCAAAGACAGCCTTGGGGCTTTTGTATGCTCGTGCTGCCGTTTCATTATCCTCAAACTTGACAACGGCCAGCTTTCTTGGGCTGTGAATTGTAACTTCAAGCACAGTACCGAATTGTGAGAAGTAGGCGCGAACGGCATCTTCGGTACGATGACTCTTCGGAATGCGTTCAACCACAAGCATTGTATTAGTGTGATCATGCGAGGTGCCAATGATAGATAAAGACGACCGTTTAGGGTTGTTCTTGCGTCTTTTTCCCCGGTTAGTTTTTGCGTTTGGTGGGGGTGATGACACTTGCTGTTGACCGTATTGAGAAACTTCGTTAGAAGGGACAGATCGAGCACCCGCATGATCATAGAGGCAGAATTCACCCTGCATGCAATACCCATCTCTAATGTAATTCTCGCATGGTTGTTTTGGCTGTAACGGATTGAATCCAGGCAGCTCGCCGGCGGTGAAACCCCCAGCAGGCATATCAGGGAGGGGTATGCCAAAGAATGAGGTCCAGGGCAGAGGAGGTACGCCTAGCGGAAGCGGAGGGAAGTTGGGCGGATACGGATGCTGAGCGATGATGTTTTGTTGTTCTTGTCCTGCACCATGGCCGTTGCCATTCCTACCACCTCTGCGCGCTGTCTGCTTCATTGGTCGCATGCCATTTGCGTGGTTGTAGTGTGGATCCTGGTCCGCCTGCGCTTGACCTGTACCGCCATCATTGTTTTTGCGCTTCCTTCCCGATTGCGCCGTTGACCAAGGTCCATTGGTTGAAGGCGTGAACGCACCGGCTTGAGCTGAGTGGCGTTGTTGCGCAGCTGGACCTTTCGGGGCCCCGGCCGGCGGGTCGTTTGCTGCGCGCGAAGGATATGGCTCATACTGGGAATTGCTTGTGCCTACGATTGAGGGAATAGGTGCCGGCGGCAAGTCTTGCGACTGGGTTGGGGCTGGTGCGAGAGCAAAGCTCTTATCCTTCAGAACTTGGACAAGTTCGTCGACAAAGCGTTCAGTATCTGTCCAATCGTCAGCGCTCTGGATTCTGTTCAAGTTTGAAGCGCGAAGAAGCTCACCAGCATGAAGAAAGTCGGACAGCGACTCGACACAGTGATGCTTGATGTATTCTTCCGAGCCGTCGGCGCTAACGAGAGCAACGATGTAGTCGATGAGCACTTCGGAGTCGGCGTCGGAGCTGTTTCTCGTTAGTCCCGCGGCGAGTGAAGTAGTGGAGCGGGAGACTTACATGGTGACCACCTTGGGCAGGAGCCAGCGCTTGAGCGCAGCTTGGTCGGCTTGTTGGAGTAGCATCGTGCCTCCTCCACATTGACAAGTTGGTCGCGGTGTCGAGTGAAACGGAGCGCGGCCCAGAATTGTAGTCGGAAAGTGGCTACTAGCGTGGCCCGCGGCGCGACTGGAGGGTCCAAGCTCCCAAGCTCCGAGTCTCGTCCTCACGTGATATAGTTCGCCCCACCACATTCACTCTTTCGCCAGGCAGTCAAAGTTCATATACGGATTTGTGCACATCACCCGTAGCTTGCAGAGACGAGGTTTATGTGCAATGTGGCTCGATTTTCTCAAACTAAATTACACTCTGAACATGCAAGGAAAAGGGTCATCATCCGTAGCTTGAGTCCAAAGGCCCAAAAACCGACCAAAACCAAGGGCAACTCGCCCGGACCGACATTTACTAGTTCTGGTTGCTCCAAAGGGGAGCCGTTTGTGTCATATAGCGACCAGCGGCCACGAGCGTGCCCAAGACTGTCCAATGCCCCATAATCGCGAATAAAGGAAATCTAGCACTTTTGGTAGCTTTCCTCTATAGCTTGTCGTAGTACTGCGGAGCAAATTAGCACATCGTTGATACGCGATTAGAAGCGGGAAACTTACGTTGGAGACATCAGGCACCTCAATCTTGATACCCTTGCGCTTACGCATGTCGGCAACGATCTTACCAGGCATCGTCGTGTTGTCAAGTGGCGAGCCACCCTGGAGAATCTGCCAGTGATCGAACACCAACTGTGGGAAAGCCTGTCCGGCAGTGTTGGATCGGAGATCGGCGGTGAAACCGAAAGACTCGTTGACGGGAAGGTAGGCCTTGACGTTGAAGAGAGGAGTACCAACACGCTGGTTCTCCTCGAAGACGTGACCTCTCCTTCGGGTAAGGACACCATAGATACCACCCATAGCCTGCTCGGGAACCTGGATCTCGACAAGGTAGACGGGCTCCTGGAGAGCGGGCTCGGCAAGGAGAGTGGCGGCGTAGAGCACACGACGCGCAGTGGGGATGAGCTGGCCACCACCACGATGGATAGCATCAGCGTGGAGGGTGACATCCATGATGTTGAAGCGGACGGAGCGCATGGGCTCCTCAGCGACGGGACCTTCCTTAGTGGCCCACTGGAAACCAGAGACAACGGAGTCCTTGATTTCGTTCAGGTACTGGACAGCCTTGGTCTGGTCAACGAGCAAGTTGGCACCAGTGGTGTCAGGACCGAAGCACCAAATCTTACGGGCATCGGTGACATCCCAACCGTGCTCATCAGCAAGGATACGGGCACGAGCCTTGAAATCGTCACGCGGGCCGATCTTGCCAGCCTCAATGGCCTGAGCGACCTCCTCGTCCAATGGTTGAGCAGTGACGTACAGACGATTGTGCTTGTTGGGCGACTTGGACAGAGCAGTGATGCTGGAAACACCAGCAACAGTCTCACGGTACTGAACGACGGGGTCGGAAACACGGAGAGGGACACCGGCGTGGTCCTCCTCAAGATCCTTCAAGCAAATCTCCAAATGCAACTCACCGGCACCGGCAACGACGTGCTCACCGGAGTCGGAAATGTAGGTCAAGACGCAAGGGTCAGACTTAGACAGACGCTTGAGACCTTCGACGAGCTTGGGCAGATCCTGAGCGTTCTTGACTTCGACGGAACGCTGGACAACGGGGGAAACGGAGAACTTCATAACCTTGAGGTTGTGGGCAGTCTCGTTGGTGGTAAGGGTACCAGACTTGAGCAAGAACTGATCGACACCGACAAGACCGAGAATGTTACCGGCGGGAACGTTCTCAATGGGCTCAACGAAACGGCCCATCATGAGAATGGTACGCTGAATAGCCTTGATGAACAAGTCCTCCTTCTTGCCAGGGGTGTAGTTGGGACCCTGAATGCGGACCTTGAGACCGGACTTGACGGTACCAGAGAAGACACGTCCGAAAGCATAGAAACGACCCTTATCGGAAGTCGGCACCATCTTGGAGACGTACAGCATGAGGGGACCGTTGGCATCGCAGTCACGGATACCAATGGCGTTGACGTCGTCGTGGGGACCCTCGTAGAGAGTCTCCATACGGTACCTCTGGGCAACGAGGGGCGAGGGAAGATGGAGAATCATCATCTCGAGAAGAGCATCGGCAGCGGGGAGGAACTTCCTCATGACAACCTTGAGAAGCTGCTTGCCCTCAAGATCCTTCTCATCGTTGGTGAGCTTGACCTCAAGCTTCTCGAGGAGAGTTGGGATCTCATCAGTCTTGAAGTTCATGACCGCGTTGAAGATGCGGAAGATGGGGTCCAAGATGAACTGGTTGAAAGCACGCTCGAGGGCCTTACCCTCATGAGTGCCGACCTTGGTCCACTTCTTGGTCTTGGGGTTGAAGTAGCTGTCACCCTGTTCATTGTAAGTATTCGATCGTGCACACAACGCAAGGATTTACTTACCCAGAGACGCTCCATCATCTTGTTCTTGTCGACACCAAACTTCTTGGCGTAACGAGCAGCGAACTGGCGGATGGTGAAGGCCCAGCCGTGGAGACCGGAACCGAAAGCAATGGTACCCTTTTCGGGGTAGACCTGGACGTCACCAAGAGACTTGTCGTAGTAGGTAGCGATGACGACGTTGACGGACTCGATGACACGGGAGAAATTCTGGTACAGATCCTCCTTGCTGAGCTGGAGCTCGAGAAGAGCACGATCGACCTTGTTGATGATGACAACGGGCTTGATACGCTCACCGAGAGCCTGGCGGAGCACAGTCTCGGTCTGGACGCACACACCTTCGATGGTGTCGACCACAACGAGGGCACCATCGGTAACACGGAGAGCAGCAGTGACTTCAGAGGAGAAATCAACGTGACCGGGCGAATCGATCAAGTTGATCAAGAAGTCGTTCTTCTCGGTCTTGACGGGAATGTCCTTGAGGTCCTCGGCGTCCTTGAGCTGGGCGTACAGGGAGATGGCGGTCGACTTGATGGTGACACCACGCTCCTGCTCGTCAGCACGAGTGTCCGTGAAACGGGCCTCTCCAGCCTTGGCGGCGGAGATGATACCAGCACGCTGGACAAGCGAGTCGGTGAGGGTAGACTTGCCGTGGTCGACTGTGGTGGAATATGTCAGCCAGTGGGCCCGCCATGAGCTGCGGGGTTGCATCTCAAGCATTGGGGGCGCTTACCGTGGGCAATGACGGACATGTTACGGATGTTCGCCGGGTTGTCCATGAGACCACGGATCTGGTTGCGCAGTCAGTATTATTGCTCCCATTCCTCCCAAATATCGTGGGGTGATGTGTGCGGGCTTTGTGTGCGCGGTACGTACCTCCTCTACCGTGAAGCTATGCACAAGTCAGCAAAGTGCTACAGTTTGGCCCGCCCTGGGGCGGTAGAGGCCGCTCAAATTGAGACGGCCGCGGGCGTGGAGGCGACTTACTTGACCATGATGGCGGTGTTGTTAACTGTTCTCTTTTACGAAAATTCAGTGGTGGGGAAGCAATCGAATACCCCGCACGTCGGCGCGGATTCGGGGGATAGGGCGCGAGGGTGTTTGGGTGTCTCTGTCGATGCAGTCGACCAGAGGCAGACGATGGCGCAGTTGATTGAAAGCCGTAGAGGCAGGCGTCTGGTGAGGAGGAGAAGACTGCGAGGGGAAGGGAAGGTTTTCTACTTGGTGGGGTCTCGCGCTGCTCGCTAAAGCACGGCCCACTTTCGAGTGGCGCTGGACCTCAAGCTTCGCGCACATCCCGCCCACTGCCTGCCGAGTCATCCTGGCCTCCAGCCGCCCTTTTTACCTCGAATCAACGGCGAGCGGCGGCTCTGCCCTTCTTTTATACTACGCCGGCTGAGGCTGTGACTCCCACTCGCTCCGTCTAATTATCCAAGTCACTCGACGTGAATCACCCAGCAGCGGCCCAACGCACTTTAATTGGGTAGCGCCGGGCAGAAGTGGATCGGGCAACCACGATTGGAATGGACTGACATCGTTGTCTGCTCATCTCACTTGGGTACATGCGTAGATTTCTGATTATGCAGCACCGCAAGATGTGGCCGTGTCAAATCACCTGGGTGCCACTGGGCAGTCTGCTCACCAGTAACTCTTTACAGAGCATCCATCTAGTTGCGTCTCAACGCCCTTCCCTGGCACCATTGGTAGACATGACACTGCCACTGTTTGCGAATGATTCAATCCTAGCCCGCAGTACCATGAAGCGCCGAGGTTTTACTATCAGAGAATATGCTACGTAGTAAGGTCGCAGTATAATGGCTGGGAACTGCAAAGTGGACTCAGACCAATGAGAAGGTCGTTTAGTATTCTACCGTTCGCTGCCATACGCAAACTATTATTCAGAAAGGCCGTGTATTCCTCAAGCTGTTCAAACACCGCCTCACTTATGATTCGGAATCTCCAGAGAATTTGCCCTCGCAACTTGCTTTGAAATCGACCTTTAGAGACCCTCAGGCAGAGCACTTATCCTGAAACACATCAAGCACACAGCCTCCATGCATCATCACACGTGAAGGGAATTTTACTTGGACTTATGTCCGGTATCTCCGAACACTGGACCTCAGCCACCTCAAATGTCTGAATGCGCATTGGTGAAGACGTGGATTTTGGAAAATTACGGGCAACACAATAGAGAGCAGAAAAGGAGTTGCTGATGCTCTGAGTTTGTTACTTCTGAAGTGGCTAAATATTGATCATGTCGAGGAGACCTTGGGGTTCAAATAGATGTGGTATTACTTTCATATAGTCCCCCAATGTAGCAATTCTCAAGTCGTCCTGGTACCAAAATGCATTAACAACTTCAAGCTCATAATCACTCACAGTCCAATAAAGAGATGTATACCCTACCTGTCAAGCAGTAGACTTCAACGAGGCTTGGAGGCCTCTAATACTTCCTTCCACCCAACTTCAAAAGATACACAACAGCGCGTGATACCTCTAGACATTATACACCTCCTCCCATCTTCTAAGACTAAATCACCGCCCTCCTAGCACCACAATGACTTAGCAACACCAAGCCTATACTCACTTAAATCCCTTTAGAAAGACACACCCCCCCTCCCTCACACAGTCACAATCACAGCATCGCAGAGCCCCCTGTCAAACTCTACAGTCTTACACATCACAGCATCACTCAGCAAATAGTCCATCAAGACGAATAGTGCAGAACTAGAATTCAATTTTTTGCTATCCGTCATCCCCTCCACCTCCCCCCGACTACTGAGGACAGCGCGATCATGCGCCCCGAGGCCCCTTTAGGGCCATCTCCTGCGAGGATGTGCCCTCTTAGAAGAGCCTAGGGACGAAATCGTCGCTCTGGTTTATTAGCATCACGGGGGATTAGTTGCGGTATCAAGAGGTGCCTACATCCTCATAATCAGGGAGAGATGAAGCATCTCCCTGCTCTGTGGCGGTAGCCACGTCTTCAGACGGCTCTGAGCTCGTCCTGGGTTGAGGTTGGTATCCCTGTGGGCTCATGTTTAGTTATACATTTCCTTATTCATACATATCATAATGCATTATCGCAGAAGGTCAGACTGAGACACCCCTCAGTATTCAACGCACTCTTCCTTGCCTTGCCCGGTCTGTGTCCTCGATTGGCACTTCGACCTCGTACTCCTCCTCTTCTACCTCGAAGTACTTGTCGACCTCTGCACGCTCAGCTCTGGCGCGAGCCTCGTCAAGCATGAATCTAACAGTGCCATCCTGGCCACGTTGGCCAGTGGCGGACTTGGGTGGCTGATCGGTTCCGGGAGTCGCAGGCGTGAGAGGACTAGTGTGATCGATGCCGTTGCGCGGCTTGAGGCCGTTGGCAGTCTCCTGCGTCTCGGCATTCATCTCAGAGGCGTAGAGGCCATAGCGAGGGATTTTAGCCGCCGCGGCTTCTTGGTTCAGGCCAATGCGGATGTTGATGAAGTGCTCTAGAGTGAATTTGGGCCCAACAGACGTCGAGGCTCGGTGGTGAGTATATAGATCCAGGAGATCAAGCAGTGTCTCCATGATCTCTGCTCTAGTCGTTGTCCACTTCTCGTACTTGACCGGGCCGTCATCTACGACCTTTGAAGCATCCATCTCATGCAGTCGTACCGCCAGCTCCAAACATGAGATAGCCATAGTCGTAGTTGTCTGCTTGAGGGGTGCGAACGTTCGGTACATATCGATGCTCAGGTTCCATGCTGTCTTTGCCTCATTGTGCTGGTCAAAGCCAAGCTCCCTTGCGAGCTTCACCATGATCTTCTGCGGGTAGCGATTGCGGAAGTCGAAGGCGGCGCTTTCGAGCATGAGTCGCTCGAGGCCGATTATGAGCTTGGAGTGAGCGTCGAATCGCTGAAATAATCGTTAGTGTTATCATTTGCTGGACTTTGGCACATGGAGACTTACCGGGTCATCGCTACTCAGGCTTTCGCCAGGTCCAACCTTCAGATTCCAGTGGGCGCAAAGTATCTCTCGGCTCTTCTTCAGCGTGTCCTCGATCTTGCATGCCGTGAACAGCGCGGCAGCTGCAGCATCTGCCCAATTGTACTCGTGGTCTGCGTGGCGGAGCCTGAACTTGTGATAGTAGACGGCTGCTGTATTGAAGGTGCGGATTGGAAGCTGCAGAGCGCGGCGTACTTGATCGATCCAAGCGACGCCTTGCAGACGTACGGCATCTTCTCTGGCATCGGTCATGCCCAGATCAGCGAGACGTTTCTGGATGCGCGACTGCAGCATGTAGGGCGTTGCCACTTCGATGTGGGAGCGGTGTGGGCCCACGCGCTCGGGTTCGCGGTCGGAAGGTGAGGTTGCGTGCGCCATGTTGCTTGCAGGCCACAAGCTACTAGAAAGCGTGTTGCAGCGTCCGGAGGCGCAATCGACAGCACTTGCGAGAGAGCAGAGAAGGGGTAGCGTTCACGCGCTTTGATGCGCGCTATTGGGAGGAAATTAGAGACCAGCACCCGGAAAGGTGGCTGGTTGGAGAAGATTGCGTGGGGTTGTAGTGAGCAAGTGAGAGGGGCAGTGGGTTGTCGCAATAACAATCCAAAAGTTTGGTGGCCAAAGCTTCAGGAAGCTCCGGTCTTGGCATGCGGGCATCGTGCCGCACGGACCATTACGACTTATATGGAGCTAGCGTGAGTGTCATGAACTCGATGTGCATTTGGGTTATTGTCGTCTTATTGATTCTTCCTACCATTACATCTTCCATCACCGAAGAGCCCCTCATGATGCTCTTCAGTACATTAATATCCTAGCCTACCCGCTTATCTACTCATCAACCTATCAAACTACCCATTGAAGAGCGTCAAGGGTATAATCATTAAGTCTAAAAGGTAGAGACGAAGCATTTGCCATCTCTGTCTCGAAAGAAGCGCCGAATTTTAAACTCCAAGCGGACGGATGCATGGTTGAGACACACTAAAGGGTCACGTCGCAAACCGTCCTCTCCAAAAAGACTAACTCAGCCTATGCTGTCCGCTTCTTGAATGTAAGGAAGCAATCATCCTACGTCTTGTTAGTTGAGGCTCATAGGGACGAAGATTCCATGTGTCTTACCATGGGGAAAATGGTGGCGAAAACCTTGATCACCTCGCTCTTGTCTGTAACCTTGTGGTTCCAGTCAAGCATCATACTGGCCTTGCCGATCATGAGCATAAGATTGGCCTGTGCATAGGTCTGACCAAGGCAGTAATGCGGACCAGTACCAAACACAAGCCAGTTCTTTGTCTGCTCATCAGCGTTACCAGTAATCCATCGCTCGGGCTCATAGGAATCGGGGTTGGGGTACGCCTCAGCGTCGTGGAGAGCCATGTAGGTGGTGGGAATGACCATAGCTCCCTTCGGCACGGTGTATTCGGGCGTAACGGGGAAATCCTTCTTGGCAAGGTAGGGAACCATGATTACAGGTGGGCGGTAGCGGAGGACCTCCTTGACTACTGCACGAGTCCATGGCAGCTTCTCAATGGCGTCAAGCGATAGAGGAGCGTGGATGTCGCCATTCCTGGCCTTGATGTTCTCCTCGCGGACCTTGTCTAGGTATTCGGGTCGGTCGGCCATGATCTGGAAAAGCCATGTAGCTGCGGAAGAAGTAGCATCCTGGGAGGCGAAGAGGAAAGTGAAGATGGTCATAGAAATTTCAAGGTCGCTAAACCAACGGATGACAGTGGCAGGCTTCTCGGAATCGGGCACTTTCTCGCCAGCTTCGGTTCTCTTGCGATACTTTTCGGATTGAATCATGTTATCAACCCAGAAGTCAAGAATGCACTCCTTGTTGCCACCTGCAGCCATGCGAATCTTGCTCTTTGCAGCACACTTCGAGAACTCCTCAAGAACCATGTCGGCGCACTTCTTGCCGTACCAGCTCTTCGTGAACGGAAGAATGATGGGGAAGTTCACAAGCTCAAGAGCAGCGGTGATCAGGTAGTAGTCGTCGGCAATCTTCTTCACGGCCTCGTCGGAGCAGTAATGGCCAACAAATGTGCGGCAGCTCAGAGCTGTGATCAGGAGGCGGAATTCCTGCATCCATGGGACGTGCTTGCCCTTGTTCACAACTTGCGAAAGATGCACGAATCTCTCGTAGTATCTGTTGTACATCTCTTCCTGGTGAGGGAGGTACTGCTCAAGCGCCTGACGAGTGAAAAGACTGTTCAGACCTTTGCGGTAATCGACGTGGGCTCGGCCGTCGAGGAAGACCCAGTTCTCAGGACGAAGCAGTTTGTAGGCGGCATCGACAACGCAGGGTTTTACAAATGTGGGCGAGTTAAAGATCTTGCGAGCCATGTCGCGAGTCGAGGCAATGACAACGAACCTGTCATAATCGTTAGCAATCTCAGAGGTGGAATAGCACGCGACCTAGGGGGTCTTACTTGTGGAAGACGGAGACACAGCTCAAGGGACCGGACGACCATTTGGCATGATATTTCGTGAAATCTGGGTTGACAGACTCCAGAAAGGGTCCGATGAAAGGCGTCTTCCATGTTGGGCCGACAATTGAGCCCTTATTCCAGATGTACTTGGCTGCGCGACAGTTAGACTCGATCGGCGCAAAAAGTGTACCAAATTAATCATACCCTGATCATAGACCACGGCCATGACGATAAGTGTCAAGGCGAACTTCCATACTGTGAATCCGGTGAAGATGCTTGACAAGAGACCGTTGGCGTCGAATTGTTGAATCATATGGGCGACTTTCGCATCCGCCGTCGGCGATACGAAGCTTGCGTTGACCGCCATCTTGAGATGTGTAGGGTGCGCTGCGCTCTTGGGATAGGAGAGCAGGAATCGCAGCGCGCGGAGGAGGAGAAGGAGCAAGAGGGCACCTAGGATTGTCAATTGGAGGTTCCCAAGAAAAAGCCGGGGAGGAAAGACACGAAAAGAGGGTCAGGACTTAGATTGCCCTTGGCGCCACCGTGAGCGCGGTGCTCGGGTGAACAAATTAATTGGACGGCTCCTTTTGCTAGCCCGCCCTTTCCCTGGAGCTACACCCAGAAGGGACTAATGTCCGTAGGCCGGGCTCGGAAAAAGTTAGACCCGCTTGTTATGGCGTGGTCTGCCGTTGCAAAGGGTTGCACTGATTCGTAAACCGAGATGTCGATTATCTGTACGAATTGTACAATTGCTATTACTTTGAACACAGCCATCACATAATGTCAGTCATGGCTTGTAATTCGCATCTATCCGCTTACTCTATCTCAAGATGGGTTTCCATCGAAATTGGCATTTCATGTCTCAGATCTTCAACGCCACTGCGCGGTGTCCCCAGGCACGCAGCCAATCGGCTCCCGGCTCCCCTTGAACCCGGTGCCGCTTCTGGCGCCCGTTGGCTGATCGCATGTTCATGGAACCATCGTCTTTGATATCAGGACATGAGATTTTCGATTTTTTCTACGGTATTTTCTGGTCTGATAATTCACAATGCGCAAGAATTTCAGCCCCAATCATGTTCTCATCAAATCTCACAAGGTGTCTTGAAGCGTTTCGAGCGTACATAGCATTCAATATGAACACTGAATGCGGTCGCAGTGTAATTTCATTTGAGAAAGTATCTCTGTGAATCCACTTGCCCACAGTGATTCAGAGCGTTTACATACCAGAAAATATACTAGACACAAACATCGAAGATAGCCATGATGCAATATAACTTGAAATATAGGTGCTAAGAACGCTATCGCCTTGAATGCTTCGGTTGAATGCAAAACAGTGTATCTCTGTCTTCCCAGTGCTAATGGCAGTTCCAGAGCACTGGATTCATAAACGTGTTTATCAAGTGCCTCACAGTTTCAAATGCTCCAAAGTCTTCTACGTTATCAGATTTTGATCTGGGATATCTAAGACAGTCACGAAACAATTGTGCATCAAAGACAGGGACATTTGAGAACCTTTAAGGGGTAGACTAACGTAAAACCCTTGAGATGTGTATACCATATACTTGAAGCTATTTGACTACATTTTGAAATATCTCAGAGACATACCACGAAGTATGACACATATCA
The DNA here is from genome assembly GCA_001644535.1 of Pyrenochaeta sp. DS3sAY3a. Taxonomy (NCBI): domain Eukaryota; kingdom Fungi; phylum Ascomycota; class Dothideomycetes; order Pleosporales; family Cucurbitariaceae; genus Pyrenochaeta; species Pyrenochaeta sp. DS3sAY3a. Next base: position 699,262 of record KV441651.1, on the reverse strand, counting down.
ATGCTAGAAATAAACGTAGCCCAGGGTCAGCTGGTGGGCCGTTGTCTCTTAGCTGCTTATGGATGGACCAATTCCTCTAGGCCAATATCTGCCTTCAACGATGGGATAACTGGGTGCAGTATCCGCAATGGACCGAAACCCCCATCGCTCCTTCAGAAAATCTCGCATTTCAGCCTCAGGGTACCCACCATCCGCAGGAAGCACAGGCCATCGAGCATTCAGGAAGAAGTCAGTGATCCATCCACGATCATCGGACGCGCGGTTGCTGTGTATCGCTTTCTCCTAGAAGTGAGGAGTCAGTTCTGAGGCCAAGAGATCTAGTGCAAGCATATCCAAGCTATTTGCTGTCTTTTCTCCGACATTGAGGTGAAAGTGGCTGCTTACCTGTTCCCATTGGTCTTTCGTGAGCGAGAACCACGCTGTATAGTCACGAGGAAAAATCCACGCCACATTGTTATGGTGTAGAATTCTGACCTTGGAGCGTTCACAGTCATGGATAGCTGTATAAATCGTGTTCCTCACGACTTGGAGAGAATTGAGAAATCGGCGATCATGATCCTCGAAGCGGCCAAGCCCACTAAAATCGGTCATGATGATGAACTCGATGTTGAGCTCTCGCGATGCGCCTTCATGCAGGAACCAGTCAAGGCCCGTTAAAGACTCGTACTGAGAACGTAAGAATCGTCTCTCGTGTTCGTATGCCTGTCCGGATGTGGAATTCTGCAGAGCGTCACAGGTGGAATGATCCATTTTGAAGCGCACCTGAAGCGTTCTGACATAGTCAAAAGGATAGTGCTTTATCGGGGCATTCATGTTTAATGTTCTGGCAGCAAAATTTTGCTCGAAATCTGGGTCCTGGCAGCCTAGGAACTCCCAAAGAGCGCAACCAACATTGCAGACGGAGAATGAGTTGGTCTTATAATAAAACTTTTCTGCTTCTTGCAAGAATCCTTCTTCTACATAGTCACTGTTGAGTAGGTGGCTTGAAGGCGTGATCATATCTGGTGGCGGTCTGTGGGTATGATCATATTTGATTCGGCCGTCAGGAAGAAAGATGAAATCGTCATCTGGTCTAGGCATCCTACTACTGCCATTCATTTCTGGATTGTTATCCCGACTCTCGAGAATTTCGCCGGGCGAGCCTCCCATCGATACCCATTCTGTCGGGGTTAGTCAGCTAAAAGGCTTTCATTGACTCGAAGGTTCGGTACCTCGTGAGGATACAATGTTCACAGGACGGCCGCAGAATGGCGGTATGTAACGCCGGGTGTGGAAGTGCGGGCCAGCGGGTATCAGGCGATCTTCAGTGAGAAGGTATTGATAGATCATATCTCGTAACTCGACTGGGAGTTTCTGGTACATCATCTTGGTCATTGAACGACACTCCGCTTTTGAGCAAAGAATCAACTGTTCTCGAAGATGGTCACTCGAAGCAAGCTGTTCTTGTGATTGTTCATTGAGCTCTTTCTTCAAATCCTCAATGCTAGGGTATGCTCAGTAGGACGCTCTTTCGTCCGCGGACAAGGTTCTCACCGCTTGTGTCGTAGCTTTCGCTGCATCATAATCTCATGAATAGAAGCCCTCATGATCTTTATATCACGGGTGTCGGCCATTTTGGCGTTGTGGAACGGGGAAGTGTTGGAAGGCATGCATGCAAGGTTGGACGAGAGGCGATGCGATTTAGCGAGACCAATGCTGATTGGCTGAACCAAAGACGCGTCGACGCGACTTTCGTTCCCCGCGCAGTCACGCCTCTCGAGAGCCACTTGCTTCGACATGCAGCATGGGTTGAAATGGCCACAATCAAGCCTATAGAAGGGCGTTCTGTGCATCAAATACAGTCGGGGCAGGTGATAGTCGATCTCCAGTCAGTGTGCAAAGAGTTGGTCGAGAATGGCATCGATGCTGGTGCCACATCCATTGGTATGTGCTCTCTTTCTGCCAGCAGGTGGAATGCTTCGCGAAAATGCTGACAGAGTGCAGAGGTCCGCTTCAAGAACAGTGGCCTTGATGCAATCGAGGTGCAAGATAATGGCTCCGGCATTGCGCCAGACGACTATGAGACGATAGCGCTCAAGCACTATACATCGAAGCTCGCTGTCTATGATGACCTCTCCTCGTTGCAGACGTTCGGGTTCCGTGGCGAAGCGCTATCCTCGCTATGTGCCCTTTCCAAGTTCCACATAGTTACAACGCGGCCCGAGGACGGTCCAAAAGGCACCAAACTCGAATTTGAGCATTCTGGAAAACTCAAGGGAACCTCTGTCGTTGCTGCAAAGCAAGGGACCACTGTGTCAGTGGAAAGCCTCTTCTTCAACTTGCCCGTGAGGCGGAAAGAACTAGAAAAGAATGTCAAGAGAGAATACAACAAAGTGCTCCAGCTGCTGAATTCATACGCTTGCATCAGTGTGGGGGTCAAGTTCTCGGTCAGCAACCAGATACCAAAAGGGTGAGCTCATACGACGACGAGTAGTACCCCAGCTAATTCCAAGCAAGGAAGAAGACAATTGCATTCTCGACGAATGCCAACCCGAGCACGAGAGAAAACATTTCAAATGTGTACGGTGCGAAGACCGCCAGTGCCTTGATAGCCCTCGATCTTGAATTCGCATTGGACACCTCAAGTCGACCCGCTGGCACACAGTCTATCAGAATACAAGATGGCCAAGCGGATGCTGGATCTAGCACTGTCAAAATCGTGGGACATGTTTCCCGTCCCGTTGTCGGCGAAGGCCGTCAAACGCCTGATCGGCAAATGTTTTTCGTCAACTCGCGGCCATGTAACCTGCCGCAAGTCGCGAAAGCGTTCAACGAAGTGTACAAATCTTTCAATATCACGCAATCTCCATTCGTATTCGCTGATATCAAACTTGATACCAATGCTTACGATGTAAATGTCAGCCCGGATAAGCGAACAATCCTGTTGCATGACCAGGCAGCGTTATTGGAGAATTTGAAGGATGCCCTTCTTGAGCTTTTTGAGCAACATGACCAGACTGTCCCGCAATCTCAGCTAGTAGGACAGAAGCCAGTCACCTCAGCCTTTAAACCACCATCCTTACAACGCAGGAACAGTGTTGGAACAGCTGTTGCAGATGCGGATCACGAGCCTATACACACGAGAGAAGTTCTCGCTTCATCTTCAGAGGTTGACGCCTCCTCTCCACTGGCAAAAAATAGCAAAGGGCCCCACATAGGTTTCGTCAAAGCAAGCCTCATTGAAAGGTTCGCCGGCCGGAACGCAGAGGAAAGGCCTAGCGAACCCCCATTGGAACACAGGAGAATCACTTCCCCGCCAGAGGTGCTAGACCTGCAGGAGGCGGAGCCGCCTTCACACGGACGAGGGCGCAGAACGTCGCTCGTGTCGTTGAACGTAGGCCAACCGGACCAGCAAAGACCTCAATCGCTATTACTTGAGCCTGAATCAGTCGATCATCAAGCCTCGAGAAGCCTCTCGCCATCATCTAGAATCTTACAGGACTTCAATGCCCGCATAGCATCTGAACATGCTCGTCACATAGAACGAGATCGGTCTATGCAGTCTCTAGGACCAACCGAGGAGCAGGAAACAGATGAAGCGGAAGAAAGCATACCAGCTGTCAAACAGACGCCTCAAAAACATCTTACGCAAAGCTCAATCCAGAACGCTTTTGATCGTATGCGTCCCATGAGAACTCCAGCGCAGCAGGCAACGATCACTGTAGGAGGCACTACGACTGTTTCTATAATTGGGGAGAGCGCTTCTTCAAGACAGTCAAGAATTCATACACCAAAGTTCTCCTCGAGTGGCAAACCACTCAACCAAACGCCAAAAAGATCTCTTTTCGGCAAAGGGTTAAGTGGATTTGCGGCACCTGGTACGCAGATGATCGGCGATAATTCAGAAGAAGAGCAGGATGAGATTGAAAGTGATGAGGAAAGCAGCATGCCAGATGCGCCAGCTCGATCTCCTTCGCCACAGAAAAACCAGCCATTGGAGCTAACGAAAGGGAACACGTCGGGGGGCGATGAGACTCTGTCCGACGAAGGTCTTGGATCTGCATCAGAGTCAGAACCTGAAGCGATTCCTATAGAGGCTGACGGCTCAGACGACGAATATGTCGACGAGATGGAGAAAAGGGCCAGAGAAGAAGCCATGATTGCTCAAATGATTGATGAAGCTGAAGAGGCTGCCGCTTCGACGACCGAACAAAACCTCAAGCGTGCGAGCAAAATGTTCAAAGTGTCACAAAAGAAATATTGGACTGTCAATCTTCGTGGCGTCATTGATACAGACGCCGACTCGATCATGCATCTTATAAGAATGGCTCAGGCGTATGAAGACACATCAAACGCTAGCCCTAAACACACAGCTGATACCCCTACCGCTACGCAGCTGAATCTAGAAGACCCAGAGGAACGGCTAAGCCTCACAGTCACAAAACAAGACTTCACTTCGATGGCCATCATTGGCCAATTCAATCTAGGCTTCATCATCGCCGTCCGTCCACCAACAACGACATTACCCACATCCGAGCTCTTCATCATCGACCAGCACGCAAGCGACGAAAAATACAATTTCGAACGCCTTTCTGCAACCACAACGCTCGTCTCCCAACGTCTCGTACACCCACACCCCCTCGAACTCACCGCCGTAGAAGAAGAAATCATCCTTGCAAACGAACACGCGCTCACTGCAAACGGCTTCGTCGTAACCATCGACTCCAACAACGACACCAATACTGACACCGAAAACAACCGCCGCGCGCGACTAACCTCCCTCCCCATGTCCAAAGAAGTAACCTTCACCCCAACCGACCTCGAAGAACTCCTCGCCCTCATCCTCGACGACCCCCCTTCCTTCTCCACCTCCACCTCCCCACACATCCCGCGCCCCTCCAAAGTGCGCAAGCTCCTCGCGAGCCGCGCGTGCCGGAGCTCCGTCATGATAGGCAAGACGCTGCAGAATGCGCGCATGCGGGAGATAGTGCGCCACATGGGCAGCATGGACAAGCCGTGGTCGTGTCCGCATGGACGGCCGACGATGCGCCATTTGTATAGTTTGGAGAAGTGGCAGGGGTGGAGGGAGGGGGATGGCGTTGTGGGGGTCGATGCTTTGGGGGAGAAGGCGGATTGGGCGGGGTTTTTGAGGAAGAGTAAGCGTTGAGGTGGGCGTTGTTGTGGGTTGTGGATATTTGGTATATTGATGCGCGGGGATATTTGATCCTGAGATAGAGGGTATGGATTTAAGGTATTAGAGGATTTATGATGGATCTACTGCAGTATGGTTTGAGAAACTGGCGAAAGTATTTCACTGTAGCTATATCCGAGCTCGTTCTTCCAATACTGGGGCTTGATCGCCTTCGGGGCCTAGTAGTAGCATTAAGTGACGAAGTGACCGTCGTACTTACAACCTAGCATATATAGTGGCAGGACATCCCGCACGATATAGGCAAGTCAATCACGGGAAGACATTCATTCGAAATACGCTTGAATACTGCAGACATCTTGAAACGCCGAGGTATGCCGGATACAAAACCGAACTATCATCCCATCATCCCACGCATTTCTTCGTCACTCCTCCGTATTTATTACTGGTTCCTTAAATCTTATACACAATCCCACCAGAGAACATGATCTTGTTCTGCTCACTGAGGGCTTCAAGCGCCTGCTCCGCCTCACTCTCATCAAACGGTTGACGGCCAGTGCCTCCGCCAAGTCGAGCATTGACTGCAGCAACGAGTGGTTCGACATCCGCAGCATCATTAGCGAACAGAGGTCCGTCAATAAGCTGACCGAGTGCTGTGCGGAACACTTGGAGACGGGCAGGAGTAATGGCCTGTGACTCCTGTGATTCGGTTTGTGTAGGCGGAAGTTGTGATGCTGGGCGCGACGATGCAGCACTGATTTGTGAGGACGGGCCAGCACGTGAAGATTGCGTGCGGCCTGTTGTGCGTTGAGTCTTCGGTGTCACGTTGTAGAGGTCTGCATTATCTTCCTCATCATCATCGTCTTCCTGATCGACTGCTGGGGTTCTGGCAGTTGTGGTGCGTTGGCTGCGTGTTGATGGACCACCTGTACGCTGAGGCTGGGTAGTCTCGCCCTCGTCACCATCTTCATCGTCGTCATCCGATGACTCTCCATCTGTTGACATAGCATCAGGATCGCGAGCGGTCCTTCGTCGCTTCCGGCGGTCATCTTCAACGACTTCTTTGAAGAGGGCGAAGCGAAGAATCTGCTCTGCAACATCTGCATCTTTCTGCTCCACTCGTTTCGAGAGACGTGACTTTGCGTGGGCAGTGGAGAGACGAATGAGCGTTTCGAGCGTACGCGCGGTGATTGGTGAAGTCCGACGGGTGCCTGCATCCAACTCATCGTTTCTTAGAGCCGAGTAGGCAGCTACAATGTGATCCGCGGCGCCCTTGGTGAGAATTGGCTTTTCTCGCTTTGCGTACTGAATGTATTTCTTGATAAAGGGAATACTGAGGACCTCGGTCCGCCGTGTTGCGCCGCGTCCAACTGTGACGGTCACACCAGAGTGCAGCATAGGGTTGAACTTCTCGTAGACATCGCTTGGGCGATTCGCATCAGTGTCCGTCTCGAGACCCACTCCAAGTAGCTGTGCACCGTCCTCACGAACAGGTGCGCCCTCTTCAGTACCAGGTTGTCGATATCGATGCATGCGAAGGACATGTTCTGAAATTTGACGATCGCGGGCATCCTCGATGTCATCAGTGACAACGAAGAGCAAATCGAAACGGGAGAGAAGAGAGTCGGGCAAGGCGATGTTGCGATGCGGATCCTTGTGAATATCGTACTGGCCGAAGATGGGATTTGCTGCAGCAATGACACTGCAACGAGCATTCAAAGAGGTATGGATACCTGCTTTGGCGATGGTCACGGTTTGCTGTTCCATGACTTCGTGGATAGCGACTCGGTCGACATCGGACATTTTATCGAACTCGTCAATACAGACAACACCACGATCAGCAAGGACCATGGCACCAGCCTCCAATCGTCGCTCTCCTGTCTCCTTGTCCGAGGTGACTGCTGCTGTGAGACCAACACCTGAGGAACCTCGACCCGTGGTGGCAATAGCGAGAGGTGCCGTGTTCAAAACGAACCTGAGTAACTGCGACTTGGCAGTCGATGGGTCACCAACCATAAGGATGTTGATATCTCCTCTTAGATGGGTACCATTCTCCAGGTTCTTCTCCTGTCCTCCCAAGAGCAATAATAGGATTGCTTTTTTGATGTAGTCATGACCGTAAATAGAAGGCGCCAAAGATTGAGAAAGCAATTCGAATACTCGCTTATTCTTTGCAATCTTGTTGATGTTGCGGATATCTGTGTCGGTGATACTGACTTGGGCGATACCACCTCCAGATTTCGAGGACAGTAGAATGATATTATTCGCGATGATGAGCGTTCGAAACGTGGAGCTCCCGGAGCCAGCATTGCGATTGCCGAGTGATCGGTAGACACCGACGAGTTGGATCCTGTCTCCTGGTTTCACCCGATCGACCAAATCATCATCCATAATGACATCGACAGAGCGTGGCAGCTGACCAGCAGGTGCACGTTCGGGCATTTCTTGAATAGAGATGGTCTGATGATCGCGATAGGTGCAATATCCGTACTCAGTGACGAGCTGCGTCATATTAGCATCCTCTGTCATTTGTGTTGTAGATTGTACTCACAGGATTACCGTCCTCATCTTCCGTTGGATATACACTTGTGCTCGCAGCACCCGTGGTCATGGTTTGATCCTGGTATTCTCTGGTGAGAAACTTATCCTTGCTCTCATTGTAATGTACGCTCTTGACGACCTTGGGCCGCACGAGCGATGTCTTGGTCACGATTCCCTCGAGCGAAACCATGTGGTTCAGCTGACTGGAGCCGAGCGTTCGCGGGTTGCATGAGAACTCGCCAAAGCTGCCGATGTATGCACAGTAGTATATAACACCATCGGCGGTTTCCGACTTTGGTCGGTCTGAGAAAGTGCCCACGACGTCTCTGAGCGCGCGATCGAAGGCTTCTGTGTATTTGAATGGGTCGTTCAGGAGGCCATCTGCAAGCTCGCGGTCGTGTGCGCGGATATCGTCTATGCTGACCTAACCATTGTTAGTAAAATCACACGGTAAACGTCAGTCGCCTTACTGTAAGCCTCCGCTGCCCTCGATTCAGCATCAACAAGATATCCGGTCGGTAGCTGCCAGGGGGTCAGTATACACTGCTGCATCGGCTCAAGCCTCATAGCATACCTGCGTCTCGCGACATCGTCTGTATGATGATTAGCGCATGACTTCGTCCGAGTACAGCAGTCGGCTTACCTGGGTCAAGAAATCCCACCGCAGCACGCACATTTCGGCGCAGGTCTTCATCCCGGATCAACTCAGTCATGATTCGATCGTTGGGATACTGTAAACCCTCAAGCAGTCACTAGACAGCCAATCAAATGAGACGTGAAAGGCGCAATGTCGGCGTGTCGTATCGAGAAGTGAGGTCGCTCGATTGTCGATGCTGCTCGTGGAGTTGAGGGGCACGTTCAGGGCTGGCAAGCGCAATCGCGTAAATTGAGATGCAGCGCGTCACGCTAGTCTTCTTTCGGCCAACGTGTCGTCTCGTACTTTGATTCAATTAAGTCTCCTTTAGGCATAGCTTCATGATAAGACATCTGGTGCTGGAGACCTCTTCCCACATGTATTGTTTCTATAAACACCAAGTATCTACCGAGTACCAACAGGTTACTTTCGTCGCGCTGTAGGGGCGATTGCTCATTGAACATCTTCCACTGGCTGGCTCAAGTTCTTTGCCTGCATACATTGTGTGAACGCTTTGTCCTGGTCAACTTTTCGGAGGCAACTCCTTGAGGATGACTATCAGTATTTGGGCTGTTCTCATGGCCGCAAATGCTCTCCCGACGCATGACAAAATGGGTCTCCACGTGACGGCGTTACTGGAGTTTAGCACCTAATGTCCGACAATGACATCGCTACGCTGCATCGAAACCAACCGAGTATATAACGAGTAATCGACATATATAATCATTGAACTCTTCCGATCACCCCTCTTTTAGCAGCCTTACTTCAGATACACCAAACAACCACAATGTCACCTCGCATCTTCCTCATCACAGGCACGTCCACTGGCTTCGGTGACGAGCTTGTCAAAGTAGTCCTAAAGAATGGTGACTATGTCGTCGCAACTGCCCGCAATAGCTCCAAGCTGTCTTTCGAAGGTGCCAACGACTCAAACAGTCTCCTGGTAGACCTCGACGTAACGGACCGAAAATCCATTGACAAGGCATTTGAGGCCGCAATCAACAAGTTCAAACGGATTGATGTCGTCGTGAATAATGCCGGGTATGGGCTCAGTGGTCCATTCGAAACCCTCTCGGACAGACAAATCCGGCAACAAATGGAAGTCAACTTCTTCGGCCTCATTGATGTCACGAGGAAAGCGGTAGAGACCATGCGCGAACTCAAGACGGGCGGTGTCATCCAGCAAGTCACTTCAATTGGCGGACAGATAGGTTAGTAGAAACAACGCTCGAAGAAATTTCTGTCGAAGCTAAGCGGATACAGGTGTACCGTCATACACGGTGTACTGTGCGAGCAAATGGGCTGTCGAGGGTTTTACAGAAGCCCTATCCAAAGAAATCAAGCCAGAATGGGGCATCAAGCTTAGCTGTATTGAACCAGGCGGCTTCCGTACAGACTGGGCCGGACGGAGCATGGAATTCGGCGAGATTGACGTGCCTGCATACGACCACATCGACGCTAGGAAAAATGCCGCTGCTCGCCATGGCACTCAAGCTGGTGACCCTGCCAAAGCTGCGAAGGTGTTTTACGACTTAGCCGTTATGGATGACCCGCCCATACGATGCATTGTTGGTACAGATGCGTATACCAATATCAACAAGAAACTCGAAGCCTACAGCGAGAACGTCAAAAAGTTTGAGAAATGGAGTAACAGCACCGACGTGGATGGATACAAAGCCCCAAATTGATGGCTATCAAGAGTTTGGTAGGGAGATTTGAAGCTTTAGCTGACAGTCTCGAATATTTAAAGGATGTGGCTTTAAGTAGCTTTATTGATATTCTTTGATTTGTTTCCAGAGGTGTGAGGAGTCGGTCCAGCCAGACCAGTTGAGCGATAGAAGGGTCGATAAAGATATACTTGGGACTCGAGAACGGCTTCGGTTTATTGCAAATTGCGCACAGGGAATAGTAAGCGCGAAAATGCATCTTGAATCATAGACTTCCCCACACCCTTTCTACCACGTGCGACATGCACGATAGTGTGTCTTTTGGTCAAGCTTTTCGTACAACCAATCGCTTGAGAGTCGCAAAGCTTAATGTTGCAGTGATCGACATACCTTATCAGATGCAAACCATGACACCGAGCCATCATGCACAGACTCAGGACTCTCAATCTCGCATTGACGGCGCGACGAGGATAAATTCGCTTCTCCACCTTTGTTCGTCCCAGCTGCAGCTCTTCGTGTGTGAGAGTGCATGCCGCTTGCCTCAAACCAGCCTAAGTGGTAAAGTGCGCTGACGTCATAGCTGTCCGAAAGCACCAGCCGCTCTACCCGTAGTCACGCAACCCTTGTGCCCGCCAAGTACTGTTACAGTGGGTGAATACAGGTTTGTCTACTGTTCCGCGGACGTACAAGACCATTGACTTTCCAATCTTGCTGAAGCCGCATTCTCCAGCCTCTTCCCTACGCCTCATCTCGCCATTCTACCCTCCAGGTCGCAGATCGCGACGCACGGCCCTCAAACATGTCCGGAACTGATGGTGCGGGGAAGCGAGGCTTCAAGGAGAAGTTCTTTCATCCGTTCAATCACCGCGCCAGCGAAAAGCTCGAGGAGTTGCAGGAGAAGCTCGAGGGAACTAAGCTCAAAGATGTGCACATCAAAGCAGTCCATGCAAAGCATAAAGTAGGCAAATTTGGCAACTTGTTCAACACCAACCATCGCCATGATGAGGAGCACGAGCAGAAAACCGATGCCAAGAGGACGAAGATCTGCGAGAATCATCGCTTCAACTCATTTGCGCCAGAAAGAGAGGGAAACATTGTGAAGTGGTATGTTGATGGCAGAGACTACTTCTGGGCTGTTGCAGAGGCGCTTGAGAAGGCGCAAGAGACCATCTATATTGCAGATTGGTGGCTGAGCCCTGAGTTGTTCTTGAAGAGGCCCCCTTTCTATAACCAAAAATTCCGTTTGGACCAGGTGCTCAAGCGAAGAGCTCAGGCTGGAGTGAAAATCTACATTTCGGTTTACAAAGAGGTAAGATATTCAAAATTTGATTCCTGTTCAGATGTTAATCTACCTTAGGTGAGCGCTGCTTTGACCTGCAATAGCCAGCACACCAAAAAGGCGCTTATGGGCATGTTCGAAGAAGGTGAGCCCGGCTACGGCAACATCAAGGTCATGAGACATCCTGATCACAATGTTTTCGAGAACGCCTCGGATATGACCTTTTACTGGGCCCATCACGAAAAGTTCATTATCATTGATTATGCCATGGCTTTCATAGGAGGACTGGACCTGTGCTATGGAAGATGGGACAACAAGCAACATCCACTTGCTGATGTTCATCCGTCTGGCATTCAGAACCAAACGTTCCCAGGCCAGGATTTCAACAACAACCGTATCCTAGACTTTGAAGGAGTCGACGACTGGAAATCAAACAAGTTGAATAAACTCGAGTATGGCCGAATGCCGTGGCATGATGTTGCAATGGGTGTTATTGGTCCAGCGGTTTACGACATCGCTGAGCACTTTGTCCTCCGCTGGAATTTTATGAAACGAGACAAGTACAAGCGTGATGATCGCTATGATTGGCTGACTTTGGAAGGAAGAGAAGGCGAGGACGAGGACCTTGTTGGTGTACAACGCCCAAAATTCCCCGTTGGTGGGTATACACACCACCCAATCACACAGCTGAGCACCAAGAACCTCGACAACCGCGGAACAGTCCATGCTCAACTTGTCCGTAGCAGTGCAGACTGGAGTATGGGTATACTGCCACACGAGCAAAGCATTCAGAATGCTTATTGTGAGCTGATTCGCAACGCCCAGCACTACGTGTATATTGAGAATCAATTCTTCATCACTGCGACTGTAAAGAAGGACCAGAGCGCCGTTCACAACCAGATTGGTGCTGCCATGGTCGAAGCAATTGTACGAGCGGCAAAGGAAGGTCGAAACTTCAAAATAATTGTTGTCATTCCGGCAGTTCCAGGGTTTGCGGGAGACCTCAGAGACAATGCTGCAGCTGGTACGAGAGCCATCATGGACTACCAATTCAAGAGCATATGCCGTGGAGAGGAGAGCATTTTCGGACAAGTCAAAGCACAAGGGGTAGACCCTGAGAAGTACATTTTCTTCTTCAATCTCCGTTCATATGATCGCATCAACGTTACTACAACGCTTAAGAAGCAAGAAGAGGACTCTGGTATGACATACATGGACCTGGAACAAGCTGAAATCGAGGAACTGGAGGCACCTCTCGAAGCGAGCGGAGAAGAGGCAAGACGACACGCAGCAGAACTGAGAAAGAAGTTCGCGGGAGAGAAGGCAGACGTTGCCCTTGGCGACCAAGGAGGCGTCATCGACCCAGATTCGATTGCCGACGATGCCATGCTAACCGACAAGAAGCCCAGTACCGAGGAATGGGAAGGCGACCCAGAAGAAGAAAAGGAGCACTTCTTCCAGGAAGAACTCTACATTCACGCCAAGCTCTGCATCGTCGACGAGAAATACGTCATCTGCGGCTCCTCCAACATCAACGACCGCTCGCAGCTCGGCTTCCACGACTCGGAGCTCTCCATCGTCCTCCAAGACAGCGATGAAGTCGAAATCCAACTCGACGGCAAGCCCTACAAAGCCGCCCGCCTCGCCCACGAACTCCGCAGCAACCTCTGGCGCGAGCACCTCGGGCTCCTCCCCCCGCAATCCCTCGACGCCTCAGACGACCCCAACGCGCAGCCCCCCGGCGAAAACTCGCGCAACGACTACCTCGCCGGCGCCGAAGCAGACTTTGTATCTGACCCCCTTTCCCCGGCGCTCTGGGACGAGTGGACCAAGCGCGCGTCGACAAACACCGAAGTCTTCCGCTCCCTGTTCCACGCCGACCCAGACGACTCTATCCTCACGTTTGAAGACTACGACTCGTTTACGCCGAATCCCAAGGCCGACAAGGACCACAAGCAGGGCCATTTGTACGACAAGGTCAGGCCTGTCAAGGAGATTCGCGCGGAGCTCGATCGCGTACAGGGCCATTTGGTGTGGATGCAGTTGAAGTTTTTGGAGAAGGCGGATATGGCGGAGAAGGGGCTGGCGGTTAATCAGTTTACGGAGAGTATTTATACTTAGATGGTTGTTGTTCTAGGGGGTGAGAGGGGGCGTATAGGGGCGAGGGGGTGGGGAATGGTGTTTGCGTGCTGGTTGCGCTGTGGGTAGGGACATGGTTGTTTCTGCCTCAGTTTTCTGGGTTTCCGCTGTTGAGTTTCTGTTGTTTTGATTCCGGTTTGCTTTGGTGTTGTAGTGTTAGTACCTCTGTGCTTTGAGTCTATGTGGTTTATAGTTAGTGTTTCATCGATATCCAATGAATGTTTCTGTTCATTTATACACGCAGCGAGGTGGCAGTGCATGGACAAGTCACATTATCCACACAACAAACACACACATTGTCAGATATAATCCGTGATTCATTCATTCTACAAATACGCATCCGGTCAAAGCCGTTCAAAGACATCCGCCCATTCCATTCCACCAATCACCCACAATCGTAATTCATCCCATAAGCACGCTCTCATCCGGACCAGACCTCTACTAGTAAGTAGCAATGGCCACGACTCCTGCTCATCTTTCATTCCACTCCTCAGACTCGATTGATTCTCTAACCGTAGTATCAGGCGTACTCGGTGCAGGATATATTGAGATTTTTTCAAGTTCATTGCCCAACGCCTTGCTAATAGCACAATCGATGTGAAATGTTCCTCCCCACGCCCGCCTCACGTCTTCCTTAGACCGCCCATTCCATTTCACCACTTAGTCGTAATGCATAAAGAGCTGGCTCATGCTCTCTCCGTGGTGATTCCTCCGAATAGCCTCTGCGAGCAGATTGTCCACGTTAATGACCACCAGCTTGTCCTTTGCTTGCTGAGCCTTGTATTCTGGGATGGGAAAAGCGTTTGTGATGATAATCTTCTCGATGACTTCACATTCGGCCATTTCCTCTAGGCAGTCTCCACCGAAGAGGCCGTGCGTAGCGAAGCAGTAGACTTTGGTAGCTCCACCTCTTTTCACTACTGTTTCGGCGGCGGCGATCCAGGAAGCTGACTTATCCATCATGTCATCTACGATGAAGACAGGACGATCTTTTACGTTTCCTACGAGGGTGACCATTGTTTCGAGTTCGGGGTTCTTGAGATCCTCCTCTTCGTCCTCGGAAGATGCAGCGGCATCATAGGTACCACCCAAGGCATGCGAGTGCTCGCTATCCTTGTGGCGGGTAGAGGATGCTGTCGATATGAATGAAGACATCATGTGTGCGGGTATATCATCGTTATCGCCCTCCGAAGGTGGCCTGTTGCGCCAAGTGGAATGAGATGTTGCAGACATGGAAGGTGACGGGTGACTGTCGTCTACTATATGACCTTGTACGAGACGGCCGTGGATGACATTCCGAGCACGCTGCAAATATTAGCATAGATTGTTTGACTACAGATATCCCACATACCTCGTCAGTGTATTCCTCAGCGCCACTCTCGTCTTCACTCTGAGCAGCGTTCAGCTCCTTGTTGCTTCCGATATCAGTTCGAATAGGCTCAAGAGGAACTTCGGGTTCGATGATGGAGCTTGCTCGCATAGACTTGGATAATGGGCTGCCAACAGCTTCCGTTACGCCATTCGGTCGCCGGTGCAGGGGATTTGACGTCGTGCGTGTCCGCAGTTTTGTCTTGGCATTTTCCTGAGGTGCTTCATTGGTGACCTTGGTGATGGGCGAGACCTCTGCATCGGGATCCACAGCACCATCTAGCAACTCTGGAGTGTCATACGCCGATCCTTCCAGCCTCAGCTGCTCGAACATAGCACTCTCGTTCCAGTGTACCGCCTGACCAGCCCTCCTCCTGTCTGTAGTCACAATGCCGAAGCTGAGCTTCAATGCGTCTGCCAGCGAAGTGACTCGCTTTGTTCCACCCGGATTCTTGCTCACAACCACGGCTTCTCTCCAATTGGGCACGTTTACCCGGATCCAGCGCGAAAGGAGGGGTTCAGCGACGAGGTTGTCGACAGGGCACTTGAAGAAACCCTGCATTTGCGAGGCGTGGAGATCGATGGTCATGACATGATTGACGCCGGCAATGTGGAGGAGGTTCGCTACCATGCGGGCGGTGATGGCCCCACGGTGCTGCTTCTTCTTGGACTGGCGCGAGTAAGGGAAGTAGGGCATGACGGCTGCGGGGGTCAGTGGCTGGCAGCGTGTCTGCGCAAAGGGCTGCTACCTGTGACCGACTTGGCTGAGCCGCCTTTGCAGGCCGATATCATGATCAGCAGCTCCATGACCGAATCATTGATCCTGGGTGGTTTAGCAATTGCTGCAGTCACGCAGACGACGTGACGTACTTCTCGCTGCCGCTCTGGACGATAAAGACATCCTTGTTGCGGATTGACGTGTCTGGCAGTCTGTGAGCAGGAGAAGGGGCAGCAGGCGCGAGCAGACATACGAATTGTCACCGACGTCTCTCCATTCTTGAACTTGCCCAGGGTCGCGGAGCCAGGCTTCATGCCCAGGCGGTCGCACATGCCCTCGACGAGCTTGGGGTGCGAAGACCCGCTGAAGACAATGGCGCCACGCATGGTGGGCGGGCCGAGGAGGGTGACGTTTTCGTAGTGAGCAAAATGCGAGGCAGTGGCAGTGGCAGTGGCAGGCCGCTGAGGCTTGTCTGTAAAAATTCCCGCCATGAGAGATATCGGCACTCGGGGCAGCTGAAAGGCTTGGCGGCACACCACCCCACAGTCGCCCAAAGAGGAATCGCCAACCGGGTGCCTGACTCGCGCTGGATCGACAGCACAGGCTCAACAACAGGGTCCGTATCGCAGCGGTGACTCTACGCGGGCACGAGGATATATGAGCACTGCGTCTATATAAGCGGCACGCGAGCTGCTGGGCCGCAATAGCGCAGACATCCTGTTTCCTTCTCATTTGCCCGCGTCCGTACCACTCGAGCTGTCAACAAGCTCCACCACTGCGCTGGCACGCGACCAAGAACGCTGTGCTCCTTCCAGCCACTCATGACTCTTACTTCTGCCACGGTGCGCCTTGATGCGTGCACGCAGTCCCATCTCCCCGCTATCCAAGAGATTCTCGCCTACTACGTCCACAACACCGTCATCACTCTTGCTCTGCTTCCTCCTTCACTCGACGACGTCCGCGCGAGTTGGCTCAAGTCGACCAACCAGGGTCTGCCTTACATTGTGGCACTGGACGAGCACAACACCGTGCTTGGTTTCTGCTATGCTGGCGAGTTTCGAGGTGGAGGCGGGAGGGGAGGCTATCGTCATACAGTCGAATTCTCTCTCTTCTGCCATCCTGATCATATGAACAAGGGCATTGGCGCGCAACTACTTCAGAAACTCATAGACATCCTCAAGGCCCCTTCCCAGTTTCCAGACTATGTCAACGTCATGAGAAAGGAGGATGAACACGTTCGTGTGTTGCTGTCCTGTATGAGTGTCGACGAGACTACTTGGAAGAATGGCTTGGGCCTCCGCGACTTCTACATCAAGCACGGGTTTGAACAAGTCGGCCACATGAAGAAAGTCGGCCATAAATTCGACAGATGGTATGCGGCTCTTTGCAAACATCGTAGTCTTGTTCTTGTCATTTCCCATGCTTACTCTTGGTCCACAGGATTGATACTTTCTACTTGCAGCTTTCGCTCTGGTAATTGTAGACTAGTTGTATTCTGTTGTGGCCCCAAGTACCACTTGTTACACAAGCTCACCGCTGCCTTTGTGATCGTGTTGCTCAATCCCTGTAGGTTCTCTCCTTGGAACACTGCCGATTGGCCTTTCTTGCGTCGTCTTGCGGTAGCTTCCCTGCTCGAATTTCAAATTCCACACATGCTCCCAAATATCATCAATATGTGAATTGATCCATCGGGGATCATCCACAGTGCGACATCAAGGCTAGTCACAGGAGCTGCAAGGTACCATTGTCGACTGCAACATGGCTCCACTCCAAATACACCTCTACCCATTCTTGGCTCAGCCGAAGCCGTCGGACGGACTTAAGGGCTCTTGAACGAACGAGCGTTGAGCCACTGGACGACCATGCGCCGAACTCCGTTTTGGCTGTTGGCCACAAGCAGCCTCATCGACGTGATCATCATCCACTGTAGGTGTTGTGGAGGACTCTAGCCATGCTCGGGAGATCAGAGGGTGGCACTCGAGGCAGAGCGGTGAGCTGGTGCAACCTTCAGAGGTACGTACCCGGGTGGTCAATATGAGAGGATAAGCTATAGATGAGAATGGAGCACAGAACGTCTCGTGGCGCGCTGCAATAGAAGAGGACGCTTCCTTTCGATTTCCACACCATTCCAGATTAGGACGTCGCAGAATTTGTGTCACTGTTGACTGCATCCAAAGGGGAGGGAGGCGCTCGCTATGGCAAGTAATCAGAACACTGCGATCCCATCTATCCTCCAAATCCGCAAGTGGGTGCAAAGCCTGGTAGGGCTGGTCAGAAACACCCCGATTGGTCGCCATGGGAGCATCCATTGCGGACGCTAGTGTTGGCTGCTCGCCTCCGAATACCGGGGCCACGTCTGAATGCAATGGCCAAAGACAGGCCCCGCCATGCTGCTGTACGTGGGTTGTCATTGAAAATGACAGAAAACGGCACACACAACAGCGGGCCAATGTGGTTGTTTGACCAGATCCGGGTGCTTCGAAACAAATCTATCTACATCCGAATACCCGGTTCAGGGTCGAAGAATGAGAATGGGTGCGGATGAGATGTCGTGCCTTGTTTGACGACACGGAAACACTGCATTCACCCTGGAGTTGAATGATCAACTCAAAATTTACTGCGGCGCACGGGGCTGCGTGAAAATGGCAAGAGTCGTGGTGGGGCTGAATCAAGAGTCTTTTCTCAACTTAGCAGAGAATTTAATAGGGTTCAATCGAAGACTAGAGGAAAGCGCAGGAGACGATGGTCAGCCAAAAGGCAAGACCGTATCGGCGACCTAGGGAATGCACTGACGCTAGGAGTCGCATGGCCCATGAGATAGGTTGCGTTGCAACAGTGTCTGACTGCCATGATCTCGGACCAGATCTCAGGCCGAGCATCTGGTGGCCAGCAGGGTCCTGTGGCTAATCCTGTGACTGGCAGCAACTGCCCTGGGTGCGCGTCGAGTTGCTCAAAAGAAGCATGGGCTGCGAGTGGCCGCGTGGGGACGAGACAAGCATCCTTGGCGGTCGAGATGGGATGCGGCTAGAAGGAATGGGTACCAATGCGGCCAGGGCATGACGCGCAGCTGTCCGCTCTGGGGAGACGCCACACGCGCGCCATGATCACAGGCAGAATCGATGGTAGCACCGATCTTGCATTCGTGAAACCGAGCGCCAGGTTCGCTCCGATCCCGTGTGACCAGGGAATAGCAGGCGAGCGTGGTCCGTGAACATGCTCCAAAGATAGTCTTTCTGCCAGGAACAGGCCATACGGCATGCATGAGGCTTGTGCCGTAGGGGGAGAATATGCAAGATAAGGATTGCGACTCAGTGAACTTGTTGAGTGCCCTGGCAAGATCGAGACCTCGTATGCTTCGTAGCTTGTTCTTGTCACTTGTGGCTTCAACGAGGGAAGGATGCTACCAAACAACCCCCCTGGCTTGCAATGCCTGTCCCGTATGGTGCCATAGATACGCAACCTTGTGCAGAGACGCCTGAGTAAGTTCTACTTTGTTCTATAATAGTGTGCGTCACTGGCTTGAGCTTGGCTCAAGTGTTGAGAGAGCAGACTCGCAACCTCTTTGAAGATCAGCCGAGCTTGTCCTTGGATACACACTTTCTGCTCCGTAGTCCGTAGTCAAGCCTGTACTTGGATTGGGGACCATGGAGCTTGTTGAATAGATGCGGTTGGTCGTGATTCTGCTCATCCATACAGATGCTGCTTGCTGAATGCGGTAGGTTACCTATTGAGCATGTACCATCGTTGATCGTCTCAGAGGCAAAAAACGCCGCTGTAGCCGACAGCGGATCTCCCGCAAGCCAACTGGGGATCGATATAGAGAGGATGCCTATTCGGCAGGAGCATGCATCTCAAGGATCCATGCAGTGGGTCAGGGCTTGCTGGGCGAGTGGGCCTGGTTAGACCCGCGGCGCTGATGCAGAACGCCCGCAGCGGTCCATGAATTGAGGCTGCATATAGCAATGCTCTGTCCAGCTGAACCAGGTTGGAGGAGAGCAGGATGCATGAGACAAGACCCGATTCTCTCGCCCGCAGGGATTAGCTGCGCGTGTTCCGCAAAGGTGAGGGCGACGGGAGTCAAATCCGACGGCATTTGCCCAAGTGGATACCTGACGGTCTTTAAAGGGCAGAAAAGAGAGTGGAGTGTACGTAGGGTCTGGGTCTGTGTGCAGTGGGTGTGACGCTAGCGCAGAGGGCTCTCACGACAGGCGGGGATGCAGTCAGCCACCAGCCAGGATAGGCGGGCACAGGCTGGAGCAGACAGCGGCGGGATTTGTGGCCGAGAGCAGCAGAAAGAAGAAAAGCAGAAGTGGAGTCGAAACAGCGTCTGAGGGCGCCTGCATGGGGACGGATTGGGCCGGGCCTGTCTGCAGTGATTGACCGCCTTCCAGGATGCGGCTCAGATGACGGCGGGCGTTCTGGGGAGCAGGCATGGGCGATTGGAGCGATTTTGGGAGCATGAATCGTGTGCAGCGGGGCGCAAAAGCAAGCAGCAGCAGGCGTGTGTGTGTCGCGAGATAGGCTACCGTCTGGATGTAGGTAGTGAGGATGTGCATCGCGTCGGGGGAGGATGCATATGCAGGCGCAAACTCTAAAAGTGCCGAACGGAAAGCGCGACCGGGGCATCCCCTCGAGCAGGCCCGGCGGCGGGGCGGCGGCGGATTGGCTGCGTGAAGGGCTGCGTGAATGGCAGGCCGTGACAGGCGGGAGACGTCGTCGCCCGGCTGCTTCGAGAGCGGCCGCAGAGAGGCTGCAGAGGGGCTGCCGCCCTGAGCGATGCCATCATCATGGGCCGGGTCTGCAGCACGGTTTTGCGTGACACATACTATGTAGATTAGTTTGCCGTGGCCGCGTCGACAGGTTTCGGAGCTTTCCCATCGCGCACACGCCCTGCGACAAGGTTTCGCGACGTCGAAATGCTA
Organism: Pyrenochaeta sp. DS3sAY3a; assembly: GCA_001644535.1. NCBI lineage: Eukaryota > Fungi > Ascomycota > Dothideomycetes > Pleosporales > Cucurbitariaceae > Pyrenochaeta > Pyrenochaeta sp. DS3sAY3a. Next base: position 678,866 of record KV441651.1, on the reverse strand, counting down.
CCATGACCGCGGCTGCGGAACAGCCAGCCCGCGTCTGACCACAGGTCCACCCTGGCCGGGCCTTGGGCGAGAGCCTCATATTGGGGGAGCAGCAGCAGCGCGTACCGGGCGGCCAGCGTCGCAGAGGCACTTGGCCCGCCGCCTTGTTGTGCAACGCCCACCGTGTCTCTCCATCTACATGCGTCCAGCACCCGTCCGCTTTGGATGTCGAGCCTCAGGGCAGCAAGACCGCCGGCCGGCTACGCGCTGCTCGGCGTGTTGTACACTCGCGGCCCTGTGGACATGGACTCAGCTGTCGTCGTCCGCAAAGTTAAATTCCCCTCCTGGCGATGTGAGCGTGCTCGTCTGCCCAGGACTATAAAGACGGCTGCCAGATCCGCGTCGTTAGCGCCTCGTCCAGGGCAACAAAGCAAAGCGTTCTCTCCGTGAGCTCCAATTTACCGTCTAGTTCTGGTCCTCTCTGCATCCTTTGCTTGCTTTTCCCGCCACGACTCAAAGTACCCTCAACACCCTCGGTTTTGAGCGCAATCCCACGCCAGTCTCAAACCGTCCTCTGCCACAATCCATCCATCGAGTCGCTTCAAGTACATATCTGTACGTCGCCCCAGGTGCTACCTCTCCCCTCCTAACATGCGTCCAGCCCTACTCGATCCTCTACCTTCTTCACCATGGCCGCCCCCGCTACCTGCCAGCACAATTTCAAGATGATCAAGTCCGACACCACTCTAGTCGTCTGGAACTGCCACATGTGCCATTCCGGGCCTCACTCCTTCATCTACGAATGTCAAAACTGCAAGCTCAAGACATGTCGGCCCTGCGTATCCAAAGCATAGGTATGTACCCAACTCTGGCCCCTCCATGGGCGCCCTATCTCCGCCTGTCCCTGGCTGGCTCCTGCAATGGCACTTTCCAAGGCTGCTGTCGCCTGACCTCGACCTCGACCCCGAACGCCAGAGGCCGGCTGCGTGTCAACCAAGAATCCTGATGCGAGATGCAGGTGTCCTGTAGAGACCGGGGCTGACTCGTAAGGTGCAGATTCAATGCAAGTGCGCGTGCACTGATCGCCGGCTATCGATCCAGCATCCTGGATCTGTTTAGCAGGCCCCAGCTCGGCGCCCCATTGGCCAACTCGCCTACCTTCCGCTTCCCTTTACGACATTGGTCTCGTCTGCTCTTTTGCGACCCCATCAGCATCCATCATGTTGGCTCTATCGATTTAGCACGGCGTTTCGGCGGCTCGATATCTCGTGTCACTCTGCACTCAACGGGCGGCATTTCTTCGAAACGGCTGCTCTTTGCCTTTCTGGTCCCTTTTCTCGTTTTATGGTGCACAAAAGCAAAAATACCTTCTGCCCTACAAGGTTTCAGTCTTGACATGGAACTCTTACGTACACTTCGGCAGCATGCTCACGTTTCTGTTGCCGCTCACCGCTCGTCCTGTTCGGCGTTCTCTACCCCAGCATTATGCAGCCGACACATTGTATCACCAGTTTTTTAGCCGAGTCTTTCCTATGGTTTTTCTTGTAAGACGGCCAGGTGCGAGCCTTCACGATTTAATCTTCTAATCTGTTCCTACATTATCTGGTACCCTTAGCGTGGCCAACTCAGCCGACACGGCTTGTCTTCTTCAAGCTGCCCGTACATATGCAAGTCAATAGGCGGGCATAGCTGTTTCACGTACCCATGGAGGCACGTCTTGGCAGCTCAATACAGAAGTTCACATCATGTTGCCGCCCCACTCCCTGTAGCCAACCGCCTGTTCCTCGACGAGACAGGTCAAATCCACATGTTCCGTCACACGTCGACATTCCTATCGCGGTCGTTCTCGGTCGTTCCCATCATGATACTAATTCTGTCAGATCAGCACGCCGCCTTCAACGCAGATTCGTTGACCGGTTGGCTCGTCCGGACATTCATATTTTCCACCGCTCACATGTCTTTACGCATCAGCATCAGCATAAGTTTCTGCCGAACTGTGGAGCATCTTGATACATTAGCAACTCCCTTATCTGCCATTGTTTGCCTCAACAGTCGAGGGTTTTCTTTTCGATGTTCCAGCAGGATGCGCATCTCCAAATGCTAACACTCCTCAGTTGCGTAATCCATGCACGAGACTCGTTTCAGAGCAGTCCCGCTATTCCTAAGCCACAGAACCAGCGAGTCGCCGTGGCTTTGATGCTAAGTGTTTTGCACTTGTCATCGCCGAATTCTTCGACAGGTGGCTGGAGGGTGACTCAAAAAAATTCGGAAATGCAGCACTGAAGGACCTCCTTTCCATGAGCATTCTGGCGCGAAGAAGCAGTATCTTCTATGAGCACATTGATTGGACGGTACTACTTCTATATTTTTTGTCGTTTCATTCCACCATGCGTTTGGGGAGGATGTAGGCGCGCTGAAAAAGGTGCGACATGTGAGATGTTGTTCGTAGTTGCCTCGTTGGTCATTTGCCAGTCCAGCCTTCCCCGCGCGGAACCCCGGCATCACCCTCGACGATGCTAGCTGCAAACATCACACTATGCTCTCACGACAGGGCAGAGTATGCATTGCTGACTACCCAATTGATTGTTTTGCTATCATCGTGCATCTTGTACAAGGAATGGCTGGCCCCGATACTCGCACGCTTTGCTGCCGGACTCAGTGCACCTATCAGCCTCCATGCTCACCACTCCACTCCTAGTCTAATGCAAGCAGCTTTTTCCTACCATGGCCAAGTCATCTTCTCAGCACGCACGAAGTACGAGTGCAGCCTGTCCACGCCCATACTATGTAGAGTTTCCTAATCACCCGATTTACCATTTCGCGCTGGTGATACATCTTGGGGCCAACTAGGCGACTGCTTCAGCCGCACTCACCATATGCAGCCAATGCTGTTGCTCTCAGCTCGTGGCCCCCAATCTCACACGTCCCACATATAACAAACAGACTCAACGCCAGCCTCATTTTCTTTCCACACCACCTCGTTCTCCTTCTCTACTTGCTAGCAAATCACGAAGATCGTCTTTGCATCTGTCGTGATTTTCCAGGGGCTTTGCCAACGTTATCGCAACCACGTTCGGTCTAATACCGGCCTTACTCTCACACAACCCTGCAAAAAGCAAACATGGCCTCCGTCTCTAGCGATGACAGCGACGTCGGCAAACCACAGGAGGCCATCAACGAGTTTTGGGAGAACCTAATTACAAAGAAACCAACCAAGGTCACCAAAGTCTTCCCCCCCAGTCTCTACGCGCATCTGCTGCCCACGCCACGGAAGCCAGGCACCGTTACAGGAAAGAACGCCGCGGAGTCCTACCTTGCAGCGGCAGCTGATTGCCGTGCTCGAGTCAAACGCATTGTTCGAGAGTGCCACCGTACCAATGAGAAGTTCACGGATCCCGACTTCGACATCGAGGATCTGCGAGATAAGAATTGCCTCGAAGGACTCAAGCATTGGCTGAAGGACACGGCCGTCCCGAACGCTTCATCAACAAGTGCTTCGCAACTAGGCAATGCAATTTCAACATTGATCCAAAGCGATGTGCTCATGCAAAATGCGGCGCCTTTCGATCTGATTGCGGCGGCAAAGCTCTTGAATCCTCCAAGCTCTGATGATGACGATGAAGATAGTGCCGATCCGGGATCGGTGCACCGCATCGACTGGATCTTTGAAAAGCCCCAGTTTGAAATTGACGGCTTCTCCAGCTCTGATCTCTGTCAAGGGTCGAACGGAGATTGTTGGTTCATTGCAGCAGTTGCCACAATCTGCAGTAATCCCGAGCTAATCAACAAGGTTTGTGTGGAAAGAGATGAAGAATGCGGTGTCTATGGCTTTGTCTTCTATCGAGACGGCGAGTGGATTTGGACGGTTGTAGATGACAATCTATATCTCACGTTCAACGACTTTGATGCCTTTGGTGACAGATATGATCCCACAGGCATCAAAGAGAAGAAGTACAAAAAGAACAACCAAACCGGATCAGAGGCGCTCTACTTTGCCTCATGCGCTGATCCAAACGAGACCTGGCTTCCACTTCTAGAAAAGGCTTATGCTAAAGTTCACGGCGACTACGCTGCCATAGCTGGCGGCTTCAGCGGCGAAGCCGTTGAGGATCTTACCGGAGGCGTTACAACCAAGATTTTGACAGATCGTATTCTGAGCAAAGAACGCCTTTGGAAGGAACTCTTACAAGCCAACAAGCAGTTCTTGTTCTCGGCATCTTCCCCTGGCTCGTATGGAGATGATTCTAGCGCAAGAAGAGGCCTTGCTCTCAGCCACGCGTACTCAGTCATCGAAGCCGTAGATGCAGAGGGTGAAGATGGCAAGAACAACAGACTTGTGCTCATTAGGTATCTGTCTCCCGGCTTTCTAATTTTTCGGTACATCCACTAATTATATCAGGAACCCTTGGGGCAAGAGGGCAAACGCCGCGATGGGCGAGTGGACAGGACCATGGGCCGATGGCTCTAGTGAATGGACTCCTTACTGGATGAAGAAATTGAACCACAAATTCGGTGATGATGGGCTCTTCTGGATGTCGTATGAAGATCTGCTCAAACGTTTTGACCTCCTCGACAGAACGCGTCTCTTCGATGAAGAATGGACGGTGGTCCAGCACTGGACCAGTGTCTCCGTAGCCTGGGTGACTGGCTACTTAAATAACAAGTTCCGAGTGGAGATTAAGAAGTCTGGCCCAACAGTGTTCGTGCTTTGTCAGGTAAGTCCATTGCTCCTCGCTAATTGCGATCTACGCTAATTATTCAGCTCGATGATCGATACTTCCGCGGTCTTGAGGGCAAGTACGATTTCGATTTGCACTTCATTCTGCAAGAAGAGAATGCTGAGGCCGGAGATCACATCGTCCGCGCTCGAGGTGCTTGGTTTGGTAACCGCAGCATCTCTGCCGAGATCGATCTTGAGGCCGGTGTTTACGAGGTTTTACCGAAGATTGTGGCTTCTCGAGACGCTGATGCTCTCGATGTCCAAGAAGTAGTCGTTAAGGTAGCTGAGCGGAACCCGCAAAAGTTGAGGCAAATCGGACTAAACTACGATATCGCCAACGCCAAGGGTGCTGTCGAGCTCACAGAAGAAGAAAAGAAAAAGAAAGAACAGAAGAAGAAGGAAGCTGCAGAGAAGAAAAAGAAGGAGAAGGAACAAGAAGAGAAGGACAAAGCTGACTTTGACGCCTGGAAGAAAGAAGAAAAGGCAGAGTATGAAGCTTGGAAGAAGGAGAAAAAAGAGAACGATGAAAAGGAGAAGCCGAAAGAGGACGCTCCAAAGGATAGTGCCTCAAAGAAAGAAGAAACAGAGGCTGCTGCCACGGCTGTCGTTGCCGATTTCACCAAGACTCTGAAGGAGGATGCGGCTACCAAACCAGACGTCAAACCTACTGATCTGCCAATCCGGGCCAAAGACTCAGATCCCAAAGAGAAAGAGTCTGCCGCCGCACCCAAGATCAAAGTCGATGAAGCGAGTGATAGCGATGACGACGATGACGACGACGAGGAAGAAGAGGAAGACGGCGATGATACGCCCGACGACGACGGCGTTACTTCTCAGCGTCGTGGTCCTCCAGGGCCACCGTCAGTTGCATCTGGGGTGAGTGCAGTGAGTGGGTTCCGCGCTGGGTACGGCAACCGTCCAGATAGCGTGTATGGAGGAGAGGCACCTCCACCACCTCCACCTCCAGCTGCAGCGGGCAACGCTGACGAGATCAAACCCTGGAACGCAGTCTGCGTGTTGGGCCTCCGAGTGTACAGCAAGGATCCAGATGTCAGTATCAAACTGGTCAAGCCAAAGGATGCAGAGGAAGCAGCCATTCTGGACGTCGATGGGGGTACCGCGGCTGGAGCGACAATGTAAGCTACCGATCGCCCTGAAGATGAGTGGACCGAGGCCATGGGGAACGAAAGGAAGGCAGAATGCAAGGATGAATCAGGTTGGTAATACATGTAGCTACATACTATGTATGCAGCTCCGTAGCTTTAGCATGTGAAACATGGTACGATACGATGTCTATGAAAATGAGCATTTCATCTCTCCTGCGACTATCTCTTCTCTCGTCTCCACTGCCGTCTCCCTCAACAAAACAGACTCCTACTCCCCTGCCAACACTCAAACCCTCTCCACAAGTTCATCACATTGATTGCTTTTCTCGCATCCCTTCCGCCTTTCCCCTTCCTTCCACCGCCAAGTACCCAATCCTAGCCATGCATACCAACCTTTGTTTTTCGCAAAAAGCTCCGGGATACCCCTGCGCTCCACGGCCTCGGAGAAGCGAGAAGCAAAAAATCAAAAAGGAAAAAGCAAAACTGGAAACATCAGCATCCACATCGGACCGCCGGCTCTCAAAAAAAGTCTCCGCGTCCTTCGGTTACACCGAACCGGTCGGCTTGCGGGCTGCGGGCTGCGGGCTGCTGGCTCCTGGCGCGCGATGCGCTGCGCTGCGATGCGATGCCCTGCAATGTGGCGCGATGTTGCATGCTCACTCAAGCAAAAAGAAAGAAAATAATGTACCATGTACGCGCTTCACTTTTGGTATGGTATCGACGGGATAGGACGCCACGCTACGAATCTTGCTCCCGGTACGCATGTATACGAAGTACGCTCCTTTGATCCCGCCAAGTCGAATAGTACTCCGTATGTATGGATGTATGTACACCGTACACCGATGTCTACAATCGGGAATATCCCAGCAAACGTCGTGGCGCGGCCTGTAGACTTGCTAAACTTGCTGCCCCAGGCCACAAATAGGTAAGGTGTCTGCAGACGCAGCATTACGGCGCGGTGCAGGATTCAGAGCGAGCTAAGATCGTATCGCAGCGTATCTGCATCGGAGGAGATCGGCTCGCGATCGGATCTCGATTGCCGAAGGATTCTAAGATTTGATTTCGATGGTTAGGGAAGGGGGGCCGGTGGGATTGGTTGGATTGTTGCAATTGGGATCGTACGCGCATCGTACGAGGAGGGCGAGGATACGAGGATCCCACCTAGGTACTACGCACGTACATCTGGAGGATCGCGAGCGCAGATGGCGCGACGGAATCTGCTTCCGCGAGATTGGGCTTGGTATGCAGGATGGGCTCAAATAACGAACTACTCGCGCTAAACTCCACGTGCGGTGTCTACAAGGATGTCGTGCGTGTGCTGCGTGTGAATGGGTAGATGGGTGGAGTGATAAGGTACCGTGCAGAGGGTGGATGGACTGGGATTGTGCTGTGTATACACATACGTACATCTCTAGGTACATATGTATATGCACGCGGAATTATGCATGCAAGTCTCGAGGTGTGCATGCATGGCGGTGGGAGAAAGGGATTGCTCCGACTGGGTAAGTTTGATACGGCGAGGGATTGGGGCGGATGGCGATATCGCGCACGTGCGAGGGGGAGGGTGGGGATTCGTGGTTGGCGATGAAAAAGGCAATGTGAACTTTTATGGGAAATGAACACAGGGGGAAAAGATGGACAAGAAGATCACGGACTGTTTTCATAGCTGTAGAGGGATTTGAAATCGTCGTATGAACGGGGAACGCAAGATATGTAATCGGAAAGCACATTCACTGGCGCTGCAAAATTTTGGACATGTTCCTCGTTCGAAAACACACATTGCTTCAAAGAAGAAACACATACGTGATAACTCATAACTGAACCATATCAAATCGTGCCGCGAGAAACTTCGTAGCCCAAAGTTGCAACCCTCAAAGCAACCCTCATCATTCATCATGCCTTTTCTCCCTTCCCGTACTTATTTCCATGTCGTATCCACGCTTGCCGTGCCCGCACACCCACTCGGCACGGTATACACTCTATTCGCACCGCTCTCCCAAGTCACCGACCCACTGCTCTCCACACGGATGAACTTGTACTCGAAGCTCGTGCCCGCCGGCAGACTGATCGTCGTCCGCCAAATCGGGTTTGCAGTTGTGTACTGGTCTGCGGACAGGGCGGGCGCATTCGCGGTGTTCCAGCTACCGAGTTGGGCAATGGACCCTGCGATCTTGATCGTTTGACCGACGACGGTGGTCGTTCGGGAAGTAAAGGTCACGGCGACGTTGGAAACAGGTGTTGCGCAGGCGGTTGCTGAGGCAGAAGCAGAAGCAGTCGCGGTTGAGGTAGGTCTTACGGAGCTAGAGGCTGGGGGGTTTGAGCCGCCTGAGCCGACGATCTTGATGTCCGCGCAGGTAAGGTATACTTGCGGGGTCTGGAAGGAGTTCCACTTAAAGGAGAGGAGAGTGTGGTTGGAGCTGTAGTTGGGGATCTTGATCTTTGAGCTCACGGTGTAGCCGCCTGCGATGCTGGTGTAGCAGGAGTTCAAGGGGGCGTTGTCGACACCTTTGCATTTGGAGCCTTCGTTGAAACCCTTGCCTAAGTGACTTGTCAGTATGGTTCCAGGTGCTTCACTGCTAAAAACTGTCATCAGGGTTCTTACAAGTAAACCAGTCATTTCTCCAGCATGCTTGGCCAGACTGGCAGTCAGGATTGTAGTTGCAAGTCTGACCACTAACATCAGTGCACTTGAGCAGTCCGCGTTCGAAGCAATCTTCAGCAGCTTGTTTCTCGGCATCAGTGGGTAGATATCCAGGAGTGATCAGCTTGTCGACCAGCGCTTGATCCTGGCAGACGCGGTACGTGAACATGCCGCCATGATCACCGTTGTTGTCGACACACCACTGCACATCGACAACATCGCCAGCTGTGTACGTGATAACTGGAGCAGAGCCCCAGCGAGGGCCAGGCTGGTTATAGTCCACAGACACGCGGGCATTGTAACCGCATGGGCCTGAGCGACCCACTTGAGCTGAGTCGAGGTCTGGCCAAGCTGTTACCGGCTCGAGAATGGTGCATTCAGGGCAGGTATCTGCACCAGACTGGCATAGAAAGTTAGAAAAGATGTGGGTGAGGTATCAGGGGTAGATTCTCATATACACACCTGAGCATTGAGCCCAGTTCGGCTCATCGGAGATGTGAGATAGCCATGTGCGTTGACACTGGCGACAAACGCGAGGACTTTGGTGATTGAGGACCGCATGGTAAAGCTTCTTGGAAGACTTTTGAAGATATTCGAGCGAATGTTCTCTCCTCTTGGCTTGCTTGGAGGTTGAGGACAAATGAAAATCGAAGAATCCATCTCAACTTATATCTTCATGTTGCTGAAACTCTCCTCGCCGATCTTTCCCATACTGTTCTGACATGTGCCTGACTATCGATAGTATCCACCTTGAACCTTTTGCCCATTGGAAGGTAGCCGGAGCGAATCTATGGTGGTCAGCATTAGAAACATGAGAACGGGAAATTGAAGGTCATGAGAACTCAAACAGCTTCCGTAGTCTACATTGTCGTCTAGTTCCCGTGTTTTCCACGCGCCACTTCGCGGGGCTCCACATTCTCCGAACCTGGTAATGAACCTTGATCACCCCAGACCCAAGGACGAATGCATCGCTTAAGGAAGAAACTGCCGGTCAGTGCATGATTCCAATACCGGCTGCAATAGAAGCATCGTGCATCGCTGCCCAAGGTTCGGTTGGCTAACCGCTTTTATCCTAGTGGTACATACCTTCACTCACTTTCCATTGGAGCAAAGTCGGAACAAAAATAAGATTCTCATGCAGGTCTGCACATCAGCGGTGCAGGTGCTGTCACGAGAACGGAGCAGGTCAAAACGGGCCGCACCTTAATTTAACAACCCACGTTGCTAGGTCCCGAAATGCGGGGCTCCGCCTTTTCTAACGGCCCTGGATCTTCTATGCCGCCGCTAAGCCTAGTGATCCGAGGTCAATCACGTTCGCTAAACCCCTAAATAGTGTGCCACCCCGTCATACTAACCTTGCGACGTGCTTCATTTCCCCTGAAACTTGGGGCGACCCTGGTGCCTCGCCGGAAATGACACTCAAAGGAGAAAAGTCGACTTCTTCTCATGACGAGTAGAAATCGTCTAGACACCAGTGAGCTTCCCGTTTCACACCTTTCCCCGGCTTGTCACCCTCCCCATGTTCGTTTCAAACGTTCACGAGAGGTGTTTACTCGGTCCGAGAGATCGCTGGCCGGGAACCTCTGGTCTGCACATTTTTCCAAGTGGCTGTATGCCGGACCGCTGGAAATGATTCTATGCATTGCGGAAGTTTCCTGACCACCCTCAAAGAATAGTCCATGAAGATCACGTTGCAGTAGACATCTAGTCGGACGAAACTCACTCAGGAGGTTCTCTAAGTCCTAGGTGGAGCTTCAAATCTAACTTGGCATTGCACTGGAGGCCGTACTGAAAGCCGCACGGCGAAGAGTATAAGAGTACCGACAAATCTCTTCTAAAATTCCCCATCCAGAAGGTGCAAACTCCAGTCTCCAGGGTCATCTGTTTATGATCCGGCAAGATGATGTTACTCAACTTCCTTCTTACTTTCTTCTTTTCCCTCCTCGCATCGGCGGCGGATACCAGTGCATGGAAGTCCCGCAGCATCTACTTTGTCCTTACAGACCGCATTGCACGTAGCAGCAGCGACACCGGCGGTGGATCATGCAGCAATTTGGGTAACTATTGCGGAGGAACTTTCAAAGGTCTTGAGTCGAAGCTTGATTACATCAAGAACTTGGGCTTTGATGCTATCTGGATTACGCCCGTGGTAGCGAGTAAGTCCATACGACATTGAAAATTCGAGTATGGCGACTAATCATTGCGTAAAGACAGTGCTGGTGGCTATCATGGCTATTGGGCTCAGGACCTATATGCGGTGAACTCCAACTATGGAACGGCCGCGGACCTCAAGAGCCTCGTCAGCACAGCTCATTCTAAGGTACATATCAGGTCTCAATGGTTCCCACTTGATTGGCTTACATTTTTCAGGGCATCTATGTCATGGTTGACGTTGTTGCGAACCACATGGGCCAAGGCGCAATTTCTGGTAACCGTCCCGAACCTCTTAACCAGGATTCATCATACCATTCCGCCTGCGACATCAACTACAGTAGCCAAACTTCTATTGAGCAGTGCCGGATTGCTAATCTTCCTGATCTCAATACTCAAAGTTCCCAAATCCGCTCCCTCCTCAACACTTGGATCTCTTGGCTTGTGAACGAATACTCCTTTGACGGTGTACGCATCGACACTGTTAAGCACGTTGAGAAAGATTTCTGGCCTGGGTTTGCTTCCGCAGCTGGTGTCTACTCCATTGGTGAAGTTTGGGATGGCAATCCAACATACCTGGCCGAGTACGCGAGACTTATGCCTGGCTTGCTGAACTATGCCACCTACTATCCAATGAACAACTTCTACCAGCAAAAGGGCAGTTCGCAAGCACTAGTAGACATGATGAATACTGTTCGCGATACATTCCCGGACCCAAGCGCCCTCGGAACATTTCTGGACAACCATGACAACAACAGGTGGCTCAATCAAAAGAACGACGTTACCCTTCTTAAGAATGCGCTCGCTTTCGTCATTCTATCTCGTGGTATCCCTATTGTTTATTACGGCACGGAGCAAGGATACGCTGGAGGTGCTGACCCTGCCAATCGAGAGGACCTCTGGCGCAGCAGCTTCAACACAAACGCAGATCTTTACCAGGCGATCAAGAAGCTCAATACCGCTCGCACATCTGCCGGGGGCTTAGCTGGCAACGACCACACGCACTTGTACGTCTCCAGCAACGCATATGCTTGGAGTCGAGCGAACGGCAACCTCGTCGTTCTCACCACAAATGCCGGAAGCGGCTCGAACGCCCAGCACTGCTTCAACACCCAGAAGGCCAATGGCAGATGGACCAATGTTTATGGAAACGGTGCAACAGTTACCTCCGACGGCAGTGGAAACATTTGCGTCAACGTCGCCAACGGCGAGCCTGTAGTCCTTTTGGTTTCAACCGCAACACCCACATCCGCAACACCGACCTCCAACCCCTCACCTACAACTCTCCTCACGACATCCACGGCCTGCCCAACTTCCGTCTCGGTATCCTTCACCCACCGCGTCACCACAGTCTTTGGAGACACCATCAAGATCACTGGTAACACAGCTCAGCTAGGGAACTGGAACCCGTCTAATGGCGTCACTCTCTCAGCTGCCTCGTACACTAGCAGCAACCCCATCTGGACCTTGACCTTGCCGTTGGCAGCAGGCTCTTCGGTACAGTACAAGTTTGTGAAGGTGTCGAGTGGAGGCACTGTGACTTGGGAGAGTGATCCGAATAGATCGTATTCCGTGCCTGGGTGCCAGGCCAGTGCTAGCGTGTCGAGTCAATGGCAGTGAGAGGTTGTGGAGTTCCAATGGGCTTGATACACAGGGACACTCATTTTGCTTTGTTAGGAAGATGAATTTGATCAAGTTATTTTCCGTTGGCAATCCTTGTGTTTTGATACGCTCACGGCCCTGAAAAAATTCTATGATTGGGGTCATAATTGATTTTACCTCAATACATACTGAAGCCATTGGCTATGATTATTCACTAAAAAGAGACAGCATTAACACCCATCGATACCTAGGCATCGTGCCTGTTCTCTAGCCACCTGACTAGTTTAGCAATCTAGCTACTACGTTGCTCTTGAATGGGATGTTACCTTGATCCAACCTCACCCCTCGCTTACGCGATTCATGGGCGTGATTTTCGCTGGTGCTGCTTGAGCAGCTGATTTTGTTGGTTCTGCTTTTCATTTGCTTAATTAATTGATAGTGATGACTTTGTCCATGGTAAAAACGCATGATTCCGAGATGACCCCGACCCCTATCCGCTCATAATTAGAGTCACCTCCACCATCTTGTTGGCGGATCAGGAGTACATAATGCTTCTTTGCCTCTCCAGGAGCCGGTGTCTTTGTCGTACCAATGATCACGCATTGCGTTGCGAGTACCTGTGGTGCATCCCCTTCATCGTACCTCAAATACGCATCAAGGATGGCAACGCAGGTCGTATCCAGCGTAGAAGCAGGAGCGGAAAGAGCGACAGACTCGCCGCGCCGCCGTCTCCCAAGCCATGAAGTCTGCGTTGCCGCGTCGAAGCGAGCCTGGCTCAAGGGGCGTCGGATGGCTTCGTTCCATTCCAAAGAATGACCTTCGATCTTCAGAAACTTAATGGCGCCGTCGTAGGCCATCCAGGACCAGGACGGAGGCTCTTTGGGAACTTGATCGGGATCCTTCCTAGGATCTTCTTCGTTGAAGGGGATTCGGCCCAAGCGCTCTTGATCCTTTGCGCGTTCCCATAGCAGACATCGCCCCCAGAAGCGTCCAAACATGCCGGCGACATTTCGATCACGATACGAAATCGACATCCTCTGGATGAGGCCATCGATGGCAACAGGGCGATCGGTCGCAAAGGAAAACTCGAGACGGGAGTAGAGCTCGAAGACGTAGGCCAGAAGATCTGCTTGGCCCCCTTTGGAACTATTATGCGATGCTGAATATTCTGGGAAGTTAGAGTCGCCCAAGAACGCAGCAAGCGAGCTAGATACAACTGTCAGTGTCATGGAAAAGATGAAACCGCTAGGACTTACTTTTCCATTATTCCTAGTGATTCCGATCGAATCCCCTTACCACATTCGAAATACGTCTGGCCTTTCGTGAAGAACAGCGTGCGTCTTGCGAGTGCGCGTTCTTGAAGCACCCAGGCGCGCTTGTTGAGCGTTCCCTGTAGGACATCACACTCGAAATCATCTATGATCGCGGACGCCCACAAGTTACTATCCGAGAGCCGGATGCAGCTTTGTTTCCTTCCAGGATTTAGAAACCCCGCATGAGCACCATCTGCATCGCATGCAGCGATTACGCAATATGCTTGACCAAAAGTGGATTGCATACGCTCGGCTTCAACATTGAAATCACCGTCTAGACCCTGCAAAATGCAAAGCGAGTCGATCCAGAGGTAATCAAGCCCCAGGCCTTTAGTGACCTTTATTGCATCGACGAAAGTTTTCGGAAGCTTATTGGGCTTGATCTTTTGCTTATGGTTTTGAATGTTTGTCCGCGTCGAGCAGAGAAATGGTTTTTTCCCCCATTTGTGAGAAAGTGCAGTGTATTCGATGTGTTCTTTTTCCTGATCTGAAAGACTCTCTGTTTCTATGATCTTGGGAAGTCTGCCTCTCACATTAAGAAGCCTCGTTGGAAGCTCAAAGCCTGGGCCATTCGACGTCCTGGGCCTACAACTGTGTGACGACTCGCAGTGATGAACAATTCCCTTCAGAAGGTCAAAATATTCGGAGCTTTCGGGGTCTGGTAGGCTTGGAAGTCCTTTCCGAAAGCCCTTCAGATATGATGGCTCTGATGAATCTAAAAAACAATTAACTTTTGTGGCTAGCGGTTTCCGGCAAAGCAAAGAATTACCTGTTGGAGTTTGACAAATTCGAACCAAAGGTCGTTCGAAACCTTTCAATTGGATGCCTGCTACCGATCTCATGAACGTAAGCTCATCCTGGGGAGAGTCCTCTAATCTTTCATCGATCATTTCACACAATGCGCAATTCGAGTTGTATGCATTCTCCTCCAAATCTTTACAACTGATCGTTAGCTCTTCGCCAAGCTCGGTGAATCCTCTGCAGTGGTCGCAAATGTTGCCTGGCGCCTTGTTCTGGTAGCTGGGACGAAGCATATCAAGGTGTTTCATAGCGCAGTCGTCCTCGTTTTCATCATCCAGCTCGTGGGTCCAAACATTAGTAAATGGATGCGTGTATTCATCACCCATCGCGATCGCAGTCGCTTGGCCGTGTGAAACTGCCGGCGCACCAAGACGTGAGTCTGTCCTCCACAGCCCGCTGTTGCGACTCGATTCTAAATCCGGGGTCGGCCACACCTGACACCTTGCCAGACGTTCCGGGGCGCTGTAGTCGAACCCTGGATACCAATATGGATTGTTTTCGGCGCCACCTTTTTTGATGATCCCATCCAACTCGGAAAGCAGATCTTCTGCGTTGGTTCGATATCCTGGATTATAACGCAAGGAATTCGGGTGCAGTTCAACCACAAAAACCTTCTTCTTCAATACATCCACAAGATCTCGAATAGCGTTGGGCTGCTCTCCGTCGTTCCCGAGAAAGAGGTCGAGCCACTTCTCCAGAACAGCGCTTCTTTGCGCTCGATTTTCATTTGTTCTCTTCGCCCAATATGGGGTGCTCTTGGAGAAGCCGCGTATGGTGCTGCCCTTCACGCTGTCCTCCACGAACTTGTTGACAGAGACGAGTCCATACGCAAGCCATAGCACAGTCTCCCAGGCCACACAACCCATTGACCAGATATCAAAGAGTCGAGAAATACGCTTCGGCGTTCCGTTCGTGTTCTTGAGATGAAGATCGGGAGGCTCGTAGTACATCGTGGCAAACATCTCGTTCTCGGACTTATTTTGCCGAAACATCGTGGCTTCGTAGTTTGCTTTGGCTCTTCCTAGATCTGCTATCTTCATGGTACCAATTCTATCCGTCTGGCGACTCTGGCTGGAGCTTAGGAAGCGTAAGATGTTATCCGGTTTAATGTCTCCATGTCGCCAATTCGAGCGGTCATCGAGCGTATTATTAGCGGTTAAGTGATCTACCGCCAGAGAACCCGGATGCTTACTCTCGTTCGGAACTGCGAGTGGTGGAGTTGACGAGTCGCGGGCTTGACTTCCCGTTGGGTCCAGACTAGCAGCTGCAAGACGCATTCGTATTTCCTGGATTGGAGGATTTGCGGCGTTCGACTGACAGCCGCTTGGATGATTGAACCCTCCCTGGCTGTGCATAATTTTGATTGCTTCCACAAGGCCCCTCAACTGCTCAAAGATCTTCTTAACGAAGCTTCGAGACTTTCTGATCGACGAGTCCGACGAGCCATCCAGTTGCGGATCTGGAAGCTCTCTCCACAATTGACGAAGATTGTCTCCATTTGCCCATTCGAGGACCAAGTAGTACAGTCCCTGTTGCTGGAAGCCACAAATGCCTCGAACGATGTGATCGTGTTGACGCTGATTCATGACATGATATGCATCACATTCCCGTTGCCATTCTTCATCAATTTTGTATTCTGGCAAATTCATAGGCAAAAGCTGCTTCAGAGCTACCGGTATTATGCCTTCATCCTACCACGCATCAATTAGTTGGTTCTTGACAAGGTACATAAATGGCTGACCTGTTTGATGACGCCTTGAAATGCAGCCAACATTTGAGCCTCGCTGAGACGGCTGAAATTCCCAGTCGACGAGCTTACTGACCTCACATGTTTGAAAGGTAGAATACGATTGTCTTCCAGGTCGAATCGAAATTGAATGCCGCCGGGATCACTTTGCTGATTGAAATTCTGGATTAGCAACTTCCACTGATTGGTCGCAAATTGGTTGAAATCAACCGTGATCCAGTGCTTGTGATGGAAAGTGTTCAGCCGTGCTCCATGCTTAGTGCTACATCTCTCATGCCCGATATCGTCGCAAGGCGCTCCGCAGTTCGAGCTGAGTTGCGCTATGCAGCCTGAGGTCTGTAAGCCTTTTATATCAGATGCTGTGACTGGTAGTTCTTGGTCGGAGAATCCGTGCGCATAGAGTGATTTAATGATGTTCCGTCGACGTTCGGGATCCCCAATAGTTATGAGGACAGCTGTGAATACTTTTTTCGCCTTGTGGTAGATGAAGTCAACTACCTCTGGGTCGTCAGGACCTATGACTCTTTTGATGGCTTCCTTTGACAGCCATGCCTTGTAGTATACATTCGGAAGATGCCCAGTTTTTCCATCCAAACCAATGGGACTCTCAAGAATCTTGGTAGACAGCCTGCCTCCAAGATCTTCACCAGGCGAATCATAGAGATCGTCTGGAATGGCGCCGGCGAGCGCGCACTGCCCCGCATCTTGAGTTTCTGGATCTTCCGTGTGTTCTCCTGCGATAACGATTTGTGGAATGCTAATAATCGGATTAGGTGAATGGGCCATGATTGCATCCAATTGCAAATCGATGACTGAAGAGGATTAATCTGTAAGTCCCCGCTCAACATGAATAAATAAGAATTGAAAAACACACTATGCCAACAATTCCAAGGAAATGCAGTCAACAAAGTATTCACCGGAATGAGGATGCTGCCGTCATATCCAACTTTGACCGGTGAAGCTCCGGGCTCTGAGCGGGGCGAATGAAAATGAGACCTTCCAACATTGTGTGAACGGTGGACAGCTCGAGATGTGCCGATGGCGTTGCCGTGCAGGTTTTTCTTTTCATGTCCTCGTTGATTGGCCTTGGTCTGCAGAATCGTTCCTTGGTATTGCAGCTGAAGGTTTACATGCAAATTCGTACTTGGGGGCTGGCAAGAGTGGGCCAATGGGGCGGGCATGTCGATGGACAGCATCACATGCCCAACATACATAGTCAATCAATCGAGCCCCCTCGAGGTCCAAAGCCACTAAAGGTCCCACTGCCTGAAAATTGGGCTTGTCATTCAAGATTCCTCAACTCCAAACATGTTGACCGGTGCCCAATATCAGCCTAGTCGCATCTCATCAATCTCGGATCGGTCTACTTACATACTATATCACACGGTATTCGACACACATTCATGCAACAGTTATGTGCATACCTCGTTATCATCAATCTGCCACATTTTGAGCTAGCTGTGCTGGTATTCGTCTGGTCCTCCTGGCAGGCGCCCTATAGCATATCGTCGGTATCAAACACGCCGATCTTGCAGGTGTTGAAAACGATCATAGCTAGGTGCAAAAGACACTGACAGCTAAGTGTTGAAAACACTAGTAGCCAGGTATCTAAGTCACTAGTAGCTAAGTGTAAATAGACTAATAGGTAGGTGTAGGAGAGACCGATAGTTAATGTAAAAAAGCCTGATAATTAGTGTTTCAGCACCAACAAAGGCAAGTATACACCCATATAACAGAAGCTATCTAATCAGTGGATCAATCTTACTTGAATAGTCCCTGTCTCTCCTTCTCCTTCTCCTTATGAAAAGTGTCAGACAACCAGTAATCAGTCCCTTATTCTGACAACCTGATGCACAGCCTGAGGGCAAGTTCTCCAGCTTGTGGCTCACCGGTTACAAAGGATGCGGGGTTGGTGTAAATTACGCGGACTGGATCGCACGGGAGTAGTACCCGGGAACTTTCGGTTTAGCCTGTCTCGGCTTAGAGTGATACCGACCGGGAGAGGCGACATTGTATGGTCGCGCGCTACAACAGCCACAGCGCCTATATGAGGTTTGTCATCTGCAGGAGGATGATAAGGCTCACAGTGAACAGATTCCTGACTAATACGGACAGCCAAGGTCTCGCGTTGAATCTCTACAAAGCTGATCGCACTCTGCTAGTCAAGAGATCTATTCTTTAGTGAGCCACAACAGCTGGAAGATGCGTGTATTATTTTGGTGAAGAAGCGTCGGAGCGCGTTCATAAGGACCCACAGTATGTAGTCTAGTACTAGGATAGTCATAGTCTAACATTTGCGTGGAGATTATTGTATCTGAACTGCAAATACCCTGTTTTTTTTTCGTCACAGTGGATGTTGTGTCATAGGGAGGTACGTCAAGTTAAAGGTAAAGTTCTTAGTACAAATTAGTGCAAGCTTGGGGGAGTCTGCCCTAATAAGGAAACGCATCATAGGCAACACACGATTCTTGAAACATTGTTCCATTCTGACTACACTCGTGAACATGCTCTAGGCTCTAGGCTCTCAGCAATAACACCACTCCACATTCTACTGATTCAACTTTGATGAACTTTCGAATACAAAAGTCTTAGACCTACAATGAGTTGTCCTTTACAACCTCATTGCCAGTGTCTTCCTCCTACTCGAGCTCGTCCTCGGACTCATCTCCAGCATGGTCTTCTTCAGCGACAGAGTCATCTTCTTCTTGACCAGCATAATCCTCCTGATTGCCAGCACCCTCCTCTTCATCGACAACATCCTCCGCGGCCCGATCGAGCTTGTATGAGCCGATGACCCGTCGAACACGACCCGAAGTGCGGCGAGGAGCCTGTGTCTTCTTCCGATATTTCGGTCCCTGGTATGAGCCATCTTCAAGATCAGAATCCGAGTCCTCGACCGCAGGCTGCTTGCGTTTTGGCGACGGAGTGGCAACGGGGCGACGCTTCTTGGGTGTCCGCACGTCGTCTTCGGAGTCGTCGTCAAAGGCCTGCTTGCGCTTTGTGTGCTTTGGTACTGAAGGAGGATCAGTGTTTTCTCCGGAGTCACTTTCGGGTGCCTTGCCTTTCCGAGAAGGATTCACGGTGAGGTTTTCA
Organism: Pyrenochaeta sp. DS3sAY3a; assembly: GCA_001644535.1. Lineage (NCBI taxonomy): Eukaryota > Fungi > Ascomycota > Dothideomycetes > Pleosporales > Cucurbitariaceae > Pyrenochaeta > Pyrenochaeta sp. DS3sAY3a. The sequence goes on along the minus strand of KV441651.1, from coordinate 659,713 downwards.
GGGAATCGATAGCGAGGAATTGCCTTTGTGCGCTGCTTCTTGGCCTCTCGTCGCGGGGAAGCGTCCTCGGAGTCGGAGTCTACTGCAAATCGCTTTCGCTTTGGAGCCTTCTTCGGTGAAGGGTCACTATCTGACTCCTCTTCTGAATCCGTGCCTGTTTCCTCATCTTCAACATCCTCGTCTTCGCTGTCGTTCTTTTCCGTCTTGACTAGGCGACCGTGTGGATCTCGTTTGCGCTGGAAGACCGCAGATGCGCCTTTCAATTTGCCGATTGGCGTGTGACGGGTCACAATCGCTGAGTCCGTATGGCCGGAGCGAACAGGGGAAGGCCCAACCTCTTGCTTATGATTCCTAGGAATTGAATTGACGAGCTGCTCGAAGTGATCCGGGTAGTACCAATCTTGGTCTGGATGGGCCACGCAGTACATGATGCATCGCGTCAAGTCTAGAGCATCATCGCCGGACGGAAGTGTCTTTACACCGTGCATAAGATCTCGGAAGAGTATCTTCGTGGTCTTAATCCGTTTGGAATTGAGCTTGCCGACTTGCGCGGGTGCCTGAAAGCTTGTCACGTCGACACTGTCATGATCCCATCCATGAGGCAGGGGCAGCCGCTGATGTTTCGTAACAGACCAATTTTGGTAGACAGGATCAATTTTCGCTTGCTTGTCGGCTTGGCCTTTCAGGATCCGATAGACGGTGTTGTTCTCAATGGGTCCATTCGGCATGATGCGGAAATGGTTTATGAGGAGGGCAATGGTCACTGACACAGCACCGTTGAAGAGTACGCGTTCTATGACATCCCAAGATCGAAAAGATTGTGGCAAGAAGGCAGCTAACTCTGCGAGGGTGATGTTGCCGGTTGGAAAGCCCAAATCCGCGGGAGGAGCGTCTGCGAGTTTGTTGTACTTGGTCGCGGTAGAGCCAGCTGGAGCAGCTGGAGCAACTGGAACAACTAGAGCAACTGGAACAACTGGAGCAACTGGAACAACTGGAGCAACTGGAGCAGCTCGAGCAGTCGGATGTGAATTTGGTGCAGGCACCATCGTCGCTAAGTTCGGCGGAAGTTGAATGATGGCTTGTGCTGGAGTGATATTTTGCTTGCTGTGTCTACTGATGAGGTACTTGTTATCCTCAACAGTGCCATCTAGCTGCCAGAGACGACCAATGTTGAAACAAGAGGTATTCATAATCTTCTGGTTCACAAGATAGCGAAGCGGAAAGAATTCCAACAGGTCTGGTATGTTTTCCTCTTCTTTGTACTCAACTGAGCCCCGGTAACTGGGGTCTGTGACGTGCGCATGTTTTATGGCCCTGCCAAGGCGGTGTTTGTTGAAAGCACTCAGGGTTCGTGTCTCTTGAACCAACTGTCTCGCTAGCAAATTCATGGCATCGGTGCCGGGAACATCGCACTCGTCGTAGCCGTCGCGCAATTCTTCTTGGAGTGCAGAGCACAAGTATGGGGTATCATAGTAGCGATGGCCTACATTCACGTGAGCTTCGTGAATAAGTTGCTGAAGCTGGCTGGTCGTGATCCGTCCCCTTGAATTGGTTGTAGGCAATCGCGGTTGCAGTGACAGTAAGCGGGGGTCTATCGTGTTCTGGTCCTGTGGGTAGTTTTTCGACATCTTGAACAAACTTGAAGGTCGCGTTGATCTGTATTCGAGAGTTGATCAACAAGGGTTGAAGGTCGAGGAAATTAGCGACAGGAAGAATACAGAAACTAACATATGCGGAAGATTTCGTCACGAGTGAAATTTTGTTCCTGTTGTGTGAAATATCAACGGCGAAAGGCCCTAGCAACCGTCCGGTCTCTAGAATACATTGTGTCCCAACTCTCATCGGCCATTGACATGATGCGCGAACAAAGGCCATTTCTTCGAAAAGAATGAGACAAAGAGCGGGATGGCCGTCAAACAATGCCTCTTCTTGTTCAATGAAACTGCCACCTTCCCGTCCAACAACTTGAATACATCGTGGCATTGACATTGACATGTTCAACCAAAGCGGAGTTTGAAAGAAGTGTCACGATAGTGGTGAACAGGAGAACTAAGTTGCCGTTGTTGCAATTGAAGACCTGTGAGAGGCTCCCTTTACGCATGAAATGAAAGACTTTGTAGTAATTCTAAGTAATAGAGCCAGAGTCGCAGATGTTTTCATGAAGCATCCAAAAATATGGAAGATGGTTGGTGAACATTCACATGCGCAGTGTGTTTCGAGGTTAACCAGGCTAGGCCGGATCAAGCATAGCTCGATTCCGCGATTCTCTCGCCTGACTACGCGATGGCAGATGCCTTACACTTTCACACAGTCGCAGGCTTTGCGGCGCACCGGCCATGCTGCGCACCCTCGCTCCAAATGTTCGACCCGTCATCGAGATGCACCGCGTTGGGAGCTTTGGAGAGATGCCCCCGCACTTTGGCACCAATCTTACGACGATGAGCGGACCACAGTCTGCCCTTCTTTGCATGCACCAATCGTCCTATCTTTCTTACATCTTATACCATAGACTAGCCTACTAGCCTACTAGCCCGAGAATGGGGTCGGTAAGATGACGTGTGTCCCCTCGCACAAGAAAGCGCCCAGACTACCCTAATGCGGATCTGGCAGGTCAAGACTGCATCAACCTGGATCATGGCTCGGGATGCGTCGTATCCATGTTTATCCGGACCCCAAAAGTCAAGATGTACCATGTCGTTCCCGCGCACGTTATGCCGACGATAATGACGGTCATCGCTTCAAGTGAGAAGCTGCACGCTCATCAAGTTACTGGTAAAGTTTAAGGCGTGAAGCCCGGGGTAAGGGTAAAGTATATAAACCAGCGGTCATCATAGAACAAGCATTGTTCTTTGACCACCCGATTTCTCGTCGAAAGACTGGGACATCATGAAGCTCTCATTCAACCTCGTCTGGCTCTCGCTTTTTGCGGGCGCCATTGTTAACGCAGTTTCATACGATGGATACCAGGTTCATCGCGTCAAGACCGGAACAAAGTTAGCATCGGTGAAGCGGAGCCTGGCGTCTATCTCTCATTCGACCTGGGATCAGAGTGCTGGCTTTTTGGACGTGCTCATCCACCGCGATCAAGTTGATGCATTCAATGCCTTGGGCCTCAAGTCAAGGACACTTCACGCAGACCTAGGCCACTCCATTACCAACGAGGCACATGTCAAGAGGTCGTGGAAGAGGCAAGCAAACGAAACCGGCGAAGACCCGTGGTTTGACAGCTATCATCCGTATGACGATGTAAGTTGTCTGTGCCACAATCAAGAGTCTCGACTAATGTCTTCGGCAATCAGCACGTTGAATGGTGGCATGAGCTACAAGAGTCTTTCCCAGGAAACTCTAATTGGACTAGCTCTGGAACATCGTACGAGGGACGTGATATCTTCGGAGTGCATCTTTATGGTGCTGATGGACCTGGAAAGCCAGCTGTTCTCTGGCACGGAACAGTTCATGCACGAGAATGGATCGCAGCCCCGGTATGTGATAGCCACCCAGCGAGTGTGATCTCAAAGACTAAGATTTTAACAGGTTCTCGAATACATTGCACAGCAGTTAGTCAAGGGCTATCAAGCAGGCGACAATCTCACCCAATCTTTCTTGGACAACTACGACTTCTTCATCTTTCCCTTTGTCAACCCTGATGGTAAGTTCATTATCATTTTTCCAATGCTTCAGCTCACAATTGTCAGGCTTCGTCTTTTCTCAAACGGAGGACCGACTTTGGAGGAAGAACCGCCAACCGCCACCAGCCAACGCACCTAATCAGACCTGCATCGGGCGTGACATTAATCGTAATTGGGAAACAAACTGGGATGCGGACCCGCGCGGAGCCTCACCCGATCCATGCACCCAGGTATATCGCGGCGAGAAGCCACGTGACTCTCCAGAAAACGAAGGTCTCGACAACTTCGCCCGTGAGCTCCGTGATACTCAAGGTATCAAGCTTTTCATCGATTGGCATAGCTATTCCCAACTCATCCTCTCCCCGTTCGGTCACAAGGAAACGCTCTATGCACCTGAACTCGGCAAGTGGACCAAGGCCGCTGCCCTCGTGAGCGAGGTCATCCGTGCAGAGTCTTCTAATGGCACCACCTTCACCTACGGACCAAGTGGCGCGACCCTCTACCCGACTACTGGAGCTTCTGTTGACCACTTGTACGCTATTGGTCGTGCCGAGTTTGCATACACGATAGAATTACCCGATTACGGCGATTTCGGATTCGTATTGCCACCTGAGAGGATCCGGGCAGCAGTTGAGGAGCAATGGGAAGGACAACAGGTGCTCTTACAGTTGCTGGACGAAGAGTTCTTCGATGGCGAGGGCCCTGCGATCCTTACCACATGATAAATTGTCGAGCTTTGGGCATGTCCAGAGAACAATACAAGTGAGTATTGAACCAATGAAAATATCGATATTGCATTTTGACTACGTGGAACAATTTGCATGTGGCGTCTAGACCGTGTGAATCTTCCTTTAATGTAAACGACCATGGCAGGCTTCAATCCACTTCTTTGCCTCTCTCGCTGGCTTATTAATTTCAGCAATATCGACCCCAGGATTCTCGAGTTCACGACCAATTGAAAAGCTAGTGAGCACAAGGTGATATTGACGCCACCAACTAGCCTTCACGTGATGAGGTGAAGGTGAAGGTGAAAGCAGCACTCACAATGTCACATGCCTCATCTATCACCTTCACCGTTTCAACGTTTCTGGCTCATCTCACCATAAGTTTCCAAAGCTGAGGAGGTTATCTACGTCCTCTATCTATAAAGTCGATCCCACGCCCACGACAACATGGACACTCGAAACCGCACGCCAACTCCCAGCGGGCTTTCCATCATGGCGCGTAAGTTTTCGCATAAGAGTAAAGCGAAATTTATAGGCTCTAACGATGAGACAGACAGTAATCCTACCTCGCGAGGTACCAGCCTCGAGAATCGATCCACTCCACCACAAGTTCAATGCGCCGATCCACAAACGCCGTGCCCGACTCAAACGACGTTAGACTGGCGAGGACTTCTGACTCCAGCTACGCCAACGTTCAAAGTTGAAGACCCAGTGCTACGTTCGCTTGAAACTTCTCCCGGTCTATTCGCAGATCGTTGTGGCGATGCATCAGCGCTTGAGCAGACCACTCCGACAGACAGCGAGTTTAGCGATGCGAACGAACTGAGCGTTGAGTCCCCGGAAACTTCGACGTTCGAATCCTTGGAGAATACCACAGACCATAGCGGCGAGTTGATCGAAGAAGAATTTTTCAGTCCCATCGCTCTACGCCGTGGTCGCAGAGCCTGCGCAGGCAGAGCAAGTGGTAAGTAACCTATCTTTCTATCCATTAAGACTTCGCTAACATTGATAGTTCCCCCACGCTCTTCAGTAGCCCCGCGCTCTTCAGAAGCCCCGCCTACGAAACCGAAGCAAGATTCCAAGCCAGTCATAGAAGAACGGCTTGCCATCGCACCCGAGGCCGAAGAATATTCCCGAGAGAGCACCCCAGTTCCATTCCATGGTATACCTACCGCTCAATCTCTGGACTGGCAACTGCAATATCCTCCTGGAGGAAGCACTCATGCGTCCTATCCATATCCCAGTGCTGACCCAAGGCTCGTCTTCCGGCTATCATTCGTTCCTGTCGTCAATGGTCTGCCCGACGTGTACAAAGTTCCCAACCTCCCTCTTCCGATCGGATGGCGACACGTTTCTTGGGCAGGCCTTCTACCCATTGCTTTCGATCCATATCAACAGGCTTTCAAGCTTACACCAATCGGCCCAATGCCGCTCACTTGCGAGGAAGTACACCAAATGGGACTGGACAAGTATGTTCCTGGTGGGAAGTTTCACCCAGAGAGTGGTTTGCTGCCCGAAATGATGAATTTGAGCGACGGTTCAGACGGAGAGGTGTACAACTGGGACGGAGTTGACCATGAGCTCCTCCCATGGGCAGCTCACACAACCTTCATCGATTCTGCTCAGGTACATGGTATCTCGACTTCTCCGGTCACTGCCCCCGCCTACGTCCCAAGGGAGGCTCGTGATTGTCCTGATAAAGTCTTCGAGCTCTCAGACGCTTGGCGCTGGATAGCCGGCAGAGTAGCGACTCCTGACGCCGATTGGGTTCCTGACCCAAAGAAAAAATGGAGCCAATTCTTCTCCCAGCGTTTGAGGCGTAAGTTCAAGGCTCCTATCCCAGAGTTGATGATGGCTGCTATTCTTGCAAATCGGTCCGCCGGGACTCCAGATCCTAGCCCGATACTACAAAACCAAGATGCTCCTAGAGTGCAGGAGCGTAGCACCAACCTCTTCTGCCCTTTCAAGAGCGTTGCCACGCCAATGTTTGTGGATATCACCTTACTCGAGGACACCGAATTCACCTTGAAGGAGTTGCTTTGTTATTTCCCGCAACACTACAGTTGGGCGAATGCCGCGGAGAGACTGAATAGGGCGGGCATACGTGGAACTGCGCTCCGAGACATCATCGCTCTGACACGTTGCCTTAATGGCGAGACGCTACCAACCCCAGCCACTCTTAGCGGCAACATGTTGGCAGCGAGACGACTATTGCAGCCTGTTATCAAGGAAGAGGGTCCGACCTCGGAGTGCGAACAACAGCAAGCCAACATCACAACAAACTATACTTCTGAAGGCTGGACTTACCCGTACGAGAAAACCGACTACCCTCTATTTGCACTCGCCCACGGCCTCGTCGCACTCCCCGAAGGCAAAGACGCGGGACCGCTTACTGCACTCATGAAATGGGCCAAAGAGCAGGAGCGATACCAGATCCTGATCAGCGAGGTACCAGCTCTGCTCAAAGAAGCAGGCATCCCGGCCTTCATCGAGCTCTCCGATGACGGTTGCCCCGACAAGGAATTTCTGCCTCGACACGCCGGAGAGATGAAGAAGGATCGCAAGAGACTTCTGGACAGTTCAGAGTCAGGGAAGCGATCGAAGAAGCTTAAGAAATCGGGATAGGAAGAGAGACGCTCAGGTCGATTCGGATTTCGACTTGGACACACGGTATCCTCGCGTGGAGGCCTTTCAAAAGGGTTTGATGGATGGAATCCATCGAACTATCAACCAGACGACATAATTATTCATAACATACTTTGATTTACATGATTCAGCGGGTGGATTGGACGCACGAGGTCGCAATTCAGGGACGACATTTGGGCTTTTCTTATGAGTTTGGGATCAAACCTGCACTTGCATTTAGTGACGAGCATTGGATAGCAAAATATTTTTTCATGTACTGCGGGGTCAAAAAATGATTTGTCTGTGAAAATCTTTGATTGCGTGTAACAAGATTGGTTCTTATATGCGGTGATGAATATGTACGGAAGAATATTTTTGCTCAATATCAAGATATGCATGAAGATACGCAGGATAGTTCGTTGCTTATAGCACCCCGAGGCCGCACTAGGTTTGTCAGTCATGTCGCTCGGAATGACTCTGGTGTCTGGTTACGTACCGCAGGTGCTGGTGACGGGCAGCCGCCTGTAGAACCGAGATAGCATCCCATCGCAGCAGCGTGATTCATTAGACATTTCTAGAATCAAATCGTCAGCATTCAAACCTGAAAGTGTCTCATATATCTTCCCAGGATATATCCATAGCCTATCGGAAAGAAGTTCGCAGGCCATATGTTTCTGAATATCATCATCGCCTCCATCACCCTTGCGATGACTTTGCCTTCATGTTTTCCTCCGACCAACTACTATCTCGAGACATCAGCACTCACCTCATTTTCGCTCAACAAGTTCATCGGCACAATTGGCTTCACACAATCGCATTGCAGCTTGAACGTAGGCGTCGGCTCTCTATGCGGATTCTTCCGTGTCCTGTTTCCCTTCCTCGAGCCATTCGAGCTCGGCAAGCCACTGGGCGAAGGGGCGATACTGGCTTGCGGTTCAGCCCACGCGAACGGCGAAGCCGACACCGCGAGGGCTGCGGCAAGGAGAGCGAGTAGGAGGCGCATTGTGAGCGTGAATCGTTTCTCGAGGAGAGCGGCTGTGCCCACAAAGTATTGTGTATGTGGCTCTTGTCGGACGGACGCTGGGCAGTGTCGAACAAAACAAGCCAAGGAAGAAACTGAGCGGGAAATCAACGAGTTTTGAGAAAGTCGATTGCGCCACGCGGCAAGAGAGTCTTTTCCCCCCCGGGTGTTCGCATGCCTACTACGCGTCTCAATATGGGTTCATGAAATGCCATTTGGGTGTGCATAGGGGCTAGCCGCGACTGGAGTCCGGCTAATCGCACATTGCCAGAATGGGTAGTAGGTGCTTAAACAGTTAACCCCGATTGGTAGGACGGCATCTAGCGAAAGAAATCTGGGGCGACAGGGAAAGTTGCCGAACGCAAGGCGTCGTTTCGCTGTTTCGGAAACAGGGTGAACAATTCTGGTAGGGAATCTATTTGGGATAGTCATTATCGTCCTGGCCTGGTTGATTTAGACCTGAGCTGGTAATCGGTATTGGTGAAAGAGCTCAATAGGCAAATACATGATTGAACCTGAGAGGTGAGGTAAAAATTACAATCTTGTGTAGAATCTAAAGTCTAGTCTGAAATAGCCAACTGTAATAAAATGTCCCAATCCCCTGTCCCTAACCCAACCCATTCTGAATATTTAATACACTTAGCTTACTTCTTAAGCTTGAGAAAGAAAGCTTTCACATTCTTGAGAGATCCTGGACCAGAGTAAAAATAGACGCCTGCGGTGAATGCGACCACATTAAACGCTGTATACACCAGCAGCAGGCCGAAATTCCTCCAACGATCATCGTACGATATGTTGACGGCGGCAAGATAAACATCCGCAACTGAAAACTGACAGAACTGGCAATCTTGCTTCGACTCTGGATTGTAAATGGCCGCCATGGTGGCATTGGCGAAGGCACCAGCATATTGGCCGCAAGTCATACCCTCAGGCGGTTGGAAAATGTTTGTCTCGGCGGCGCTGCACATCACCGGGACACCGTGTGTGCCCGCGGACATCAGAGCCGATACAAGCCAAGTGAATGGACTGACGTAGTATGCGAAATGCCAGAACCCGACAAGTTGGCGAAGAGGCTGAAGAACTCCACTGAAAGCGAGAATAAATGTGTAGAATAAAATAGTAACCATGGCAGCTGTCTCGGCATTTGGTGAAGCAATCGCGATAGCTTGTGAGAATGTTGTGTGATAGAGCTGATAAATGATGAACACAAGGTACATGAACGCACCACGGCCCGCTGAAATGTCGCGCCACCAAGCGACAGGAAAGTACCAGCAGATGAAGCAAAGGCTGGAAATGATGAAGTTGAAGGGTATCTCAACGACGATATTGGATACTACAAAGACGCTCCAATGATACATGTTTGAGTACCGTTCACGAACATCGTAGATTTTTCGGAGGTCGATGAGGCGAGGTTGGAGCAGGACCATGAGGACAAGGCAGAGGAGAAGAACCATGAAGACCGAGAACATCTTGTTTTGAAGGCCTTGAATGGAATCGGTCTCTTTGTAGAATGTGAACGCTAGGAACAGACCGCCAATCACATTCACGGCGAGCTTGCTGTTGATATAAGCTGGAGAGCGCCAGTGTTGCATGAACAGTCGTTTCTGGAAAACGAAATACTGATAAAGCCAGGGTGTCGCAAACTCTCGCGTCAGAGTCCCAGATGATTGCGCTCCGTCTGTGAGTTGCAGTGACTCAAAGCGATTGATTGCAGCTGTAGTCTCCCGTCGCTCCGAAGATGTTGCCCATACTGAGGGCCAGTCAAGCGTAGCATGGCCAGTGGCGCCCGCACCGATCTGTTCGAGAAAGTACTCCGCAGGATTGGCACCTGCTGGACATCTTGAAGCGCCATAACCCGCGAAGTAATCGATGGCAGTTTGACAGTCTACGCCTAGCTCGCCAAAGTACACAGTCTTCCCACCACTGGCAAGGAGGAGCAGTCGGTCAAATTGCGTAAGGAGAGTTGCCGAGGGTTGGTGGATGGTGCACAATATTGCTTGTCCGGCATCTGCGAGCTCTCGTAGTAATTTTATGATGGACCACGCTGACTGCGAATCAAGCCCTGAAGTCGGCTCGTCGACGAAAAGAAGAAGGGATGGGCGAGCAACGAGCTCAAGGCCAATTGTAGTTCGTTTGCGTTTCTCGGCACTGAGCCCGTTCCCAGGATTACCAATGACTGCGTCGGCATACTGTTCCAGGCCCAGCACTGATATCATCTTCTCCACGTAGGCGTGCTTTTCTTCGATAGGCGTCTCATGCGGTTGTCGGAGCAATGCAGAGAACCGAAAGGCTTCGCGCACTGTCATCTCGCTCATGTGTATGTCTTGCTGTTGTACGTAACCCGTGCGTCGCTTGAACGCATCGGTGAGAGGTATTCCATTAATTGTCATATCACCGGTAATGACTCCTGTACCCCCAACCCGCTGTGCGAGGACGTTCAGTAATGTCGTCTTGCCGGCGCCGGATGCACCCATGAGTGCCGTGATTGTGCCAGGCTGAACGAAGCCTTCCACATCAGACAAAAGTCTTCGCGTACCTTCCTTGACCTGTATGTCGTAATTCAAATGCTTCCACGAGAATATGTCGTTCGTCTTCTCAAGTTGAATGTTTTCAGTGAACTTCCCGCTGCCTTGGTTGGGCTCAGATCTGCTTGGCGGCCCTGACTCGATATCTTTGGGTGATTCCACTTTCATGTCTGAGGGGATTCTGCGAAAGATCTGACGATTTGAGGAGTTGGTATCGAGCTTCTTTATCTCGGTTGCAACCGCATACAGAACGGTGAAGGCCAGAAAAAATGCAATGAGGATGCCGAGGTTGCGCCATACGTGAGAATAGTGATAGTCCAATGATAACCCCACGTAATCGTCCCCAGAAACAAAGTCATTGCCCGGCTTAGAACCAACAACAGTGCAAACTTGGTTCTCTGTGCTCACATTCTCGTATCCCGGGCCGGAGGGAACCAGTTGCCCACAAGGAGCACGTTGATTGTGAAATTCAATGGCCATCAATGATTCGACTGTATAAAAAATTGGATTGACATACGAAATCCATTTGAACCACGGATGCATCGAAGGTCTGGGAATGACATAGCCTCCATAAAGGGCGAGAGGAATCATTGATAGTCCAGCAAATGCTAGCGCGGAGTCCACGGTACTTGCGAGAGCAGCGACAATTCGGAACCAGGCAGTCATGATAACAGTAGTCAAGAAGATGAAAACCGTGAACAAGAAAAATGCGCCTGCTTCTCTCTTCAGATTCGCCAAGAAGTAGACGATAACGGTAAACGCAAGGATGTTGAAGATTTTGATCGGGTATTGAGAGGCCATGTTGGCAAGAGCATCGATGAAGGGATGGTACATGCCATAGGATTGGTGCTTCTCGACAATGGGCCTCTGGGAAAATTGTGCAACGACCTCGGCGAAGTTCACAATGATGTTGAAAAGAACGATGAAGAAAATGACACCGCCTTTAGAGAAAAACCCCTGTGTTCCAGGATCGATATCATAGAACATAGATCCAATGACAAGAGGAATCACTAGCATGGTAGTCGTGATGGCTAGAAAGTACGCGTACTCGCCTCGGATTCTTTGCGTTGCCCTTCGGAACGTCGTGAGAAACTGCATGGCGAGATTCAAAGTGTAAGGTGAGCGCTGTCGAGTTGCTGCAGCCTTCTCGGAAGATCTAACACTTTTGAAGCGATCAAGCTCTCCGGTCGCTCCATCCTTTGTGGCAGACTTGTGCTCGTTTATCGCTGCTTTCAGATTTGCGTAATCGGGACTCGCTCTCCACCGGTCTTCGAAGTCTTTCGCCGTACGTGGAACACGGTCTTCAAAGCCTTCGAGAACAACTCTAGCGGTCGGATCCGCAACCGAAATCAGATATTCAGACACTGTTTGTCGTGCGTGGCAAAAGAATCCCATCTCTTCAAAGAACCTCTTGGCATCATGCAATGTACCGAAGAAGATCTGGCGACCCTCGTTCAGAAGGAGTACTTTGTCGTAAATGCTCACCAGATGATCACCTGGCTGATATAAAGCAGAAATTGACACATTCTGAGTGAGATTCGTTGCTGTCCGGAGTGCCTGGGCAAAGTCGAGAGAAGTGGAGCTATCGAGACCCTACTATAGTTAGCAAATAATCAAATCGTGATATGGTAGACCGTACCTTCGTAGGATTGTCCCAGCAGGTGACGCAGGCCCTGGTGAGTAGCTAGAAAGGAGTTAACATATACCAGCATACAGATAGTCGTGTACTTACCATTTCAGCGATGGATACTCGTCTCCTCTCGCCACCAGATACGCCTCTGACGAAGTCGTTGCCCACACGAGTATGGGCAGCATGTCTCAGCCCAAACGCTTCAATCATGATGTCTCGGACAGTTTCGATATATCTCTTTCGAGAGATCCCATTCATACGCGAATTCGGTGTTTTGGTGCTAGCCGCAAACTCTAGCGTCTGTGCGACTGTGAGGTAGGCGAAATGGTGGTCTATCGCGTCGTTGAAAGCCATCATGCTCCGAAACCGTTCGCGCATGACCTTGAGAGAGATTCCGCTGTAGCTAATAGATCCACACCATCTTCGGTAGTCGTCGATTTGACCCGAGAGCATCTTCAATAACGTGGTACAGCCGCTTCCAGGAGGCCCCAGAACCAGCAACATCTCACCAGGCATGAGAAGTCCATCTATGTTAGACAGGATTTCTTTCTCTTGTGGCTTCCTCCAAAGTCCCTGAATGAAAGGCATGATGCCTGTAAAGAGGGAGAACGCATCTTGCTGCTTGGCAACGGAAATATCGTCTCCATACACGGAAACATCTTCCCAGGCAAGAGTTACGTGTGGAGATAAAGGACCAGTTCCATCTTGAACTCCACGTTCAATTGCGGCGATTAGAGTGCGTTCGAGTGTCCAGTTGGGGTCCTGCACATCGAAGGGATCGATGTTTCTTTTCGGCTCTTGAGCAGCATGTGATACTGATCGGATAAGGCGGGAGACAGCTGCTGGAGAAACTACTTCCTCTTCTTCTTCATGCGACGGCGTGACCGTGTAGGATTTGTCGTCGTCGTGCTCGTTTGCCGTGCTTGCGTCCATTTCTGGAACTGAAAGATGCTGCTAAATCCAACAACCTATTGACGGCGAACCCATCTTTTAAAGGAAAGGCTGCACTGAAGTTCGAGACCATTATCAGAAAGTTCGCTTGCGCGGATACCTAAAAATCTGCCCACTTGCGATTGTTCCCCCTACGTATGTCGATAGTCGATCCCGTGTCAGCATCACCGAGCCGAAGAAGTTAAAAGTGGGCCGTTCTCTCACAAATATGCACCTCCTCGGTTCCGAGCCTACCGTCAACCATCTTCATGCTTCGCGACCCCCGACAGCAGATTTCGAGCCAGACAGGAACACACAATGGAGAAGATGCAGAGGTTGATGAAAACCTGCGATGCGTGCAAGGCTCGGAAAGTTCGCTGCAGCGGAGCCAGTAAGTTCGCACCGAGTCGCTGCATCGATCGATCAAAGAAATATCCCAAGTCTAACGCATTACAGGGCACACGGGGGCTACAACCTGTACCAACTGCGCGCGCCGACATGATGTATGCCGTTTCAGCCCTCTGCGCATGCCTCGCAAGAGAGTTCCTGGAGGCTCAGTGATGTCCGAAACAAGCGACGAAACACCTCGCCTAGTAAACGTCAACACCGAAGCGGTGCAACGCATGTCGAGTTATGACGGTCTCCAGGAACTGTACATCGACAGCATGCTGGCCGACTCTGGGCGCACCGATGCGTTTGGCGTGCAAAGCCCTCACCTGCAAGGCCTCGGTGTCTTCGGAAGCGAATACAGCTTGACATTCTTCTCCGAAGCACGCCTATCTGCACTGGCTACGCAATTGGGACACAATCGGGTGTCCGATGTCCGAGCCAAGGTCGCTCATGCCCTCGCGGAGCGTATGAAGATCATTGAATGTGTGCCTGCACCTGCGGCAGATGCCGACCGGATCCATGTCTTTGGTATGGAAGAGGAAGCAGTCGCGAAATATGTCAATTGTAAGCGACTTTTCTGTTCTCGCTGACGTTGGACTGGCTTCGGTACCGAAGAAGAAATCCTTAATCCGTCTCTTCGTCCGCCCAGTTGGTGGGATCTTGTTCGCGTGCTGACGTTGCCAGCGTACTTTGAGCACATTCATCCAATTCATTCGTTTCTCGATAGAACACAGTTCGAAAGCATCGCGCATAGTTCCCGCCTCAACGATAGGCTTACCGCCGATAAATCTTGGTCTGCGCTGTTCTATGCGGTCCTAGCCCTGGGGTCACAGTATCATGATGGCGGAAGCTACCAGCCAGCAAAGACCGTTAGCTGGCGGTTCTTCGCAACGGCGCTGGCTCTCTTTCCTGATCTTCTCATCACCAAGCCAACGTTGGTCACTGTTCAAGCATTCACTGCCATGGCAATCTTTGCATCAAACGTCTCCTGCCTGCAGATTGAGTATGTGATGGTATCGGAAGGAGCCAAGAATGCACAGGGACTGGGATTTAACAGATCCACTGCACCTGGCAATGATCCTCGTAATCGCACTTTCTGGGTGCTCTTCTTCCTAGAGAAGAACATGACATTCAACATGGGTAGAAGCTCTTCGATCATGGATTCGGACATTTGCAGTGCTATAATGTCCCAGCCATTGCAATCCGGCTCCATATCATTTGACTGGTCCTTAGCTTCGATTCGCATCTCGCGTCTGTTCAGCCGTATATATGCGTCCTTGTACTCTATCAGCGTGAGGGGCAAGTCGATGGAATATTACACTTCCACTGTAAAGAGTCTTAAGTCGGAGCTAGAAGCATGGAAAGCAACCATTCCTCCAGAGCTTCAACCAGGCCAGCCAATCCGGCCACATTCCTCACTGACGCCTCCGTTAATAGATGTCCGCCTTCGCCTACACTACTTGTACCATGGTACGGTTCTGCACCTAGATCGCACAGCTCTCCATTTCAGTAAAGAGGTAAGTCAAAACAAGTGTGCCTCGGTTTCGACCAAGAGCTAATCTCAAGTTCTCACGCAGCCTCAAGACAGAGCCGAGTTAGTCACTAGTATAATGTGCACAGCGCGGAACGTTCTCGAACTCACCAAATTCATCGAGATCCAGCCATACACTCCAATCTGGTAAGAACTTCAGCTTCCGCGCCTCGCGCTCACGCTCTACATATCTGACACTCGAATAGGATCATAGCGGCTGCCCCCATCGCAGCGCTCCTCATCCTCTTCGACTTAATCATCGACAACCCCACGCACCCCGACAACTCCGCCAACCTCGCTCTCCTCGACGTAGGCAGCGGCCATTTCAGCGGCCTAGAATACGCTTCCGGCGGAACGCTGCCTGGATCCATTGCATCTGAATTCACGCAGATTGCGCGCGCGTACGTGCGGGAGAAGTCTGGATTGGCGAGCACAGGATTCGCACGCGTGTCTGAGTCTCCTGTGATGGGAAACGCGTCGAGCGCGCAAATGTTTGGCGGGATTCCTGCGGAGGCGTCGCTGCTGTTCTCGCCGTTTGGTCATTTGCCGCCGGTGGTCAGAGGGCCTGAAGGGATGATGCCAGGCAGTGATGGCACTGATATGTTTGGGTCTTATTTCCCTGCCTGGGACGCTGATTTTCTGTTTGGTGGAATGCCTGTGTGAGCTTTGGAAAGGGAGATCAGATCAGGCAAGGCGCCATTTGTAAGATTAGGGGAGATATGAGAAGAGTATGAGAGGACGGTGTAGCTATATGATCCAGGGAACCAGGGCTTGTTATGGAATATCACGGATGATTAGATTATGTATATTCCCTAGAGGTATGTAGAACGGCGATAGAGCTCTTTACAGTCCACGGAGAATGTCGTCGATCGTTACCGGTTTCCTTACAGCATTCGAGAAGCCTTCGTGGAAACTCACCCAGATCCTCATATCATCCCCCTGGACCTCGCTTTGTTCTTTCTTCTTCACAGCTTGGACCTCGGTGGCCGGGGTCTCCTTGATTATCCGTCCAAAGAAGTCCCGTTTGACAGCTCTTCTACTGGCTTCAGCAACCTTTTCTTCGGTCGTCTTCCCTGCTTTCTCGACTTCTGGTTCGTCATGCTCCCCCTGACCTCCTCGCCGCTTTCGATTCGCGTGGTCCCGAAGAGCCGACTCCTTGCGCCATTCCTGCTCTAGTACACTGCGCACTGCGTATCGTACCTTTTCATCCTTCTTGCTACCGAGGGTCGTGAAGCTGCCTAATACGTCGAGTGAGGGTTCCATTCGCCAAACAAAGCCAGCGTTACGGTTGGCTACGTCCTCGATCTCGATTCTCGACTTCTCAAATCGAACGCCTGTTGCCGCCATGGCATCTACAGAACGCCTGACGAGGTCCCTTTCTGAAGCTTTCCGTACCGATGCTGTCGCAAATGACTTGGATCCTGAAGGGCCTGTATTGACAATCACTGGTTTGACATCCGGACTCAGCATGCGAAGCACATAAGGAATTAGCTCCAAAGCCATCTCCTCAGGACTTCTGAACATTCGCGTCAGCGGCAATGTCAGTGTACTTTGCAAGGCCATCAGTTGACTCCTGCTCGCCTTTGTTTGCTCCATTGCGGCAAAATTTGCCCCAGGCCCAGAGAATGGCGTTGGCTGAGTATCTGGATCTGCATTTGGATTTGAACTTGATCGTGCAGGCGATGCGAAGAGATGGTGGAGGGCCAGGACAGAGTTTGACAAGTAGGGTGCGAGCTCCCACTCTTGGGAACCATGGACGGCCGAGGAGATCGTATCGTGAAAGTGTAGCCATTCGTATGCAGCGGTTGGTTTGCTCAACAGAGTATCGTCTTGGAATGGTTTGTCGGGGTAGGCAGTAAAGCAATCTGTTTCCCGTGAGTACTAGGCACAGTATGGGTATGTTGGGGGAAGTATGTACCTGTTACAACGCGATCACAATCACCACTTGTATCAACCATTTCTCTCAGTCGATCCATTGCCCGGCGCTTTGCTCCCTCCGCGACACCGATGACGCCGTTCTTAGCACTTGAAGCTGCTTTGTGTGGATCCGTTGTTTCTGCCTGTTTAGGGAACCCAGCACCTTCACGGAAGACGCGGTCAACAACATCCTTGGCGCCTCCTCGACCTAAGCTGCGAGCGGCACCACCCCCGTGGCGGAGATCGTTGATGAAGTTATCCTCGATCCATTTCCGAGTGAGGTAGGGCTTGTCTTTCGACTTCGAGTCGCATGTTGAGCGCAGGCGTCCAGCAACCCATTCACTCACGACCATGATTCCGCGGATATCACCCTCCCCTGTACCGCTGCCAGTGCCCCCTTCCTTCTTCGTGCTTACCCCCCAAGTAGCCTCACATAGCCGTCGAACACCATCAGAATCGCATTGTATGCCCTCTTTCACGAAGATGTCATGCATGCGCGAAACGACCATGTTCAGAGCCGGCTTGCGAATGTGTATGATTTCTGCCATCGAAGATTGTCGCAGAGGGCGCAAGGATGGATGGTAGAGATCGTTGCAGATAAGTATCAGAGGCCGCAGTAAGCGAAACTTATCACCCTTCCTCTTTTTGGTGCCCGAGGGTTGCTGTTGGCCGATTCCCTTGCTATTTTTCTCGTCCAGATTGATGAGGTCGATGAGGGCCTTGATGAAGCCTCCTTCTCCTCCACCTCCACTACCACCAACAACCCCATCAACTTCGTCGACAACAACACACACAGGCTTTCCGGCTTTCCGCACTTTCCCGTTTGCTGTATTCGTGCTGATTCCACGCACATTCTCAGTGCCGACCATGTCACGGATACGGCCCTTGACTACATCTCTGCTTCGCTCATCAGATGCATTGATTTCTTGTACTTCGTATCCAGCCTGTCGAGCGCAAACATGGGCTAGCGTTGTCTTTCCGAGACCAGGTGGTCCTGTCAAGAGTAGTATCTTGCGATGCTTTTGTTCTTCCTCTTCAAACCCCCTCTTCGTGCTCTTTGATTTGCTTTTGACAGATCCAGGGAAAACTATCGAGTCCCATGTTTTCAGCCATCGTAGTACTGATCGATGCGTTCGCTCATCTCCTACTAGATCCGTGAACTTCTTGGCTCGATACTTCTCTGTCCACATCAGTGTACGGCCGCACTTTTCACCAGCTTTGGCTACCACTTCTGTTGTTTCAATTGGTGCATTGGCAATAGTATCCGATGTTGCCGCCGCTTTCTCCGTGTCGAGTGCTTTCGCCTCGTCGATAAGCTCGTGAATATTCAATCCGTAGTAGCTTGTTCTAGCCTTCCCTGCGATCGGGTTTGATCGAGCCGCAATCAGTTTCTCGTAGGATACCGCTTCTCGTTTCGCCTTCTTTGGTATGTGTATAGCCTTTCCAGATGAGTTACGAGCTACTACTCCACGCATAGGCATTGCTGATTCTGGCTCATGTGTTGTCGTGGGACGCTTGACTGGCGATTGCGACTGAGACTTGAAGCTATAGTTATCGAGTTCGTCTACGGGCACCGTTTCGGGGTTGACAAATTCATCTTGGCTTGCAGGTGGCGTGTAGTCTGCGGCCGCATCCGGTGCCGAAGGTAGGTCTCGAAGGCTATCGATAGCTCGTTTCTTCAACGAATGTTCCTTGAGCGCCGCGATCTCATCTTCATCATCTGATTCGTCCAAAAATCCTCCAATTTTCTGTACGGTGTTGGTATTTGGCACATCCTTCAGCGGTACGCGTGTGTCAAAGGAGCGTTTTCTTTTCTTTGGAGACGAGTCCGCGGGTATCGACGAGCTCGGTGGATACGCGATCGGTGAAGATAGGAGCGGCATGTTGGCTGGTGGTGGTGATGACGGGAATGCACGATCCTCGACCGTGGAATTGACAGGTGTTGACTCGCTTTGTGTAGAGGTTCGGTTCTTGAGAGGTGTGTCTACAGGATTTAGTCCCAGTTGCGGCACGTTTGCGCATTCGCTGTACCAATGGGATAATCTCCTTCGCTCCGAAAGACTTCAGTTATGTTCCAGGCTCGGTGTTGTATAACAATCCCAAGTTTTGTTTTTCGAGCTTTTTCTTCGGCTTGACACTGTTCTAGAGCCTTTACGTCGTCGGAATATGAAATCGGGGGATGTGCTTCGCTCGGATACTCCAGGTCGGATAACAATGCAGGGTCAAAGGACGATAAGAGGCCTTGTGAATAATCACTCATTGAGCGAAAAGAGCATCGTCGAATTGTATCATTAGTTGAGGTAAGGGTTAGGGTTTGTGCTTGAATGATGTTGGTGACATGAGTTAAGGACAGCCAAGTATCGAGCTCGACGCGTCGCGTCAGAACGCGCTCGGTAGTCACTCAGTATTGTCGCGGCTACGCTAGCCGTTTTTGGTCTCATCCCAAAGCTCAACTTTCACGACGGTCATCACCAGAGTTCATCGATATACAATCGTATTTTTAAAGACAGCTAGTTAAGCTGATCAACACCATGTAATTGGAATTTTACTCGTAATTCTTTTTATGTGTTGCTTTTGTGTACTTTGAAGCCTTGAGGTGTCCGCGAGCCAGAATCATAGGACAACCTCTTCCTCGAAGCAGCTAAACACGTTACTCGTCGGTCTCAAAAGTCGTTGCAAATGTCTTGAGGGTCCCTTCGATCTCCGAAGTTCCACGTGCCATGAACAGTAACTCCAGCCTTAGGCTCATATTCGACTTGGTGAAATGTGGTTCCGAACCGGGGTTGGGTAAGGGATCCACAATACGAGCAAGCGAGTGAAAAATTACGAGTCACAATGCCCCGCACCAACGTGTCTACCCTGTCCTTCCGCGTGATAATTCTTGAAGCGGCTCACAGCTGCCTTCTGCCTGACCATTTTCATCGAACAGTTTGTTGTATACATATTCTTTGTAATTTTCAAAATATCCATGAAGTAAAAGACTCAAAGCTGAGTGGCGCAGCGGAAGCGCGCCGGGCTCATAACCCGGAGGACATCGGATCGAAACCGATCTCAGCTAGTTTCTACTTCTTTTTTTGTTTTTTTGTCGAGATTTTTGCTTCTGGTTTTGCCTTGTAGCACCACGTTGGATTGCACGTATCCACGACGTCCAGGCTTTCCGCGAGATCGATCCCAGAGATATCCCCACGGACGTAATTTGGACCAACCTCCGTGATGTTGTTCCGCGAATAATGCAGCTTTGTTTTTGTTGGTGAAGGAAGTGTGTCTGGGTTCAGGCTCGTTGTGCTTTCAGTGCCGTGACGGTTCAAAGTATTATCATAGTATCTCAGCTCAGTAAATCCAAAGTCTACTCATCAACGCAATCACGCTCTCAACCCCTCCATAAGCGCGCCCTCCTCCCTCTTCCCCACAGCCTGGAACATCGTCCCCTCTCCACCAACATCCAGCCCTTTCTCCGCCCTCTCATAAGCATCATCGCTCCTATCCAGCAGGATCTCCAGCTCGTCTTTCCCCACCAAGCTCGCTGCATCGGACCCATCAATATCGAAGCGCTCACCGTCACTGCGCCTAAGAAGTCTCTGAAGCTCTTCGATTTCCTGCTCTTTCTCGTTGGCTGTGCCTTTGGCTTTGCCGCGATCGTTGCGCACGCCACCCTTGCGAATGACGAGTTTCTCTAGACGGCGTTTGGCTTCGGCCGATTCGAGGAGTTTCTGCTCGACTGTGTTGCGCGTTGCGAAGCGGTATACGATGACGTTTCGAGTCTGGCCGATGCGGTGCGCGCGGTCCATGGCTTGGAGATCCTGCTGCGGGTTCCAGTCGCTGTCGAAGAGGATCACTGTATCTGCGGCTGCAAGGTTGATTCCTTGGCCTCCTGCTCTGGTGGAGAGAATGAAAATGTCTGTTGCTTGTTTGGTAGAGGAGGGTTTGTTGAAGGCCAGGATTTGCTGCTGTCGATCTGTTTGTGCGACAGAGCCGTCAATACGGGCGTACTTCCAAGACCGCAGGTCTAGATATTGGCCCAAGAGATCGAGCGTGGTGGTGAATTGAGAGAAGATCAACACTTTGTGCCCTCTCTTGATCAATTCTGGAAGCAAAGAGTCAAGCAGAAGCATCTTTCCAGAAGTGCTTACGAGCGTCTCATCGGGCTCGGTCTCACTAGCAAAAGTTTCGGAGCCGTCTGTATCCGCTTTGAGGAATGGGTTGAAGAAGTTGTAGGGAGAGTTGCAGCAGAGGCGCAGTTGCATGACAGGGTTACCAAGCTTCTTTTGCATAAGTTGTCGTTTTGCAATCTCGAAGGTTGCTGCGCGGATGCGTTCCTCCTCAGTTCCGGAGTCCAATTGCTCATCTTGCTCTGACGATTCACTTTCTTCGTTATCAAGATCTGCAAAATATTTTGCATCGCTGACTTCCTCATAGGTCTTCTTTGGCCTGCCTCGGCTTCTGGTAGATGCGACAGATGCGGGTGTTCCTGCTCGAGACGTTTTCGCACTCTTGTTCGGTGTACTTATTCCAGACAACATCTTGCGCTTACGGCTTCCATTGTTACTTCGGATGCTCAGCGGAGTCGCTGATCCGCTGTTCAGCCCAATGCTAAGCCTCTCAACTGCTTTCTCCTCCAAGTACGAGCGACTCGTGCCGTCGAGTATAGCTTGATACAGATCGCGCTGCATAGTCGTTAAAGGCGCGAATAGAACGTACTCGCGCTTTTTGGGCATTAAGCTCTCCACATCTGATTTGACGCGCCGCAGCAGGAATGGTTTTAGCACCGCGTGAAGTGACTTGACCAGGTACTGCTGCCTCTCCTCTGATAGCAACTGCTCAAAGCTGGATTTGTCCTTCAGTCCAGAGAAATCGAACCAGCTTTCGAAAGTGGAAAGCTTGTCGAACACGGTTGGAAGAAGGAAGTGGAGGAGGGACCACAACTCGGTCAGATTGTTCTGCAGTGGCGTGCCCGTTATCAACAAACGATTTGCCGACTGGAACTGCTGAAGTTCGCGGATCAAGCGGCAATCGAGATTCTTGATACGGTGGCCTTCGTCGATAATGATGAATTGCCAACCAAAACTTGTGAGATACTTTCGATCGTTCATGCATATCTCATAGCTGGTGACCATGATCGGAAACTGGTCGGTGCCGGGGTTCCTTAACCTGGTTTTACGTAGTCTCTCGCGCTCTTTCTTGTCTCCGTGATATAGCATGACTGGTATCGTAGGAGTCCACTTTTCGAATTCGGCGACCCAATTACTCGTCGTACTGAGCGGTGCAGCGATCAAGAAGGGGCCATATGACTTGTTCTCCCACAGGTGCGCGAGCATGGAGATGGTTTGGATAGTCTTTCCCAAGCCCATTTCGTCGGCCAAAATCCCATTGATGCCATTCTCGTAGAGGGACAGCATCCACTCGAGGCCTTCCAGTTGGTACGAGCGCATTGTTCCGCCAGTGACCAGTTTTGGCTGTCTAGCAGATTTGAGGTTTTGTATCCCAATATCGCCTGTCTTGACGTTGTCTTCATCTGCAGCATCCTTCAGTGCTTCTGCGATGTCTTTCTTATCCGCTTTCTTCTCCAGATCTTCCTTCTTGAAAAAGTCGGAGATCTTTCCGTTTTCCTTCCTAGGCTTGCCGCGTCCTTTCTTTGTCGGCTTTGTGTCCTCTTCTTTGCCTTTCGCTACTGATGTCCCGTTTGCCGCCGAATTGCGCGTCGCCCGTCGTTGAGACTCTGCAGCTATTTGCTCGGCCTTCTTCTCGCGTTTTGAGGCCTGACCGCCCGTCGTCTCGTCTTGCGCTTTCTCTTCGTCTTCTTGCCGTTGCATTTGCGCAAGCATTACGGTTGCGTAGAGCTGTAATTAATTTGTCAGCGTCGTTCGTTGATACGTGGGAGTTGAGCAGTGAAGTTCCTTCCACCCCAACTTGAAAGTAATGGATGATACTGACCTTGCTCTTGTTCATCAAGAACTCCAATTGCTGGAATTTCTTGTCCAACATTTCCCTGCCACTCTTGATGTCTTCCTCCCTCTCCTTCTCCAGCTGTGCTTCGCGTTTCGCGTCATTTTTCTCGCGTTGTGTTCTCATACGATCCTCCTCATCCCGCATCGAGGCCGAGACGCTCTTGTTGTTCATGTCTGCTGGTGGTGGAGATGACGCAGGCGTAGAATGTTGGGAAGCGGAGTTGGTGCTAGCAAGGGACGAAGTCATCTCGCAGCGTAGGAATTCCTAACTAGCAAGGCAACAGGTGTATGAAGAAAGGCCCACGAAGAGAGTCTGATGCACTAGCGCCAGGGGCAGGTGGCGATGGGTGAGTTGGATTGCGGAGTGAAGAGTGACGCGCCAAGCGAGAAATCTACGCGTCATAGGAACGCGCGATCACGCTCGAATCTGCAAGGGGCAAAGTGCCAACCGCCGTCACAACTCGACATTGGATTTCAGACTCTCTGCTCTACATCAATTCAACAAATCGATCCGTAGGAAATTGTACAAGATCTGGTATCTACTTAAGCTACTTAGCAATCATCGTCCGCCATCTACATCTTCTCGTCCTCTGCACAGTCCAGCTCTATATCTTCTTCTCTATTCCCAGGTACCTAGGTACATTTTGGACGCCAAACCAGGAGTTTGCTCCCTTGATGAACGCCCGTACTGAACATATCCAAATATCAAGCAATTCCCAAAACGCAATCGACGCCGAAGCACAAATCATGTTCTTTATACACAAGTTCCAGCGACATACACCCACACAGTCCTGCATCAATGCTTCAATCTGAGCATTCCTGGTGGTGGCTCTGATTCCCCTCTGGCATCACTGCTCACATCCCAAGCCATATCTTTCCTTATAAAAAGTTCTTGTCTACTACCCTGGCTGTCTCTATCCGTCTCTTGTTGCCTCTTGTATGCGGTACTCGAACTCGTCTCGCGTGTCAACGTTGGTGGTTCCGATCGACCACTCGTGAATGGCCTGAGGTTGACTCTAACATCGCCATCTTCGTCGTCCGTTCTACTTCTGATCTGAGAGGCGGGAGCTTTGCTACGGCTCATAGAAGAGAGTTTATAACTTTCACCATGGCCAAGCGCATTTGATCCAGTATGGCCAGAACCGTATTCATTCGAAGAACCGTAGCCAGCTTTGACACCACTACCTGTGTCAAAGCTACGGATGAACGATTTCAGGCAAGGGATTGTGCCGGCCATCAGAGAAACACATAGTTGGCTTTGTTGGAAAACAATCGCAGGTGTGCGATCCACACCAGGGTTATTGGTTGACAATGACCGCGTCCAGGTCCTCAGAAACAGGCCCGCAAGTGCGACGAGCGGGAGTCGGAAAGAGAAGACCGCAAGAACCTGCATTTTAAGTGAGACTGACATCTGAAGCTGCCAGCAGAGATAGGCGGGGATTGTGACGAGAACAATATCAGTGACTGCATCTGTGACGATGATCACCTTGAACCGTGTCACAATACCGGGACAAGTCTGGGATGGATTCTTTGGGGCCATGCTTTCAGGAGAGCATCCAACCGAGACGAGGAGGGCTGCGAGAATGGTCCAGGCGACAACGCAGCCAGTAACGATGTTGCAAATAGTCCAAGCCTTCTTCATGTCGCGCGTGAAGAGTCGTTGAGTTAAGAGAATAGTGGCCACTTTGGAAAAGCCTAAAGAGACGTAAACCGCTACTTGACTGCCATATTGGGTCTCCCGTCAATGTCAGTCGAGGTTGACAGCAAGCAAGGTCTGAATACGTACCGAGGCCATATGGATATATTCATCTGCACTCAGGATATCGAATGTCTTTCCCAGACCAGCTGATAGAGAGACGAGCAGAAGAGAGAACTGGACTAGACTCGCCGCCTGTGGATGTCAGTACAAGAGTTATTCGTCTTCGAAAGGTGCGGAAATATACCTGAGCCAATGACATGGCGGCGTCGTCGAACCCAAAGACGCGCCATTTTATAAGAACTCGTGTTATGAACGTCAGGGCAGAGTAGGTGAATGTCAGAAAGGCGACAATATAGAGGATTCCACTTCGATCGTCGGGAGTGATAGTCGTCCAACGATACCCAGCGTTGAGGGTCGAGTCAGCCATTCCTTGGGAGATCAGTGGAGCGTTTACAAGGCAGCTAATGGACGGGAGCTATGCCCGGATATAGTTTCTGTCAACATGCGCTCTGGGGCGTGCGGGCCAGCTCGCCAAGTGCCGCAGCTGTCCCGTCACACTGGAAGGATGAACACCGCCTTGCACAGCTTTACGGGACGAGGGCCTTCAAGCAGACATACACGTTCCGAATACACGGGTTCCTTGCCATGCAGCGTATATGTACAACGCAGGATCTGCTGGATTGAGTACTGGACAGTGACAGGCGGTACAGTCTCGGACTCGGTGTTTAGCAAGACAGCCGCGTCATTTTGGTAATACGCGGTGTGGTGTGATTGGGGTGCAGTAAGGCCGTCAAGTTGATGGCTCGACACACCCAAGAAACGAGCAGAGTCTAGGAACTAAAAAGAAAAACGAGGCACGAACGTGAGGTCGGGACAGGAGAACTCGACTTTTCAATTGGCTGCGTCAGGATGCATCGCAGGAACAATGCAA
Organism: Pyrenochaeta sp. DS3sAY3a; assembly: GCA_001644535.1. Taxonomy (NCBI): domain Eukaryota; kingdom Fungi; phylum Ascomycota; class Dothideomycetes; order Pleosporales; family Cucurbitariaceae; genus Pyrenochaeta; species Pyrenochaeta sp. DS3sAY3a. The sequence continues at coordinate 634,215 of KV441651.1, read as the reverse complement.
TACTGCCGGTATTGGTGTCCATAGCGAGGACGTTGTCCAATGCGAAAGCTGTTTTGTGTGCCACAGTGGCAGGCTACGGCTCCGCTCATTCCACCGCAGCTTGACGAGACCCAGGAGATGCAGCCCAGACACGGTTTGAAGCGACAGGCATCGAAGCGACAGGAGATGAAGGCAGGATACCGGTTGGTACGAGGTCTCTGCTGGATTGGCTTGAGCTGGTGGGGGTCGTGAAGGGAAGGCTAGGCCGAGTCCGGCGCTAAAAGGCTTAAGACAATAACCCGAACCTAGTTCTTATCAAACCATAAGCCTTCAGCCCGTCGCACGGCTGCAGCCATGTCCCCAGTTGCGACTTCGAGTCTTGGGCATGTCATACCAGAAGCTGGGAGATCGTCGCTCCGACGTGTTCACTAGGCTATCCCAAGGCCATGGAGCATCGTCCAAACGATCTCCTGATGTCTCGTCTCAGTCTACCTCGAGCACTTGTAGCGGGCACTATTTCGATCGGAGCGGGTCTTCCGCTGTTCCCGCGCTCCCGTTTGAGGAGACGACATTAGCCAGCCAATCCATTGCTTCCGCCCCTGTACAACGGCTGGGTATCTGCTCGATGCCTCCGCAGATCTGTGCGACCTCCGTGGGCGCTCGAGGCGGCACCGGAAGCCAGCCCGCCATGCGGTTGAACGCCCTCGCGTCTTCTGCCCTCGAGGTGGCGGCTGATATTGCCTGGGGGAGCTGCCATTTGAAGCACCTCGCCGAGTCGCTTCCACTGCAATGGGCCTTTTACATGGTGTTGAATCCTGCATGGCTGTACGAGGCCTGCATTGGCGTGTAATTTTCTCAATATCCCTGGTCATGGTTCAGGTTTCTTTTTCTAGACGCAGCATCCATGACGGTTCGTGCCGCTCTTGATCGTCTCCCTCTTTTCTTGGGTGAGGCGTGCTTTTCTCCCTCCTACTCGCTCCCCTCTTATCTTCCGACTGTGATACCATTCCCCTGGTGCATTCAGTCACTGGCTCGTCAATTGGACTCCCAGAAATTTTCTCCCATTCCAACATCGAGCCGAGCCTCGAGAATATTGCAGTATGGCAGACGTCAAAGCTGAAGCTGATGTGCAGCATCGCGACAGTGAGTCGCAGGAGGAGCCTGTCATCTCGGAGAAAAAGGGAACACCCGAGGATCAGAAGGACATGCACCGAATGGGAAAGACCCAAGAGTTGCGACGAAACTTTCGATTTGTTTCCATCTTTGGATATTCTATGATTTTGATGGCAACATGGGAAACCGTTTTAACGTTTGTGAGGTCCAGTATGCTGCCTAGACTTCAATTAACTTGATATCAGTACCCTGATTATACCATTGACGAATGGCGGTACTGGAGGTGCCATCTTCGTATTTCTTGCTACAGCAATTGGCATGGGCTTTGTTATTGTTTCAATGGCCGAGATGGCCTCCATGTAAGTGTCACGCTTCACTCATTCTTGTGATACAATTGTTTCACAGTATACTGAGTACTGATACATTTTTCAGGGCACCTACCTCAGGCGGCCAATACCACTGGGTATCTGAATTTGCTCCGAAGAAACATCAAAAGTTCCTCAGCTACGTTGTCGGTCAGTCCATCCGCTCTTTGATTTCGTAGGAATAGTCTTCTGATACAACACAGGTTGGCTTTGCGTGCTAGGATGGCAAACCGGTATTGCATCAATTGCCTTCCTTGCTGGAGGACAAATCCAGGGTTTGATCATCCTCAACAATCCGAACTACGTACCGCAACGATGGCACGGAACACTCCTCATCATCGCTGTCTCCAGCTTCTCCATCATTTTCAACACACTGCTTGCCCGCAAGTTACCCCTTGTTGAAGGCACTGTCCTAGTTCTCCACATCTTTGGCTTCTTTGCCATCTTCATCACTATGTGGGTGCTAGGACCGCGGGGCAAGGCCAGTGATGTCTTTGGCGGATTCCAAGACAACGCCGGCTGGGGGAATATAGGCCTGTCATGCTTGGTTGGTCAATTGGCTCCAATCTTCTCACTTCTTGGATCGGATGCCGCCACTCATATGAGTGAAGAGCTGCGAGATGCTGCACACACACTCCCACGAGCTATGATCTGGACCGCTATTGTCAATAGCAGCCTAGGCTTCCTCATGCTCATCACCTTTTGCTTCTGTCTCGGTGACGTCGAGAGCGTTATCATGACTGCAACAGGCCAGCCTCATATTCAAGTCATGTATAACGCTACCCAGTCTACCGCTGGCGCGACAGTATTAGCCTCCATAACAGTCATTATGGCTATCTTTGGATGCGTCAACAACGTTGCAACATGCTCCCGACAGCTTTTCGCTTTCGCACGCGATCACGGTGTTCCCTTTGGCGCCTTCCTCTCCCGAGTCCAGCCAGGATGGGACATTCCACTCAACTCGGTCATTGTTTCGTTCGCCGTCTCGATCCTCTTGTCTATGATCAACATCGGAAGCACCGTTGCCTTCAACTCGATCGCCTCACTCGGAACTTGCGCGCTGCTCTCCTCGTACATCATCTCGATTTCTTGCATGTTTCTCAAGCGATGGCGAAACGAGCCCCTCCTTCCATCTCGCTTCAGCCTCGGAAAGGCTGGTATATGGGTTAACGGCATTGCAGTCATCTATCTCTGCATGGCGTTCTTGTTCGCCTTCTTCCCGACCTTCCCCAACCCAACACCTGATCTGATGAACTGGAATATCTTGATCTACGGTGTGGTCGTTGTGTTTTCCCTGGTTTACTTTGCTCTACGGGGCCGCAAGAGCTATGTCGGACCTGTCGAGTATCTCAACAGGGATGTCTTGTGATCTTTGACCTGTAGGTCAGAGGTCGAGGTCATTACATAGAGATACGCAAAAGTATACAGTATGACTGGCTTCATATCCTGCCATTTATGATGCAACCAATTCGTAATTGATCTTGTCTACACTCCAGCCTCTGCTCGCCCTTTTGCTAAGTTTAACTTGAAAGCTAAATTAGTAGCGACGGGGCGACCTTGTTTGAAGAATACGTAACTTTGAAAAGAACCACTTCTTTTACATAATTAGCGAAGAGCCGCATCGAGCCCTGAACCCAGCTCAGCGGCTCGACGGCAATGACACTCTTTTATATCAACACATCTCACGTCGCACGACCAGACCTCGTATTTCATGTAACTCGTATATCCGTCGCCCAAGGGATGTCACCAGCACCATGCTTTCATCTCGGCTGTAACCCTCGATACACACATCGCCTCGCTCCCAATCAAATTTTAGCCTGAATGACAACCCTTGACCAACGTCCCTCAACGGTCGGCACACCAATTAATAACGCTCCCGAGACTGCGGAGGCGAGACGTGGGTAAACTTGATTGCAGAATTTATTTGCTCAGCTAGCGCGCGGTTGCTAAATGCCTGTACATACCTAGTAGACACACAGGTCCTCTCGTTAAAGTGATGACCGCAGGCAGGATTCAAAGGCAACGTGGATCCGAGGGGCACGCGAAGTTGCACCTATACATAGTACGTCGTGCGAAACGTGGAAGTTGGCACGGAGCACTTCATTGGTATGCTTGTGTGGGGTTTTTTTGCTTCTGTTGTTTCGTTAGCACAGTCGCATATACAGGGAATGCTCAAACTACTACGAAACTTGGTGGCTGAAAAACCAACGTTGAGCCAGTAGATAATGAGAAGATAACACTGTGGGTAATTGAGGGAGGGAAAAAGCATTAACTGATTGACTAGCCAGGATTCTGTCCAGTTTTGATTGTGTGTACTGGGCCGTTTTGATTTCCATGTGATCCACCACCATCAGTTCTGAACCCAGCAGGACGAAAAAGGTAGCAAGCGGATACAATGTTCAACTGATTGTGTTGCGTAGCATCCGGTCATATATGTTCGTAAGGCGTCACACACGACGTCCGGCCACACTGCGCCAAAAAAAAACGTGTGAAACGAATTCTCAACTTCCCAATGTCAACAGCATGAATCGAAACAGTGTGTCAGTCCTACAGACTCGATTATGCCGTAGAGAAGAACCACGTCGTTGCATTCTCGTGTTCACATAGCCATGCAAAAAAGAAAAGAAGTAGGGTCTTGCCGCGACTCGAACGCGGGGCCTCTCGCAAATATGCTTGGGAAAATCCCTAAGCGAGAATCATACCACTAGACCACAAGACCACGTGATTTATGGATGTCTAAGCAGTTTCTCAATCTATATACTCGATTGTCTGTCTTTCTGGGAACCCGAGTTGTGGGTGTTCAAAGCGCGGATTTGCAGGATTCAGCACTGTGGGACCGGAATACGAGAATATCAGTCGACCCCGGTGTCAAATTTTACAGAGACACCGTGCGAGAGAATGGCGCTAGTATACACAGGAGCTCCGCTTTGAACCGTGTCTCTCGCATTGAATTCAACACTACGTTACATAGAGGTCCTATGACAGGAAGAGAGTTATAAGAACATTCTGAACACCGAATTGGTTCAAGTTCCCCGGCTTTACAGATACTCTGGTTCTACGGGTAAAAGTTCTTGACTATGTCTGCATACTACAGGTATCAGGTACTCAAGGTCTCGAATTTCCGGGGTTGTGCTTAACGTCTTTGTGGGACTCCACTTAGTTGGCACTATTTTTAGCCCAAAAAGCGCATCGAACGAATGATACCGATCAATTATGTTCTTCTGTACACGAAAAATTTGAAGTCACCATGAGCACCTTCAGCGCGTGGACGAATGAAAGAAGTCATTTAAGAACTTGTTAGAGCTATTCTCAAATGCGTGAGACTTTCGAGAATAATGTCTCAACAAAGGATTCGCTTCGGAATAACGCTCCCTAAGGGCTTACTTCTCTCACCATCAGAAAGGATCTGCTATCTACCTCAGGAGATGATTCTCATGCCCTCACTTTTGACTCCCTTACTGCTGTTTTCCTCAATGCCATGGCAGACATTCGAGCTGTAGAAATTTCTCTTGATTCCCAAAGACTCTCCCAAGGTATGCTGGTTACCTACCTAGGCACTTGATGGCGCAGGCACACCAAAGAGCCTCTTTGTATGCATGAGCATAAAATCGGTGATGATTTTAACATATTCCTCCTGCGACTATACACATGGATATGCGTCTACAAGTGACGTCCTAACCTCGCAAGACCATGAACACACCTCGCGTACCAGCAACTCGAATCTTCGAGATTGCTTGCGAAAGCAGATGCATACCAGTTGCTGCAATTAGCGTATCTTTCTCAACACTCTGGTGAGTTTTCCAAACCAATATCTGCTCGCACACACGAAAAGATAGTATAACCCAAAGTCTCTGCCGAAACCTCATTCTGGGAGTGGCTAAAGCTGCCTACACAAACACCATAGTCCAAGAGCGGTACTCCCAAATCAATTCAGCTCTCCAGACGCAATACCATCTTTAAACCGCTCCAATGCCTCCGTCAAAAGTCTACAGTGCCTCAAAACGCCAGGTAACAAGGGCATCGCTCGCATCACGCGAGGACGTCAACCCGCACAAATACAACATATTTTTCCAATCATCATTTTACACGTCTCTAGCCCCCATGAAATATACCACACCACCAAATCGCAGCCTCGAAGCAGTCCCGACCCAAAAACCGCGGGAACACATCGCCTACATATCCAGGATACTCACGGCTACCCGCGGCCCCAACCAACCAGCACCCCAAAAAACCCACACACTTTCGTAACAAAAGTACCTGCACAACACCACACCAAAATCTTAAAGCCGCCTCTTTCCCCAAAGCCAGCAATGGCCACCCCACCACCTCCCCCGGACCTATCAATCCGCCCCGCAACTTTCCCTTCCGACCTCAAACAAGTAACAGTCCTCTTCCGCGCCTACGCCGCTTCGCTGCCCATCCCGCTGGACTTCCAGAACTTCGAGCACGAAGTCGCGAGTCTGCCGGGGAAGTACGGGGAGGACAGGGGTGGAGCTGTTTTTCTGGCTTTTGTTGGAGCGTCGGGAATATCTGGTTCTCAGCAGTCAGAAGGAGAACGAGGGGGAGAGGGAGAAGGAGATGTATCAACACAGGAAGCGGAGCCGATAGGATGCATAGCCATCCGCTACTTCTCCGCTTCCACACCTCCATCTCCATCTCCATCTCCATCCCCCTCTCAACCCCCGCCCCCACGAACATGCGAACTCAAGCGCCTGTACCTCTCCCCTTCCTCCCGCGGTCTCGGCGCCGGGAAACAGCTGCTCGACGCGGCGATCCAGAAAGCGCGGTCCCTGGGGTACGCGGAGATGCTGCTGGATACGCTGGGGAGCATGGTGGCGGCGCGGCGGCTGTATGAGAAAGCCGGGTTCGAGGAGATTGAGTCGTATTATGAGAGTGTGGAGGGGGCGGTGTTTTATCGGCTTAGGCTGTGATGGGAGGGTGAGGGAGGAGAGTAGGGGAAGAGAAAGGGGGTTTGTGGGTTTTGGGGGAGAGGGAGGGATAGGAAGGTTTGGAGTTTGGAAGGCAAGGGATTAGTGGGTTTGGATTTGGGAGTGGACAGTTAGGAAAGAGAAGAGGAGGGGAGGGGAAGGGTTTTTTTGGGGGTTTTGGGGTGGGTGTGGAGCTTAGGAGTTCAAGGAGTTGGTAGAGATGAATTTGGGAGTGAATGGTTGCAAAGACAAAGAACTAATCATAGACGAGTTTAGAGCTATGGAGTTGTGGTCTTGGTTCTAGGCCACATGAATACGATATTTCCCCCTTTCGCTCCTGCCTCGCCTAACGGATTACCTTCGCCTTCGGTGCAGTTTCCTATCACTTCGTCGAAGCCGCAACGTAGATAAAACGAGTCGTTTTCGTGGCTTGATAATACGCTTGCGTGGACGTTCTCTTCTCTTGCTCTCTTCAGGCCCCAGTGAACCATCTCTCGTCCGAATCCTTGGCGCTCGTAAGATGGATGTACACAGCACAAGTCAATGAACCAGCCTCGAGTGCGGGGTATGGAGCCGGTCGATGAAGACCAGTGGTGTGAGAAGTAAGGGGCGGTGTCTTGAAGAATGGTGCTTTTGCTAAGATCCATGGCTCGGTTTACTGTTGATGGGAGGGCTGGGAAAGGATTTGGTCCTTCAGATGGTGCTCAATACTTGAATGAGAAGGCCTGGACTCTGTATCTTACCAATATCCACCCATTCTGCCTCTACCTTGAGTGCTACCTCGTCTTCCCCTTGCCGTTGCCAGACAATTACTCCGACAATCTTCTCTTTCTCATGTTCCGTTGTTGTCGCAACTAAGATGATGTTTCTTGGATTCTTCCATTCTGCCCATATCCAATCGTGCCAGAAGATTTTCACATCCTCGGGATATTCGTGTCGGTAAGGATGAATTATAGGACCAAACAGAGATTCGTCGAAGAATGCTGTGGTGCATATGGCTACCAGGGCTTGCTGGTCCAGCGGTGTGGCGCGACGGATTGGCATATTGATGTTGGTTTGACAAACAGTTGAAGTAAGAATATGTGGAATTGGACTGGCGAAGGTAATGATATAATATTATACGAGAAGATGCCCAAGTAAAGACAATTGGAAGGATCAGATGGCCTAAGCCCTAGTCAAACGGATGAGGAGAGAAAAGTGCTTTCGCTTCTTTTGTCCACATGCGCAGACAGTGGAGCGATTGGCTAAAGTCAGGCAGCGGTCTGGAGGTGGCTTTCGGAGCTAGACAGGTGTATGAGACATTGCTTTTTACAACGACTTTTGGTACCTCCAACCACGTGTTACACGGAGATATCGAAGGCCTTGTGGCGCACGTACGGCATGTGTTGGTTGACGATTTGGGAGTGCGAACATGACGCTAAGGCTTATTGCATGCGGTCCTACTGTAGCAATGTGCTCTCACCAAGGATTTGAAATGCTCCCACGCAACTAGGAATCCCTGCTAGAATTGGAAATGCAGACGGTTCTAATTGTGCAAGGATTTTGCCGGGGCATGGGTGCTGCTTGTTCTCTGCGTGGAGATGGTTGATGATCATGTACGAGGGTGAAGTGGTCCAGTAACACGCCATCAGAAAGCATGTCTAGTATTCGTTGCAAATGAAGTGGTGGAATGAGCCAGTGCCTGTCGTGCCTTGTGTGTCTTATGTCAGCCACTCAGGCAACCGCGGTCGCTTTCCGGATAGCGTCAACCTCCAAACCCGTGTGTACGCTAGGAATCATGTCTCAATGTGCCCGCTCTCACTCACCATGGAACGTTTGTCTCTGCATCTCCAGACACTCGTGTTGAATCGCGTAGGCCCCCCCAGTCGACCGCTGTAGCTGTCTTGACAGGCGCTCCGGGAGTCATCCACGCGTGTGTCTATTACGAGAGCCGTATTACCTGCCCAGGTGGGCAACGTTTGGCGTCCAGCAGCCTCAAGAGCACAGACATCTCCAACAGAGCGCGCAATTGCAGACCGCTCGGCTCACGGGCCTGCGACCTTCGCTGCCGCCCCACCAGAAGCTCCAACACCCCACCACCCCTGGACCCTCAATTCACCGTGGCAAGGCTCACCACCGCAATGGCTGCCATGCGTGAAGGGTCGCCCATGGCCGACCCCCTCAGCGCCCACAGACGGACCCACCATGAGTACACCTATCGACTTCCTACGCCCCCGCGCATAGTTGTCCCGCCACCAACCCTCACAACCGATGTCCCCAATCTCACCGTCGGCGGTAATTCAGGCGATAACGTGGACATGAGCTTCTTGAAGGAAATGGATCTCGAGGACATCATCCAGAGGAACACCCTGCTGGAATGGGCTTATGAGAGACGCAGGCAGGCCCAAGTGATATTGCCCTGGCTCTATCTAGGCCCCATGGTCGCTGCGAGGGACAAGGCATTTCTGGAGCGCGAAGGCATCACCATGGTTCTAGCGATTCGTGCCAAAGCAAACAGCATGATGGGAGCCGTACAGGCCGCCGCTGCAGTTTGCCTAGAGGTGGCCACTGTCGAAGCTGCCACTTTCTACGACCTAGTCGGACAGTTCTCCGAAACCGCCACCATGATCAATCGCCATATAGCACAATACCGACAGCACACACTGGACGAGTCAGGACAAGCAGCCCTAGGCAAAGTGCTGATCTTTTGCGAATCCGGAAATGAGAAGTCGGCAGCAGTCGCCGCAGCATACATGATGGAAACACTTGACAACTTTGATCACATCAAGGCCATGCAGATCTGCCAAGCTCAGCGCTTCTGCGTCAACTTTGACGATACAGCCAAGAATGTTTTGCGCTCTCACTGGGACATCCTCCAGGCAAAGCGCTCAGTTACGAGCTTCGATACACAACATCATGGACAAACTGCCACCACAAACGGTCAGGCCCAGAACGGTTCACTTCTCGTGCCTACTGCTTCTCGGAATCCCAAACGAAGTATCGAGGACACACTTGATGAGGACGACGACGTCGAGATGGAGGATGGAATGCATGTGTCTGATGGGCTTCGATTTGCAGGGCGCGATGTTACTCCATTTCTCGACGGCTAGGACTCTGTGGTCTCCTAGGCTCTTCTCAACTTGATCGGATCTGATTTTACACGGCATTATAGCGTTATACCCTGCATGGTTCATGGCGTTTGGGGGAGGTTTCTCAGCTGCTCGCTTTTCGTGTGAGTAAGGCGTAGATTTCATATGACTCAACTATCTGAGGCGTGATAAAATTTCCTTCTTCATATTAGTCTCGATGTCAAGTGAGCCTTTCCATATCATGATCACGGTTACAATTTCCCCGTGCTCGTTGTTTCGCGATAGTTGTGAGAACCTGTCGGCAGTACTCGACAACTCGATGTAGCAATCTTCGGAGTGCAGTGAGCTGAATCGTGAGTAGTAAGAGCCCTTCGCAACGAGTTTCGATGTGCTCATTACTGGCTAGGCATTGTATATGGACAAGATGCCTCTTACGGCCCTTCCTATCACCTGGGCTGCACGTGCTGTTGCTCACCTTCACCATCGTTTGCAGCTGATTGCCTAATCGAGCTAGACTCAACAAACGGCCACGAGGCGCCTGGACCCCCGCCCTCTTTAAATTGGATCCCCTCAGTCGAAGCTCCTGTGCTCCTTGTCTCTCACTTTGCAACACTCAAAATTGCAGACAGACTGGAAGCAAACTGACTACTAGTCCTCCCAAACATGCCGTACAACTTGCGTCAGACCGCTGGGCGCAAGCGCCAGGCTCACCCCAAACAGAGCGAAGATGGCGAGGCTACGGCATCACCATCGACGCTACAGAATGTCCAGCCAGGTAATTATGCGCAAGCCAGCGTCCATCCAGCCACCCACCCTGCAACGTAGAACCCGAATACTATTACCATCCTAGAAGACCAAGAGCCATCTACGCTCCATGGGACCCCTCCTGATGCTCCAGTCGAAGACTTCGGCGCAAAGAGGTATGTTGATGAGGCGGCGCGCGAGCCATCGCCGCCTGGTGAAATCACTGCGACGGTCAAGGCTGACCCGCTCGATAGTGAAAGTGAGAGCGAGCCCGAGCGGAAGCGCGTTTGTGAGAGCGCGGAACCAGTGTTTCTTGGACATCCCGCTGAGGCTTCTCCTTCGGCTCCTTTGTCGCTCTTTGGACCTTTTCGCGCGCCCGCTGAACAAGCTCCTCCGGCTTATGTGTCGCTGTTTGGACCGTTTGACCTTCCCACCAACCCACCCACCGGCCAGCTTCGCACGTCGTGTCCCAACAGCATGGCACCTCGTCGACGTTGGGTTCCTTCCAGGGTAGCTCGCTCACAGAGCAGCCTCGGGCTCCATCCGGCAGCGTTCCCTACCTCCGAATCCAGTCCGACCGGCGCAAGCAGTTCTGTCCATGTTGGCATTAGAGAGCAAATGGAAGCTATCAAGAATAATGATCCCGAGCTACGCGAAGCGATCAAGTCCACAGTCCAGAGGATGTACAGAACCAACGCACTCATCGAAGACCTGGATGAAACCCAGATGAAGTGGTACGAGCAAGTCCTACTCCGCTCAAGGCCATACTTGGAACAATTCATGAACACTGAAGCCGTACGTCCCCCGAACCTCACCCTCATAAACAGCTTTACTAACTCTTCCAGCCGACCTTGCGCTCCCTCTGGCCATCTCTCCGCCAAGAAATACTCAGGTCCATACACTCCGAGTTCACGCGCGACCAATACACGGGCTTCTTTTACGCAACTCGCATGATCCTCGGCCTCTCAGAGCAGGAACTCCACGCCATCCACGAAGAAGACAACCGCGTTTGGGAGACTTTCGCCGACATCCCTGAGTATCTCCGGAAGCTCAAAGAGCTGGACCCAGATATGCCTATCGACCCCGACATGCCGCCAGAGAGGGAGATTGTGCGTGCAATTGAATTCTTGAGGGAGAACGGGCTCCCGGGAAGTCTGCTCGGCGAATGGCAGAGGGTTCCTGGAGCGGAGCATTGGGTCCCGCAGGATAGACAGGAGCAGGAAGTGACTGATGCTTCTTCGTCTCGTGCCTTGGGTACTATTCGCAACAACGCTGTCCGCCCTCCTCCTAGGACCACAGCATTTCCACCAAGGCCCCATCGCTTCATACCTGCTACGCCTCGAAGCCAGATTACCCCCACTGCCGCTACACCTGCAGCTACAGCTCCGGGACCAGCACCTCAAGCCCAGAACAACGACGACTTGTACGATCCGCCCTCCCCTCGACCCAGGGCCAGACAGCTCCCCGCGCCCACCCAAGTCGTCCAGGGCTCCCCCATGCGCGATCCGCACTGGCACCCAGCACACCTCCGGTACGCCCTCGCCAACGCTCCCAACACCACAAACCCCTTCTACTCCCCCTACGCGCCCCCGACCCCTCCGCCAGCAACCACGACCATGGGGCCCGGCGCCGCGCCCGGCTCCACCATGGCCAACGGAGCGGGCAATGCGCCTTACCGCAGGGCCCACGCGTTCCACAGTCCTCACAGCATCAAGCGTCCTATCCAGAACCTCGAGCCCCGCCATGGGCCGCGCGCGTTGAGCGCGCTGCAGGACAGGTTTGAGGAGGAGATCGCGGTGTATGGTCCTGGCGCGGGGATGGCGCCGCGTGCTGCTGCGGGTGCGACTGCGGGTGCCGCTCGTACTATGGCTGCCGTTGTCCCTGGTACTGCCGTGGGTACTGTGGCTGCCGTTGGTGCTGAGGAGGGCGAGGAAGACGGAGATGTGGAGGAGGACGAGGATGAGGAAGATGGAGAGGGAGAGGGAGATGGCGAGAGCGAGAGCGAGGAGTAGGACGGATGGCGGGAATGTGTCAAGGGGGAGAAATTCATGGCTGAGGCCGGACTGTCGTCTTTGAGGATGAATGCGCCTTCAACATCGGACTCCGGTGGTAGGGCTTGTTTAGCATTCTGAATATGTTTGTTTGTTATGCAAGTGGAATTTCAATGGGCGGGACAATTAGTCCAAGCCGATGTGGCAAATGGAACAGAGCAAGAATAATCAAAGTCATCAAAAAGCAAATACTGTATTGCAAAAGGTCTTCATTCTAAGCCCACGGGGTATAATGCATCACATCCTCCTCCCACCTCCCCAACCCTCAATCAGCCCACCCACCGACCTACCCACCAATCTAACTGAACTGATCCCCATGCTCGCTCTCCCCCACCCTCCTCCCAGCCGTCCTTCCCTGACTCAATTTCCAAGCCCACCTCCGTTCCCTCTCCTCCTTCTCCCTCTGCTCCCTCAACGCCTTCTTCCGCTCATACACGGCGCGCACCGTCCTCCTCGTCCTCTCAGCGCCCTCCTGGAAATTCGTGCGCGCGAGCTCCACCACGCTGTCAATCTGCTCGGGCGTGTACACAAAGTTCCACGTCGACATGAAGTCTGACGTCTTGGGGTCGACGCCGGGGACTTTGGGGTTGGCGAGGAAGGGGAAGTAGATGACGGTGATGCCGGATGAGGGCTGCATGAGTTCCCAGTCTTCTTCGACGAGTTTGCTTTCTGGAGGCGTGGTTTCCGAGGTGCGTTCTTCGGTGGAGCCGACCCAGATGTTGCAGAAGCCGAGGTCTTTTGTTTTGCGGGTCTTTTTGGCGGCGGTGTCACTTTCCTGGGCTTCGGAGACTTTTTGCTGTGCTTGCTCTTCTGTTTGGGCTTGGGCTGAGTCGAGATCTTGCTTGAGTTCTTCGATGGTTTCGTCGGGTGAGGGCCAGCCGGCGCCGACGGGCCAGCCTTTGATGCCGCGTTGGCGGGCATAGCCGTCGGCGACTTTGAGCCAGTTGTCGGTTCGTACGTCGGCGGAGGCATCAAATGCGACGAGGATGTCCACATTTCGGCCAGGTCGCAGCAGTGGGTAGATTGGGAGGTTGTTGCTCATTCCGGCGTCCATGAACTGAAAGTTCTTTTGCTCAAAAATGCTCTCTGGGCATGATCGTGGTAGGTAATCGCGCATTCCAAGGGCATAGTTGGGTATCGAGGCAGGGTCGATAGGATGGACTTTGACTAGGTCTTCATCGCGTTCTGATACCATGGCGTCGAGACTGCCAAAACCTGCAAGACTTCGCAGTAGAGGGCGGATTTCTTTGTAATAGTGCGATAGCGTTGCACAGAAGGCGGATCCCCAGATACCCATGAGCAGGGGAACCCGTACTTCTGGTAATGCTAAGCCATTGTCCCGCCAGACGGTGCGTCCATTCTCAAATTGACGACCAACTGCCCACATCGGAATACCTGCTGAAAGTTCTTCACACCACATTTCGTAAGGTGTGAACTCGAACCACTGAAACCATGCTTCTTTTCTTGCCTGAGCTTCGGCTGCGATGCGATCGGTGGCGTTGGTTTGCTCTGCGAGCGGTATTTCATGTCGAACAGCGGTATAGATAGGAAGCGGATTTGAGCCATTATCGGTATGTCGTCGCTGGTTCGAGACTTTGAAGTCATAATCACTGACGGAGAGCTCGCCTTTTGGAACAAGTAAGCGGGCGCCAAGGAGGGCTCCGTAGATATCCACAAGGCCGAACTCAGCATCAGGTATACCCTTTGCTTTTTCTACCAGACCGCTGAGAAGATATTTGTTTGTTGGCGCGCTGACGAGGAGCTCCAACGCATCTGGAGGGAAGGCAATGTGGACTCCGAGGCGGTTTTTCAAATGACGGATCAGTCGAGCGTGACTTTGTCGCGAAACATCAGAATAGTAGAGCGTTTGGAGCCAGCAGCTTCCACTGACGCCTGCGGTATATGTGACACAATCAAACAGGCCTTGTTCCTTGGAGGAGAGGTAGGAAGATGTACCAGCGACTAGAGCGCGTAAACCACCTCCCGATCCGCACATGGCAATGATGGGTACATCATCTGGGTGTATCGTCGCTTCCGGAATGTCGAGATAACGTGCGAGGGCAGCTTTGGTGAAGTGTGCTCTTTTCTCCAAGAATGCTTTCTCCTCTTGACACAGCTCTTCCGAGACTCTCACCGAGGCATCCCATATGATCTCCGGGTTGATCTCTGGATCATTGGCCTCGTACCAGATCTCTTCTGCCAACGACCCAGGCGCCATTGACAGCTCATTTTGCAGTTTGCGAATGAAACCAGGCAGGATCTTGACCCAGTTCGGAATCACCATCTCGATGATGGAGTCTCCAATTGAAGAAGGCGAGGGCGCTGAGGTCGGGAACTTGCTTGTGATGGTCTGCCAGGCTGACTTGCTATTCGCCCCTTCTTCGTCGTGGTCGCTGTATCCTTTGGCTACCCGTGTCTGGGGCGGGGCATCTTGCTCTCCGGGCTTCCCATCAGCTTTGGAGTTGACCTTGTCTTCGGCCTCCTTGGTGGATATCGACCTGGTTTGTCTGGACCATGCAGACGGCGCATCGAGCTGGACTGGGCGGAGGAGGGGCCATGGCGATGGCTGTGTGGAGAGATAGCCGGCGACGGCGGTTGCTGCGAGGCATGGAGGGCCATAGCGCAGGCCGATGGTGGCTACATTGGATCGTGAGGGCAATGAGCGTCTTGTATGCAGTCTGAGGCTATTAGCATGGATGAATCGTCTTGGGGCGCGATGTCGTCAGGTTACCCTCGATGCGTGCCGCACAGCCGGAGCTGCCCCAGCCCGCGCGTGTGCCTGCCGATCGCCATGGAAGAAAAGGAGCTGAAAGGAATGTCGTGACTTGGGAACCAACGTGCAGTGCAGTCTTCAAGGTACCCAATTGGGCTTACGGGTATGCGCTCGACATGACGATGCGCGCGATAATCGAGGTTGTGTTTTCCCGCAGGTCCGCGATTCAGGTTTCACAAGCTTGAGATGAAATGATGTTCACGTCATGTCTGCCAAGACATGCAGGTACCCAACGTGCATCTTGAAAACACCACACACCTTCTCTCATCTACCAGAATACCTTTGGAATTGCCTTCTGCTCATCATAGTGACTTAAGATACTCTGCAGACACTCCATTTTTCTCTTCACACTACCTAATGAAACCTTCCAGAACTTCAACTGCCACAAGCATATGCCGACATGACCGTAGCAAGGTTCGCCCATAAATTAAACTTCTGTTCAATCACCCAAGATTCTCTTGCACGTCACCAGATTTCTTTGCAAGAGTTATGCATTAAATTTGCTCTATGATTCTATTCGAAGACCCTCGTGGACCATTGAAGCCGAGCTCCTAAAAGAGTCATTGCAGGCCTCTTCACAGCATTCAGTTCATATATTCCTCCATAATTCTGCACCCAAAGCCCCTCATGGAGCAGCAAACTCGAATTCTCTCACCTGGCATGGAAGCCTCTATTACACCCTCTCCATCCATGTACATTTTCAGTGTGCAAGTGCGACGAAGGGAACTTCGACTTCTTTTTTACAGGCTCGAGGTACGTTGTAAAACCATACAATGTCGCCAGGCGGAAAATCTAGAATGACGTGGTTCCTCTCACTTGCGATTTCATGCTGCCATTGGCCGACTAGGTCGAAATTAACTTTGTATGTGGTACGTTACGAGTCCCTCTCTCACTGTGATTCAGTCTGACTTGATCTCTCTCCCTACCTCACTTGAATCTTCTCCGTTACTTCTATTTACTCTCACCTCAATGCTCTCTTGTTTCAATCCACTCTCCCCCCAATAGTCCCCTACTTCAGATTAGCATCACTTCACTCTCTCTTACTTGGGTTCTCTCTTACTTGGGTTCTCTCTTACTTGGGTTCTCTCTTACTTGGGTTCTCTCTTACTTGGGTTCTCTCTTACTTGAGTCTTCACTCACCCATCGAGTGAAGCCATGTAGGAGGCGGTGAAGCAACAGAAGCCGCCACAGAACCTTGACCTTTGATAAGATCGCCACCCAGCTTCTTCGACCAACACCTATTCAGCCGTTCAGCATCTTCGCCAGTCCTCTATTTACATCCAACCGCTCTTCATCATGCCCTCAGCGTGAGCGATATTCCGATTCTCTGCCTATAGCAACGGCATTTTGTCTGCGAATGGTGTTCGCCGCATTCGTCATGAGCTCTTCGAAGTACCAAGTCAGTACAGCCAGCGAGAATGAGAGAACAGGTGGGTTGCCAATCCAGCGTTCTGACGCAGATGCAATTGGTCACAAGAAGCGAAAACTCGCCAACGTGCACGAAGATTGCGCGAATCATCAGCTATCAGTTGAGCCCTGGATTGCGTTGAAGCATAAGGAGATTGCAGCCTTGGTGGGGACCCTGTGCGATGAACTGATAGGGTCCTCTTCAGCAATACGAGTCCTGTGACAAGCATATCGCGAACCTCATACAAGCCGCTCAAAAAGCCAAGAAATTGCCTCAAGTCAAGCTCTTCATTGTTGCGGTACTCGGTGAGCAAGGTGCTGGAAAGAGTACTCTCATAAATGCCATATTCGGTCGCCAGATGCTCCTCAGGTCTGGTGGAGCAAAGTCGTGCACATCATATGCAACATGCATTACATACAAGGAAGATGCAGCTGACGATATTCGTGTGAGCGACGTCGTGGTCCAATTTCTCACCGACCAGGAGATAGCAGATTGCATTCGAGAACAAATTCATCTCTTGGCTGAAATTCTCGTTAGTCCTGATGCTGGACGACAAGAAGATATCAGCAATGAGAATGATGATAAGGGAATCGATGAGTCTTCCGATTCAGCTGCGAGAGACCACGAAGATCAAAACCTTCCAGCCGATCCCAACAACGAGATGTGCCCATCGAACAAAATCATTGCTAAAACTGCAAAAGAGTTCTTTGGCATCATCTTCAACACTAAGGAAGACAACGAAGCGGAAACATTGCTTGACCGAGAGCTCCATGCTGCCGACATCGAGGCTGGGCGCTTCTTCCAGATTTGCTTTGACAAGGCCAAAGAACGTCTTGCTCAGATTGGAACGGAGTTTTTCGTTCAAAATGGAATTGCAAGACTTCACAATATACCTGACAGAGACTTGGAGAAGTCTCAACTTAAGATCAAGGAACTATGGCCCTTTGTCAAATGTGTCACTATTGCGACTGGTCACATTCTTTTACGACATGGACTGCAGTTAATTGACCTTCCAGGTATGTATTCCTGCCTTTAAGCTGTATTTTGCTGACTGGGCAGGGTACGGAGATACAAGTCAACTCCGCGAGAAAGTTATCAACGAGTACCGATGGAATGCCAACTTTGAGATGGTTGTAGTAGTACCGAGTTCGCGATTCGAGACGAGCATTAAGCAGGAGCAGTATCTTGATCGGTCAATTCGTCTTATGGGTGCCGACAAGACTGTTCTTGTCCTGAACAAAGTGGATGTGAGTAGAAGAACTATTGTTGTTCATTTTACATATTTTCTGATTACACCTCTCAGGCACTAATAGGGGAGGACACGATGAGCATCGAGCTCCAGATGGTCAATGAAGCGCCATTTCCAGCGTTACTGGAACAACACCAGGCATTATTCAACGATGCGCTAGACCGTGACGTTATCGATACTACCCTCGAACGCCAGCGTGAGGATCTCTTGAAGAAGATCACTGCAGCTTTCGTCAAGCACCAGACAGATTGTGTACAGGAACGATTACTGACCAGAGGCATTAAGGTTCTCCCAGCTTCTGCAAAGGTATACTGGCAACTGAACGGGTTTCGGAGAAAACAGTGCAATATGGACATGGCAACAACAGGCATTGAGTCCATTCGGCGATTCCTATCTCGAGTGGGAGCGACTGCAAACTACAACGGATACCATGACCATGTCTTCCAGGTGCTCCCAGCCCTTCGTAGACAAGCCTACCGGTATCTAGAGAGTCACAAGGAAGACCAGACATTTGCAGCGGTTCGACAAAAGTTGGAGAATGATATTCCAGCACTTCAACAAAACCTCCAAGACATCCTCAGTGCCCAGATAAGACGGAAAAGAGCCTGGCCTTGGTCGAGGGAAGAAGAGCAGTTCATTGTCAACGATATCAAGGATATAGCCGAAAACTCATGGGTCTACCCAACCATCCATTTCAACGGCTTCAAAAAGATGCTGAAGGAGAACGGTATACCTGTTAGTGGCAAGTACTATGGACGGAACCTTAACGATGAAATCCTGCAAACTATGAACGAGTATCTCGAAAAGTGGCATACTACAATGATTCCACGAGGCGACGCGCTTGCAAAAAAGCTCATTGCACCAGTTCATACATTCTTGCAAAATATTACAACAGCAATTAGTGAAACTTCTGCCCACACGGACCTAAAGAACAGAGCTGGCGAGGAGCTTGAGTTTGCATTAGCAGAGGTCGATGAACGTTTCGAAGCACTTATTTCGGAACTTCACAATACCCTTCGCAAGACCTACCTGCATTTTACGACCGAGATTGATATTGGTTGCCCTATAGCAAAGTGGATGATGCCAGTCTATCGGAGAGCCTCAAATTATAGTGTGGTTGGCTCCGGCCGGGGACTCTACATGAGGATGCGTAAAAAGCTTCTCGATTCCATCATTGAAGTGCCTCTACATAACCCTCGAGACAGGAGACTTCAAGGGAGGGTCTACCATCCGCTACTTGTAAACCACGGAGGAGCTCTGGTGGCTCAGCAACGTCTACAGTGGCAGCAGAAAGGCGACAAATTCATCAGCACGGTCATTGAACTTATCTTGGGGTTCTCTCGCACTGCAGAAGAACTACTTGAGAGCTCCAATTACATGGCGGCAGAACAACAAGAGGCACAAACGGAATTGAAAAGCTTACTTGTCCAATTTGACAAAAGCCACAAAAAGATCAAGAAGCGCTTTGAGGTTGCACACCCAGATGGTTCAAACAAGAAAATTAAGCTTGAAGTCGATTCTAGCTAAGATGCAGCACCGCATCTACTCGATGCACAATCTGGTACCTTGCGAGGTTTGTGATGGGTAAAACCGTCCAAGAGCGGGTCGTCTTCACTTCTATTCTTTGATTGCTTTTTGACTTGGATTGCATGCTCGTATTGGTTCAGGACTATTTCTTTACTCTTGAGTGCATATAGCACTTGCTCATCCGAATGGTGGATTGCGAAGAGAACACTCTGGGATAGCATGGCCCATTTTTTCACACTCACATTTTGCAAGTTTGATTTTGATAGTAATTCAGAATAAAAGCTTTGGGTTCTTGTACAACTGAGAACAGATCTACATGATTTGTATATGCTACCCGTTCGTTCCAATAATTCGTGGAACTATGCATGAATGTTTCAGGGCTCACAGGCGACTGAAACGTTGATAGTGCATGGACAGCGGGAGGGGCGGAGACGAGAAATGTTGGACGGCGGTGACAGCTCCCAGGCAACACGCGATGTATTGAGCATATTCAATGACGCTGATATTTTAAAGTTTGGGAGGTTACCGTGGTTTACTCCTTAGGAGGAATCATGAAACCAGAGGCCCAGTAGCATCCTTGTACGGAGTAAGTTGCACTGTGGATGCTGCCGTCGAGGCGTCGTTGGGCGGGACCTAGAGGCGCAGACCCCGGTTCGTCATAGCTTCGTGTCTCCACGATGGCCTTCCGCAAGCATCCCCATTGTACATAATCATGCGCCCCACGAATTGCTTACCGCAGTGAATAGTCCCTTCATTTCTTAATTCCGCATGTGATTTCGCAACATTACTTCTTTCACACTTCCGCACTCCTGCGAATCTGTGCTGCACAGTCGCACCTGCTTCGTAGAGCTGCGCGCATCCTCGAGGCAGTCGCGAACCCCCCTCGGACAGGCATCATGGTCGGCCCCCGCAAAGCCGCGCTCCTGGAGGAGAGCGCCGAGGTGGAGGTGCTGTTTTCCAACATGGAGAAGATGAAAGCCCTCACGAAGAAGATCCAGGGCAGCGTCAACAGACTGGACGCGAGTGGGAAGGCGGTCCAGGAAGCGATAAGCCCCATCTACGGCAATACCCAGAAGCTGCAAATCGCCAATGCAAACATCGACCGCGTCATCGAGGCAATCGAGCGACTACGGGCGCCAAGGGAAGAGAGCGAAAGGGAGGACAGGATCATTCGCGCTGGACCTGGCAGAGGCGACCTGGACGGCTACATTGCATCCCTTGACCGGACCACGCTCACGCTCTCCGAACTCAAACGCACCAACCTACGCTCCAACGAGAAGGCTATTGTCCACCTCAGCGGACTGCTGAAGCTTGGCAACAAGCAACTGGAGGATGTGTTCCGTGGCATACTACAGGAAAGCTCGCGCGAGAAGGTGCAACCGCTGGAATACGTCGCGAAGCGTGTGTTGCTCACTCAAGCCCGACAATCCATGCTAACATGCACATAGAGAACCCCTTCCCCCGCATCTCGCAAGAACGGATACTCACCCTACGCAATATCAATTCACACATATTAAAGTCGTTCGCTCAGCTGTCCCAAAGCGACGTTTCACAGACATCAACCCAAAGGATATATGCAGATGTTCGAGGTGAATACCTCGAGAGTTCCTTGACAAGCCTCGCACAAGCTTCCATAAGCACCGCTCGAAAGCTACAACCCGATGCTTTGTACAAGAAGGGAACGAATGGCATCGGCACTTATGTCCAGGCTATCGAAGGCTTGTTTGTGGCTGAATACGACAGTCTGTGTAACATATTTGCGCTGGAGGAATCGAGTGCAGTCTGCGCAGCAACCTGTCAGGCTCCACTAGGAGACTTCAACAAAACGCTGCGAGAACTGAACGGTCATATCCAGAAGAACCTCTTGACGGACTGCTTCCTTGGGTATGAGATCTGCGGACTAGTCAGGACGCTTTCGATGAGGCTTCAGAAGCAGACCGGTGCCCTCAAAGACCAGATTTACGACAGCGTCAAACCAATCCGGGAAACCTCGAAAATGTCCTTGGGCAAGCTTCTGGAAGATGTCAGATCCCGGACACAAGGCCTCATCGCTCTTCCCATCGATGGCGGAGCTGTCCCATTGACAAATGAAACTATGAAGCGCCTCCAGGAAATGACCAATTACCTAGATCCCCTTGCATCAATACTAGCATCATTAGGAGAAGGCGGATGGAACTCGGGCTCGACAAACAACTCGTCGACGACCTTGGACGTGGGGCCAGACTCCATGAAGCTGTTCGCCCACTACGCATCTGACACCGTCGACACATTGCTGCAGAACTTGGTTGGGAAAGCTAGATTGCTTCTCAAGGGCAAGAACTTGCAGGGCGTCTTTATCGCGAACAACGTTGCCATAATTACACGAATGATACGATCCTCAGAACTGGCGCCTCTGATGGAAAGCTACTCCAAGAAGCTGGGAGATTGGCGCAAGCAAAGCACGGCCATGTACCTCGAAGCATGGCGCGAACCGTCAGGGTTTCTTCTCGACGTGCAGTACACTAACCGCACGAAAGAACGGCCTACATCCAGCGGGGCAGATTCAGTTGCCATTGTCAAGTCTCTGAGCTCCAAAGACAAGGACGCAATCAAAGACAAGTTCAAGAACTTCAACGCTAGCTTCGATGAGCTCGTCACGCGCCACAAGTCATACTCGATGGAGCCCGAAGTGAGGACTCAGCTTGCAAAGGAAGTGCAGAATATTATCGAACCCCTCTACAACAGGTTCTACGACCGATATCGCGAGATTGACAAGGGCAAGGGCAAGTACGTCAAATATGACAAGAATGAGTTGAATAGGGCTCTTGCGAGCTTTTCATGAGCATTGGAGACGGCGTTGAGTTGGATTTGTACATATTGGATTTTTGCAGAATACCCTTCCGGATTGCATGTTTCAGCACAGTGGGTTGGATAGGCGGGTGATGGACAGGCATAATGCAGAGGACGAGACGTGATTGGTTAGGTTCAATTGATTGAGAGTCGGCTGTTGGCGTACCGTGTCCTGTGGTGCCACGCTTCACGGTCGCAAGAAGAAACTAGATCTGATGATGGGGACGGAGAGATGGTCGTCCAGCAAGGCGTAATTCACGAACAATTCGCAGAATAATGTCCTGAACTGCATTGCTACGTTAATCGCGACTGAAAGACTTCGAGGTCGTGGTGTAATCACCTAGCAACCGTGCGCACGTGACAAGCACTAATCGGGAAACAACAATTCGCGACCGGATTTTGAAGCAGAGACCGCCCAGCAGGTCGAAGAGTCACAGTAACCAGCGTACGAAGAGCCAATTGCCCTATGAAACTGTTGCCTACCTTGCCCTTTTCTCTCTGTACCCAATCTCAGTCTTTCACAAGCCACCTCTGAGCGCGGTGGTGACGCGGGGATTTTTGGCTAGCGCCCATTTCTTCGACGTTGTCCTGATCCCTGTGCGCGGACCCCTTTCCTCCCAGCAAGACTACGGCCCACGACGACTTCCTCTCCGACACTGCAGCCTCAACTCACCACGCCATTCCCACCGCTCGTCGTTTACGACCCCAACTCCATTGCTTTGCGTGCATCCATCGCTCGGGAGCATATCTACCGTTCACTGGTACGTCGCTAACCCCCTTCCGCGTCGTTTCACTTTATTTCTCCAGGTTCGGCCTCGGGTCGCGTCTCCAGATTGTTTTACAGCTTCTGCGGCCTCCACCATCGCGCATTGGTGCTAATTGCTGACTTTTCACGTTTTCCAGAAGCCTCTTCGTCGACTGCATCCCGTCTGCCTCTGCGGCTCTATTCTACATCATGGGTAAGGAGCTCCCCCAACCCCGTTGCGCACGCCGTCGACTCTGGCCTTCGCAGCTAGTCGGCTGGCACCAGTGCCTCAGGCACACACGCTTCCGCGAGGGGAACGTGCTGCAGTCTCCATGCAGCTCTGACACCGGTTGCTGTTGCCGTGCTTAACGGCCACGCCTACCTCCTTCCTGACCAGGGGCTAACATTCTGATACAGAAGCGAACGGCGCATCTCCCGCCCCTCCCACGCGTGCGTCCCCATCGCCCCCAACGTCTTCCAACGGCTACGCCATGGATCAAACGCTCTCCAGAGCTAACGGACAGTCTCCAGCGCCCCAGACGGTCACGGCGAAGAACCCCAAGGCCGCGGCTGCCCTAGCCAACGATATGAACATTGTGCGCAGGAAGCTCACGGGCTATGTTGGTTTCGCAAACCTGCCTAACCAGTGGCACCGCAAGAGCGTGCGCAAGGGCTTCAACTTCAATGTTATGGTTGTTGGTACGTATGCTTGTGCGCCCTCACCTACACTGGTGTGCTAACATATTGTCAGGCGAGTCTGGACTCGGAAAGTCGACCCTTGTCAATACGCTCTTCAACACCTCGCTGTACCCTCCCAAGGAGCGCAAGCCCCCGAGCCTCGACATCTCCAAGACTGTCTCCATCCAGTCCATCAGCGCTGACATCGAAGAGAATGGTGTCCGCCTAAGACTGACTGTCGTTGATACCCCGGGTTTCGGTGACTTCATCAACAACGATGAGTCTTGGGATCCTATTGTCAAGAACATCGAGCAGCGATTCGATGCCTACTTGGATGCTGAGAACAAGGTCAACCGCATGAACATTGTGGACAACCGCATCCACGCTGTGGTCTACTTCATCCAGCCCACTGGCCACTCATTGAAGCCTCTGGATATTGAGGTCATGAAGAAGCTTCACACCAAGGTCAACCTCATCCCCGTTATCGCAAAGGCCGATACCGTCACGGACGATGAGATTGACAACTACAAGAAGAGGGTATGTATGCTCTGCATTTTATCATATCACTACTAACAACTATAGATTCTTGCCGATATCAACTACCACAAGATTCAGATCTTCGAGGGACCCCGATATGAGCTTGACGACGAGGAGACCATCGCCGAGAACCAGGAGATCATGGCCAAGGTTCCCTTCGCCGTCGTGGGATCCAACACTGAGGTTACCACCGTTGATGGCCGCAAGGTCCGAGGGCGTCAGCTACCGTGGGGTGTCGTTGAGGTTGATAACGAGGAGCACTGCGACTTTGTCAAGCTGCGACAAATGCTCATCCGCACCCACATGGAAGAGCTCAAGGAGAACACCAACAACGTGCTCTATGAGAACTACCGCTCCGAGAAGCTCACACAGATGGGCGTCCAGCAAGACTCCAGCGTGTTCAAGGAGGTCAACCCTGCCGTCAAGCAGGAGGAGGAGCGCTCATTGCACGAGCAGAAGCTCCAGAAGATGGAGATGGAAATGAAGATGGTCTTCCAACAGAAGGTGCAAGAAAAGGAGAGCAAGCTGCGTCAAAGCGAGGAGGAGCTGTACGCGAGGCACAAGGAGATGAAGGACCAACTGGACCGACAACGACAAGAGCTCGAGGAGAAGAAGGCACGCATCGAGTCGGGCCGGCCACTCGAAGAGAAGGGCAAGAGGAAGGGATTCTCTCTCCGTTAAACCTCTACGGCACGGCGTTCGGATCGTTCTTTGGCTCCTCTCGTTTTGGACGACTTGCACCGCTGAAAACCCTCTTCTCCCTTCTCAGCTCCCTCTTACCAGACTTGTTTAATATAATGCCGGGAGCCGATACCACTGGGTGCTATCGGCCAACGGGATAATACACAGCGGTGCGACTCTTGGGGGCGAAAGGACAGCGGTGTCATTTTCTTGGTGCAGTTGTCCGGGTTGTTGATTGATACCAACATCTTTGCGCTCCTTCCGGTTCCCTTGCTTCTCCTTCGTCATTTCCTATTATTTAGTGGACGGGCAGCTGTAGTTCTCATGGTGGATGGAAAAATGTGGGACAGCTTCTTTCGTGTATTCTACAAGATTATCCTAGTAGCGAATTTCGTTTGTGGGCAGAATCAGGACTCTTGTGACATGTGATGATGGCTGGTCTCGACGTGACTGTGATGAAGAGGCAGTGACGACATCATGCGTAGGACTAGACTGCCACACTAGGCACAAAAGTCCGTCAACTGTTCGAGATACCGGCACATGGTGGTGGGCGGCTGAGGGGATCGCCAGGGTGCGGCCGCGTTCAAGCCGCCGTGGGGCTTGTGCACGCCCGCCAGGATTGAGCGAGCTGTTGCAGGGCATTTCGTCACCACCCAAACGCCCAAATTCTGGTTTGCCTGCCCGCCTTTCTACCCCTTCCAAACACACTTGCACTCCATCACTGCACACCCAGTATTTCCCATTGATCGCTGTTGAAGTTGCTCTTGAGCGTTTCGCTGTATCCCGGCCTCCTTCTTCGCATCTGTAAGTCGTCCCTTTGGTCACGCACCTCCAGCATCATGAGCGGGTCCCGAGGGCCGGTCCACTCTCACCCAGCCACCACTGTTGCCAGATTGCACCTCTCTGCACCGTCCACAAGGCAGCAAGCAATCGTCGGCAGCTTCAACTCGCTTTATCTTGCACATTGGCAGCTTCAACAGTTGCTATAGAGCTTCGCTGACGCCGCATTACGTAGCCCACACGACAGCTTTGCAATTGCCCAAATCCCCGCCATGGCCCCTCCGCCGCCGTCCTCCCTGCCTTTAGGCCAGCGCCTTGCTGCCCTCGCGCAGACACTGCAGTTCGCCTGGTTCGCTGGCCATGTTTCTTTGTTGCTTGCAACTCTCCGCTACAGCTTGTCGTACATCACCTTCAACTACTACTCGAAATGGGCAACGTTTTCTTATCGGGTGGCCTTCCTCTCGGCCTGCGTCACATACGGCATTGTCGTCTACAAGGCATACCGTGCTCGCATGAGGGCTGGAAAGCAGGGCGGCGTTGTTGCCCTGGCCACAGATGAGAACGTTCAGTATCTGAGTGAGTTTTTCCATGCTGTTCCCGCTTTTCCCCGCATCGTGAGCTGACCGCCGAACCAAGTCATGGCGCTTGTCTGGCTCTTCTCGCGCCAGATCCCGCTTGCCGTACTTCCCTTTGCTGTGTACTCTGTGTTCCACGTTGCTACCTATGTGCGCTCCAACTTGTTGCCCACCATCCAGCCTCCGACCGCAGCCGCTGCTGGTGGCAGGCCCCAGGGTTCTGCTGCTTCCGAGGCTATCGGCAAGTTTGTCAAAGAGTACTATGACGGCTCCATGACGCTTGTTGCCATGCTCGAGATTGCTCTCTGGTTCCGCGTTGTTGGCTCCGCGCTTCTTTTCCAGAAGGGTTCGTGGATTTTGCTCGCGGTTTACACCGTCTTCTTCCGCGCCCGCGTTGCGCAAAGCAGCTTTGTTCAGGAAGCCATCCACCAGCTTACAGCTCGCATTGATGCTCAACTTGCCAACCAGAGCACCCCACCTGCAGCTCGCCAGGGCTGGGCTACCTTCAAGGGTGTCATCCGCCAGGCTGCTGATGCGACCGACATCCGCAAGTACGTTGGTGGCCAGCCGGCTCCCAAGAAGGCTCAGTAGATGCCTCGTTATGCGTATACGTACGACAAGAACTTGTCTTCAACGATACACGGCAAGATACAAAGCGTTGGAGATCCATTGTACGAACTTGACGAAGATACGGCGTTCATGAGGGCGCATAGAGTCCTGGTTACGAAGGAATATTGCTAAGGGAAAGATCTCTTTAGGGGGTTATTTGGACGTAAACGATATCCCAGGTGTGAAAGAAGGTATGCTCTAGATGACACAGCGGTGGGGTCAGTCTTGTGGGTGTGTGGAAAGGGAGCAAAGAAAAGGGTGCCGAATTCGGATTGCTGGTAATGGTTCATCAAACCATGGGCATTTCAGCTCGTAGCCGTAGAGGCACGGTGTTTTTAAGGTCTCGAATTATTCGCAATCCAATGTTATCCAAAATTGTTTTCGATAATAGTCACATCAGCCGCCGCCGCCGTCTACACCTCCCTACTCATTCGTCTCAATTTGGTGGCTTGCCGCTACCAAGGCGGAGCTTATTGGCGGGAAACTCATAATGCTGGTGCCGCTGAGCGTTGGTTCAAATTTGCAAGAGCTGAACCTACTGGACCTGAGGCCCCCACAGAGCTATAGCCCATTGTCCACATGTCTGTGTGCGTGAGCGAAATCTTACCAATTGCAGGGACAAAGAATAGCTGGCCAATCAGCGCTGTGCAGTTTGCACGAGCGAGGGCTTCTCGATCTTTCTTGGTCTGGTTCCACGAAATTCGGATTGAGGCGAGTCTTGTTTAGTGTAGAGGACGCTGTAGGTACCTTACTGATGGCTTGCAAACGGCTAGAAGATTTCGTATCTTCCTCTGCGGAAGCTAGAAGACTCGCCGTTCGAGGGAGGCGTGGATGTGGGATTTCCAACGCCTGACTGAGCAGTGAGTATGCATGTGGTCACTTCACAGTATGATGTGTATTTTGGTCGGTGTGTCTATCCACCGCCTCTATGAAGCTAGAACATGCTGTCGTGGTCTAAGATATCTCATCTTGATGATGCAGACGCATATGCATATGCATTCGCCTCCGCGGACATGCGCAGGGAAAAATTCGCATGCAAGTCTATTGTGCTCACAGATGCATCATGAGAACTATACACGGAATACATCGAATCATTCCCTCCGAGCCAGCACCGTGCAGACGAAGCAGTGGGCTCAAACGCAGCGTCTATCGACTCTACATCACGACCCTCCCAAGAAAGCTAGCACTGGGTCCTTAGGTAGCCGGAGGCATTTGAATAGCCGTGCATAGGCCGAAAGGGCCGGCAGCACATCATCGCTAATGTCGAAAGGAGCTGTCGCGTATTCCGTGAATACGATGGAAACGCGAGTCAACTGTAATACCTCGGGAGAGCGTTAACGCAGGAGAGGGCTAGGCGGGACGTGAGAGGGTTAGCAGAGCGGGTACGGCACCGCATCTGGGCATTGGAATCGATGAATACGCTCCTTGGGTGTGGGGTTCACGCAGGCAGACTCCAGAGGAATGATTCAGTTCAGGGTTGCTGCGAGGCTTGGGACGGAAGGGCGGAGCAGCCGAACAGCCGTGTCCACTCCTGTCGCGCATCGTCTGTGGATAGATTCGTTTGGCACATGTTGCTACCTCGTTAGCTACTTGGCTACGTCGTTGTGTTTGTGCGCGGAATGGTGATGTGCATGGCGGATTTGGCGGACATGGCGGTGAGAAAAGGAACCATCGGCGCGCTGTGGCAGGAGTGTCAGCGGCGTGGCGTGATGGGAGAAACATTGGCTGCGGCGCGATGGGAGTCTAATGCAGGGCAGAGGACAGCACTGTGTCAGCGCGAATCGAGAAATAGAACAAGTGTGTAACTAATGGAATGCCTCAGGCAAGCAGGGTAAAAGGTTCGGTCGGAACAATGCAGTCTGGGCAACATGATCAGAAGGAGTTTGCTCGGGGAAGAGGATGGAGGTTCTGGAGTACAGCTAATGACCAGACCTCAGCTCTTTGTAAATAGCATTTAATCAGAAAAATTACTCCGCAGAGCGAAAATCAATAGCGGGAAGCACATGTCAATTTACCGTGGTTAAGAACTTAGGAGAGCGCCGATGTAAGAGCAATAATGCCCAGACCCCCTCGCTCGTGGGTGGCTTGAACGGGCTGAGCGCAAACGGGGAGCGCCAGTTCCACTCAAGCTTTTCGGAGAGATGGCGATGCGAGATTGCTGCCATATACAAGGTTTATTGATGGAATGCGAACCAAATCGGTAACTGGATGTCTACTGCCGTTACTCTGCAAGAACGTGCGCGTGCGGTACTCACTATATACCTTGATGAAGATCGTGGCTCGCGATTGGGGGAATTCACGCCGATTGCGTACTTTGCTATATACTTTGCAACATCAGAAGTATTGTCACGGCCGCGTGGGATTGCTTTATTGTCAAGTGTGGGCTAGACTCTGGCGTTGGCTTCGCCGGCGGCCGTTCAAAGAGGAAAATTTGAAGACACAAAGACTACACCGTCCCGGCCATTGTTTGGAGCAAATTCCCATGGTGTGCGAGGTACTATGTAGTTAGCATGTTCTCCAGTCCGACCATGCCGGCCTGGCACTAGAACAATGCATATGCGCGTCGAAAACAATGGAGCGGCTGCGCTTCCCAATTTTCTCCTGGCGCATCGCCCAAGCTGGACGGATGCACACGCCATTCCCAGAGCTGGTGCCCTTGGCCCTGCGCAGGCTACCCGCCAAGTGAGGTTCCCACAGCTCGCTGGCCGTGCGGGCATTAGCGAGGGTGAAGTGGCACGGCAGCGGTCTACGGGGGCACCTGGGCAGAGGAGGCCAGCTAGCGACGAATGGCTACCGTCAGCCGCGCTTTCACCGTTTCGATTCTCGCGCTCTGGGGAGTATATAGGGCTGCGGGCGCCCTCGTATTTTATGCTCTGCTCCCCTTCGACGACTATTCCAGCGGCACTGCTTGGTTCCACCCGCCACGACCAAGTGCTGTTTACCATTCGGCTGCCTCGATTCACACGACTATCCATTCCAGCCGGCTTTCGCTTACGACCCCGACGCTCCACCACATGCTGTTTAGGGCTTGAAAAAGAGAAGGAGCCGGACTGTGGATTTTTCTGTCTTCTTGCAACAAACAAAAGAGCTACGCGGCGAAATGGACTACTCTCCTGCCCTGTCGGCCACCAGTGACCTCACGGATGAAGAGTTGGACAGGTACTTTGCCAGCTATGTTCCATTGTCGAATCTACCGACCCCTCCGCCAAAGGAGCACGCCATTCCCAAACCGGCATCAACACCAACATCCACGGCTGCATCTCCAGCACAAACACCCTCACAAACACACGATGCCGCAAACTCTCCAGAGCTTCAAGGTAAGTCTATCTGTTCTCTTTGCTTCATCATCACATGCATGTTTTCCGCATGTGGATTCTTGGGATATGTCATGGCTAGTCGGACCGGGCGGCAGACGACGACTCCCCTGCATACGCAGTGTATTGCGACGTCATTCGTCACCCAACAGCCTGACCCCTTTTCAGCATCGACTCTCCAGTGTCTCCACTCGCCTGTGGTGTTCCTGTCGATCTGACGAGTTTTCCGTCCCCGCCACCATCCAATACTTTTCGCTGCATGACTGCCAGGTTACTGACCTGCTAAACTTAGTATACGCTCTCCACCTCGCCAACCTCGTACCCTTGAACGTCTCCACCCACCGTCCCCATAAGTCCGTGATCCAAGGCTTCTTGGAACGGGCGTCCCTGCCAGACGAGATTATCGCCTTCAGCGCGTGCATCCTGGATGCTTTGTCGACCCGGTTTGCTGCAACATGGCGGGATACGCTGGCTCCCTCAGACTACGCACGCACCTTAAAGAATTTCCTGCGGACAGACTCTAGGCAGAGTGAGCACGTCAGTCCTGATGTCATTGTTCTGGCGGCGCTTGCCCTTGCGCATGGCTTCTTGGCCGACAGGCAGCGGTCGTCCAGACATTGGTCTGTAAGGGAGAGCGATGGCGTGTTCACAGTGCAAGAGATTGAAGCTACCAAGAGGGCTATCCTCGAAGATATGGATTACGGCCTCTTCCGCATCTCGGAGGACAGGTGCCAGCGACGACTGCGAGCAATGCAACTCGCAGTCTTGAACCCAGCTGCTGCTCTTCCAGCCAAAGACGACACTGTAGTCGCCAAGTCGAACCGGCTGCGAAACCTCTCATTGAGCCTATCTGGAACAGCGATCTGGAGCCACGGCCAGCAGACGCCAGAGCCCAGCCCGTGAGCAAACACCGAGCAGCTTTTCCTCGGCTACCATCTGGCGTTACCTCGTATTCTTCCTTCAGCTTTTTGTACCTGCGACACAGGTCGGTTTCGACTCGTTGCTTAGCGCTTACGATACCCATAATTTCCCTGGAGTTTCTTCCCCACCATCAATTTCCATCCTCACGCATTATTACTATCGGTGTCTTAGGGTGTTCCGTGGCGTTTATACAGCTGTGGCTGAGTTACCTTGATACGAGACGTCATGGATGTGTCTCGTACTTGTTTGTGTTTTGTTTTCCTATTTGGTTCAAAAGTGTAACCTTTTGACCTTGTTGTTTACTGTTTACTGTGGTAGCAGTCCATCTGTGGCATCTGCATGGATTGCACGCATTGTTTGCAAGATACCCTTTTTGAACATGTCGCCATTATTGGCACGAGGTGGAGCGGCGTATAC
Organism: Pyrenochaeta sp. DS3sAY3a; assembly: GCA_001644535.1. Classification (NCBI taxonomy): domain Eukaryota; kingdom Fungi; phylum Ascomycota; class Dothideomycetes; order Pleosporales; family Cucurbitariaceae; genus Pyrenochaeta; species Pyrenochaeta sp. DS3sAY3a. Next base: position 602,924 of record KV441651.1, on the reverse strand, counting down.
CGTATTTATATAGCCTCACACATGTGGATACTTTAAAAATAATCATCGTGTCACTTGCTAGGCCACTAACATGACCAAGGTTTTTTTTCCAAGTTTTTTCCTCCGAGAATTCGACTCAGCATTCTCAATAGTCGTGGTTTTGTTGTCCATGGCAAGAATAATTTGTCTGCTGATGTGGAGATGAGCTGGTGCGGTGGGAGCCGCCGGTTCGGCTAGCTCCTCTAGTCCAGACTATCGTTAGTGCTGGCTGGACTCGAACGCGGACCTTTTAAACAAAGAGCCATTCAATCCGCGAATTCAAGCACGTGAAATGTAATCATGCCAGCTACGGACTTCTACGTTGCATTTTCGAAAGGACGCGCAATATCAGAGCTCTTCATCAAAGACTGCAACTCCAACACTGCTGCCCCTCATGCTTCACCGCGGTGACGTCACGCATGCTATTCCTTCGACTCCTGGCATCACGACAGCCGCATCGCAGCCGTTAGCTAAGCGGCAGCACCGTCCAATTGCCCAATAAACTTGGGCACGTCGCAGCGCGCTAGACATGGATTTTGCGCGTCGAGGCGTGACTTTGGCAGTGGGAATGGGTTTGGCTGGACGCGGGCTAACCCCACCTTGCTCGCAGTCGCGCGTGCGGTTCGCTGGAGCTTGCATGGAGCTTGCATATCGGACCTCAACAGCTGTGAGCTACCCAAGCTGTCTTGTCAGCGTGCTACTTCCCTACCTTTCCCCGCGTCTTTGCCAATGTCTAGCTAGCTGGAGAGGTGCTTTGCGGTGTCGTCATGCTCTCCTGATTGCTTTTGGCGGTGTGGGGGAATTGGCCTGGAATCTGGATGCGACTGTTTATCTCCCCCGTGTGATAAAGATACCGGTGGAGCAGCGTAAACAGAGCTGTCGTGTCCCCGTTCTCGCCTGGTGATTCTGTCCTTGGAGACTCCGTGCCACACTCGCCTCGTGCAAAGAAGTCTAGCAGGGCTTTCTAAGCTTGAGCCCACCCTCCATAATCTGGGCCCTGGAGTAGACCCTGACAAGACATACATTGCGCGCTGTCGTTTGCGGGCGCTTGTAGCTCTTAAACTCCCCTCCGTCCTACCCCGCCATCCTCTCTCTCCCACTCTCTCCCTCTCCCCCTTTCTCCTTCTTCCCTCTTGCGTTGTGCTGCACCGCCATTGATACCCACCAACAATGGCTTCCACAAATCCATCTCCGCGCGAGCGCCGTCCATCGACGAGCGCCCCGCTCACCGACCTCGCTGGTCCCGTCGGTCCCACCTTCACCCGTCCCAAGCACAAGAGGACGGTAACGGGTTTCGGGCCCAGCGAGATCAAGAGCGTAGAAGCCAGTATCCCAGAGCCCCAGCGCGAGGCTTGGAGGAAGTTTGTAAGTAACGTCGCAGTGGCGTGTCCCGCCAGCTTCCACACATTGCGGGGTAGCTTTTGTGCGGGTGTTCTGGGGTATGACAGCATGCTGATAAGGAGAATAGATGCCCAAGCCTTTCAATACGGCAGAGGAGTTTGAGAAGGAGACTGTTCGCCATATCGAGACTACGCTTGCTCGCTCCTTGTTCAATTGCGATGAGTCGGCTGCGTATGCGGGGACGGCCCTGGCGTTTAGGGATCGTCTGGTCTTGGACTGGAATAAGACACAGCAGAGTCAGACTTTTGCTGACCAGAAGCGTGTATACTGTGAGATTTCATACTCCAAGTTGCTGAGAGACAGGTGACTGATCATCATAGACCTCTCCCTCGAATTCTTGATGGGCCGAGCTCTGGACAATGCTATGCTCAATGTTGAGGGCAAGGACATCGCTACTGGTGAGTTCAGAACCCACGAATTATACCATTGACTCTTCTAACCTGCCTTTAGAGGGTCTCAGCGATCTCGGCTTTCGCATGGAAGACATCATTTCCCAGGAGCACGACGCTGCTCTCGGCAACGGCGGTCTCGGACGTTTGGCAGCCTGCTTCCTCGACTCGATGGCTTCGCTGAGCTACCCTGCCTGGGGATACGGCCTGCGCTACCGCTATGGTATCTTTAAGCAGGAGATTGTTGATGGATACCAGGTCGAGGTTCCAGACTACTGGCTTGACTTCAACCCCTGGGAGTTCCAGAGACACGATATTGTGGTCGATGTACAATTCTATGGTCATGTCAATCGCTGGCAGGATGATGAGGGCAAGTCGCAGAGCTCGTGGGAGGGCGGCGAGATTGTCCAGGCTGTTGCTTTTGACGTACCAGGTGAGTAGATCGAAGGTTTCGTAGGGGGAGAGTTGCTGATTTCTGCAGTTCCTGGATACAAGACTGGCACTTGCAACAACCTTCGTCTCTGGGGCAGCAAGGCTGCTAGCGGTGAATTTGACTTCCAGAAGTTCAACTCTGGCGAATATGAGAGCTCGGTGGCTGACCAGCAACGTGCTGAGACCATTTCCGCCGTTCTCTACCCCAACGACAAGTAAGTAGTTTACCGAGAGTGTGAAGTTCCTTCTAACAGTAACAGTCTTGAGCGTGGTAAGGAGCTCCGCTTGAAGCAACAGTACTTCTGGTGCGCTGCCTCGCTCTACGACATCGTCCGTCGATTCAAGAAGAGCAAGCGTGCCTGGAAGGAGTTCCCCAACCAGGTCGCCATTCAGCTCAACGATACTCATCCAACACTTGCCATTCCCGAGCTTCTGAGAATCTTGATTGATGACGAGGGTCTTGAATGGGATGAAGCGTGGGGCAGTAAGTAGATGTGATATCATATTTTCGTGCTGGAACTGACAATGGGTAGTTGTTTCAAAGACTTTCGGTTATACTAACCATACCGTTCTCCCCGAGGCGCTCGAGAAGTGGTCGGTTCCTCTTTTCCAGCATCTCCTTCCTCGCCATCTTCAGGTACATCTCCTCTCTTTGCCTGATTTTGATAATGCTAACTTCTTCAGATTATCTACGATATCAACCTAAACTTCCTCCAATTCGTCGAGCGAAACTTCCCCAAGGACCGTGAGATGCTCGGTCGCGTCTCCATCATTGAGGAGTCGCAACCCAAGATGGTGCGCATGGCATATCTCGCTTTGATCGGCTCCCACAAGGTCAATGGTGTCGCAGAATTGCACTCCGACTTGATCAAGACGACGATTTTCAAGGACTTCGTCAAGATCTATGGACCTGACAAGTTCACCAATGTTACCAACGGTATCACTCCACGAAGATGGCTTCACCAGGCCAACCCCAAGCTCTCGGCTTTGATCGCATCCAAGCTTGGTGGACATGAGTTCCTCAAGGATCTTACACTGCTTCACAAGCTGGAGGCTTTTGTTGATGATAAGGAGTTCCGCAAGGAGTTCCGTGATATCAAGCATGGCAATAAGGTTCGCCTTGCACAACACATCAAGGAGCACAATGGTGTCACTGTGAACCCCGCTGCTCTGTTCGATGTTCAAGTCAAGCGTATCCACGAGTACAAGCGTCAGCAGCTAAACATCTTTGGTGTCATCCACCGCTACCTTCAGATCAAGGCCATGACTCCTGAGGAGAGGAAGAAGCTCGTTCCTCGCGTTTCTATCTTCGGTGGAAAGGCTGCTCCAGGATACTGGATGGCAAAGACTGTCATCCACCTCATCAACAAGGTTGGAGACGTGGTCAACAACGACAAGGATGTCGGCGACGCGCTCAAGGTCATCTTCTTAGAGGACTACAATGTCAGCAAGGCTGAAATCATCTGCCCTGCCAGCGACATCAGCGAGCATATCTCCACTGCCGGAACTGAAGCCAGCGGTACCAGCAACATGAAGTTCTGCTTGAACGGTGGTTTGATTATCGGTACTTGCGACGGTGCGAACGTGAGTATTCCCCTCTACTATTCACAAACAACAACTGACTCTGTTCCAGATCGAAATTACCCGTGAAATCGGCGAGCAAAACATCTTCCTCTTCGGCAACCTCGCCGAAGACGTCGAGGACCTGCGCCACGCGCACTTGTACTCGCAATATCAGCTCGACCCACAGCTCGCCACCGTTTTCGACCACATCCACAACGGCACCTTTGGCGACGCAGATCGCTTCTCTGCGCTCATCAACGGCATCGTCGAGCACGGTGACTACTACCTCGTCTCTGACGACTTTGCGTCGTACATCAAGACGCAGGAGCTCATTGACGAGAGCTACAAGAACACCGAGGAGTGGACCACCAAGACCATTACTACGGTTGCTCGCATGGGTTTCTTCTCGAGTGATAGGTGTATTGATGAGTATGCGGAGAGTATCTGGAATGTGGAGCCTTTGACTGTTAAGAGCGAGCCTGCGCCGTAGAGGGGGAATTGTGCATGTGTGAGTAGGAGAAGGCTAGATGGGCATCTAGAGGAGGTTTTCTGTGGCGAAGTTTCTACATTGCGAGATTTCGAAGAGTGGGAAGACTTTAGGAGAGCAAGATTTCTACATAACTAGTGGTAATGATTTACTTTGTATGATGATCGTGATGATTGGTTTCAGCTGAAAGTAACGGTGAGACTATTATGTTGATTGATTCGAACAATCAACGTTTTGTTCTTCAAATCTCCCAATTAAAGAAGTTGCACTACTTCTTGGAATCGCTTTCGCTGCCTCCGAGACGTTTGGTCAAGAGTTTATTCGAGGTAGATGATCCAGTTCAGGAGAGTGAAGCCTAAAGTGTAGATGCAGTCGTAATACACAGCCATAAACGTCGAACCTTGCGAGCTCACTCGCTCAGCCTGGTCCACGTTCATCAAATTATGAGTAGCCCTGCGAGCTGCCTGAGAAGATATTCGAAAAAGCGAAAAAGCCAAAGTACAATCCCGCTGGCAAGAAACCACATGAAAACGTCGATCAAAGCATCAAGAAACCCGCAAGAACCAAGAGCGCAACCATGGTTCAATCGCATATACCGGAAGCGTGCTAGCGGCGCAATGTGACCACGCGACCCCGCCATCGACCGTGCCTTGAGGTGCGCGGCTGTGTCGGTGGCGGAACTCGGACGACGACCACCTTTCGTCAGTCCTCCACGGCTGTGCGTCCTCTTCGTTTCTCCTGCCCTTCTTTTACACGCAAAAATCTGTTCTAGGCTGCAGAGTCCTATACACCTGTGTGATTTTCCTGTCCTTCTCCTACGTCGCTACCAACATTCTTTGTTCCGCTGGAGAGAGGTGCAAGCCGGAAGTCCGCCGCTATGCCCGCGCCACTAGCTAAAGGTGAGTTACATGCATTCCCGATAGTCTCGTCGAAGCATGCATGGAGCTGCCGTCTCTCTCAACGGTTTGCTCTCCGCAACAAGAATCCATGTTCACTTTGCACATTCTCTGCGTTCTTCTGCCAACCTGCTCGCAGGACCCGGCTATCGCTCCACTTTCCCGTCTCATCCACGTACCCCACACGATTCCCGGCCTAACCATGCCTTCACATCAGGTCTTATAATCGCCGCGTCTGTCATTGTCGCTGCTGGCATTGCTATCTACGAGTCCCCCCAAGTCCGGCAATGGGTCGATCAATCCCGTCGCAAAATCGCCGTCGCACTGCACAATCTTGGTGATGAGATCCAACCACGCCGTTTCAGCGAGTCATCCGATGACTATGAAACGAGGAAGCAGAGGAGGGAGGAGCTGGTGAGAAAGAATAGGAATGACCTGATTAGGCGTGCAAGGGAAGAGGGTGTTGCGGTGGATCTTGACGAGTTGGCGAGGATTGGGACCGAGAACAGTGAGATGGCTGAGAGGCGGTCGAGGGCGGATCGGAGCAAGAGCTTCGATGACATGGTGGGAAGTGATGGCATGCTAAAGAACGGCGCAAAAACTACAGGCAAAGACAATACAGATTCTGGACTAAGGAAGCGTGGTGCTGCCGGTGTAGCCTTGGGCACTGCTGCAACTGCTACTGTGGCGACCGCCCTGATCAACGACCAAGCCATAATCGACCAGGACGACGACGAAGAAGCTCAGTCTCCTCAGCCTTTTTATTATGCCGAACCTGGATCCCGCGGATCATCTGCCACTATTGAAGCTGAACCCGCACCACTCATCGATGTCACTTCCGCCCCTGAGACCCAACCCGACATCGACACCGCGGAAACCGACCAAGCAGCTCAATCCTTCTATTCCTTCGCCTCATCTCCCCCTCATTCTCCCATCCCACTCTTCGACGACGCAGACGCAGAGTACGTTTCCACCGGCACTTTGACCCCCCGCTCTGAACGCTCCCACACTACCGGCGCCTCCGTAGTCGACAGCCACGCCGATGACATCGCCATCCTGAGCATGCAGAACGACTCAGACCATGACGCGCGCTCAGAAGTCTTCTCTGAAGGCGGTTTCACCGACGCCGGATTCTCTGACGCTGGGTTCAGTGAACTAGGCGCTGGCGAACGCGCTGATAGACTCGGGATTATGACGCCCAGTTCTTGGACTGATGTTGGCAGCGACGATGAGAGCGAGTGGGGTGGTGCCGCTGGCCATGTGAGCCAGATGCAGCAGTGAACAACGCTTTTTGCACGTGGGATTTAAAATGCTTCTCAGGGGTACAAGGCGCTCTTGGGCAAGGGACGGATTGGATTTGGCTGGATTGGATTAATTGATACCTGGGACATTCGCGCATGGGAAAACAGCATAGTATACATACATGGATTTATCATTTCGCCTCGATTTGCGTCTGCCTGGTCTTTCTCATTTGGTGCAAGACCACGCCTTTTAAACATGATAAAATTCATGTTCAAACTCAATACTTTGGTATCAATACACCGTCCGTACGCCAAACAACGATATCTATACAAGCAATAACTTCTCACACCCACTCATTTCGAGCTGAACCCTCATCGCACAAGCATCCTCATCAGCATATCTCCCTTGCCCTCGCCCTTGTCACCATCACCATCCTTTCCAGGCCCAACCGGGCTTGTCGCCGCAAAAAACAGTACCTTGATAGCGATAGCGAAGCCCGCATGCAGCGCCAGGACTACAATGAGCAGGATCTTGGACGTCTTCGCCTCGGTAGTGCTAAGCACGGGGAAGAGATTACGCAGCAGAAAGAAAGCCGAGAAAGCCAGGCCCAGCGCTACGAAGATGAAGTTCAGAACTAGAACAGACGATTAGCAACAGTCAACACACATGTTCTCGGTCCACGGGGCACTCACTCGACACTGGACTCCAGCTCACCAACGCCACAACAATCCACACCAGATTCGCATACCCATACAGACACGCACACTCGAGCAGATTCGCGCTTTCACTCCCATACCACTTCAGCACGCCCCACAGCCCCACAGGCACAAACGCCGTATACCCATACACCAGCCCGGCGGCCCCGCTCAACAGCTTGAAATCATACGCAAAGTGGTCTTTCCCGTTGTGCGCAAGGTACTGATTAATCGTGCCGGTGAGGAACAGGATGACGACGACGGTCGTGGCGATCCACACGGGCCCGTACAGATCGGGGTTGCCCTCGAGCACATCGAGGAAGTTCTGGCGCGGGTAGATAGTCGCGGTGCAGCGGCGCACGACTTCGGCCGTGTCGACGTCGAAGGCTTGCGCGTAGAAGGACAGCGTCCACAGGTAGTGTTTGCGGCTGCTGGACGAGGACGACGCCGGGCCCGGCAGGAACGAGGTGCTGTCGGGTTGGATTTTGGCGCCGCTGCGCGAGGCGGGCGTGCTGTCGAAGTCTGGGGGAGGTTAGGGGTGGGGGGCTTTTGACTGGGGGGGATGGAGAGGGGGCGTGTGGCGCGTACTGGAGCTGTGGAATTCGAGGTCTTCTTGGAGATCAGTGTGGCCTAGGTCGCCCTGGGGAGAGATGGTCAGCGACTGATGCCTGGTCTGGCGGTTTACGCAGGGTGAAAAGGGTTTTGGGGGTGGAGTGTACCTCTTGGTCGACGTCGACGACGACATCGTAGCCTCTGTTGGCCATGATGATGGTGTTCAGCGTGCTTGGAGTGGTGAGCTTGCAGCAGGTGGACGGCCAGATTGCGGGTTGACGTCGCGTCTCGAGACCGTGCGCTGCATCACCAACTCTAGTGCTCTCCCAGGGGACCCTGGACAAGCTTTCGCGCTACCATCTTTCCTCACTTCGGTTGTACCATATGTATTGCTTCGACTGAGTACCTATACCCATGCCTTCTGGAAAATATGTCTATGATTCCCTATCTTCCACGTCGGCGTTGCGAATTATCCGCCTGCCACCCTTAAAGTCTCCAGACACAGAAGACGCAACCATCAAGATACAACTCTTCGAAGCATCCTTCGAGGATGTTCCCGTCTATGAAGCCGTCTCATATACATGGGATGGGCAAAGCTTTACTGAGCGTATCCTGTGCAATGGAAAAGACTTGTTCGTCACACTAAACGTGCTCGCGATCCTGCATGACTTCCGCAACGAAGATGAAGATCGTCTCCTCTGGATTGACAGCATCTGCATTGACCAATCCTCCTCGTATGACAAGAGTATCCAGGTTCCTAGAATGGATAAAGTATACTCACAAGCCCAAATGGTGCTCGTGTGGCTGGGAAAGGGAAGTAAAGAAACAGACGCTGTTTTTGATTGCTACGCCGAGATGATTTCAGGTACCTCTACAAACAGCAAGATCTGGAAGAACGAACGTGGATTTTGGGGTGAGCTGCGAGGATTAAAAAAGAAAGGAGCCGCGTTTTACTGACAGTGCAGAGCCGACTGACGAAGCTGGCCTCGGGGCGCAGGAGGACTTTGGCATGGGCTTCATAGGTTCTCTGTTTCGCCGGTCGTGGTTCACAAGAGCATGGACAACCCAAGAGATAGTTCTAGCCAGACACGCCGTATTCATCTGCGGCTCCAGGTCCATTAGCTACGAAGACTTCATCAATGCCAGCAGACAGTTCATCCACTCCGTCGTCCACGGTCTCATCGATAAACACTACGACGTCGAGGTGCGCTACACGCAGTTGAAGTCACTAATCGAGTTCCGCCATGACGACGACAAAGCGCCCTGGGAACAAGCACCATTCGCTGCTGTTCTCGAAGAAGCCAGACAGAAACACGCTTTCGACCCAAGAGACAAGGTTTACTCAGTATACGGCATCCTCAGTGCCTTGGAAATTGTAAACCTCCCTCCCGTCGACTACAACAAAGACCTCGCAGACGTCTACATCGAAGCTACCCGCGCTGCCATCGAGACAGACAACTCCCTCGACGTACTCCTCGAAACCTGCGTCCCCCAACTCCTCCCCAACCTCCCCTCCTGGGTCCCAGACTGGTCCAACACGGCCCCGCACGGCAACGAGCACGGCGGCTGGCCCGAAGCATCAGGAGCCTCCTCCCCAGAATACCGCTTCGACGGCCGCGCCCTCCGCCTCCGCGGCACGACAATCGACACCGTCGCCACCATCGCCCCGCCCTTCCCAGACTACGGCAACATAAACGACACGCCCGACCCCCTCGCCCGCCGCAGCAATGCAATATCTTTCATCGCCATGCTGCGGTCCTGGATCGCCCTCGTCCGCACTCATCTCCCCACGCACCCCACAGCCGCAGACCCAGCCGACGTGCTCGCCTGGACCCTCGCGCAGACGCACGAAGACATCGCAGACACGCCATCGACACGCCAGCACGCCGGCCCCGGGCCCGCAGTCATACACCTCTGGCTCGCGATCCTAACCTCCTCCTGCCCCGAACACGACATCTTCCCGACAACATCCTACACTCTTTCCCCGCCCACCGGTGCCACCGAGTCCGGCGCCTTCCAGCGCGCATTCGCCCGCACATTCAGCTGTCCTCCCGACTTCCGTACATGGGACCCCGAGCTCAAAGTCCTCTTCGCGCTCAAGACGGCGGCGAAACCGGTCCAGAGTTTCCAGAGCATTGTCGTGAATAGTGTGCGCGGGAAGACGCTGTTTGTGACAAGCAAGGGGTATTTGGGACTTGGGGCGGTGGGGGTACGGAAAGGGGATAAAGTTGTGCTTGTTAAGGGGTTGAGGGTGCCGGTTTTGGTGAGGGGCGTGGATGGGGGGAAGGGCGAGGGCGAGGAAGGGGGCGGGGGTAAGGGGTGGCGGTTGGGTGGGCCGGTGTTTGTGCATGGGGTTATGAAGGGTGAGATGTGGGGCGGGGAGGAGGGCGGGTTGGAGGATGTGGTGTTGGTTTAGCTGGGTGGATATCGGTGCATGTGCTTGGTGTGAGGAGTAGAACTTTTCATGTCCTGATCTAGACGCATGGGAACAAGTAGAAAGGACGTAGTAGACCAAAGGCTTGACGATGCATCTCGATGTATTTATTTTGATTCTGCACTAATGTACTCTCACCCCTACCAGGCCCTCATCTGGCCCTTCTCCTTCCACCTGTACACAAGGCACCCAAACAGGTCGTCCCTTCCGGACCTCCCCTCTGCCAACACACACACAAACAAAGCAAATCTCAGTATACGCATATAATGCATGAGTTCGTGTCCTCAGACGAACGCGCAAGCAAGCAAACAAAAAAGGAACACCAAACAGAAGCCCCAACGCCGCGCTGATGCCAGCTTACGAAAACAAAACGAGACTAGACTTTACTTTAGACGAGACCGCAAACGGGATAGAGAAAATATCTGCTGCTGCTGCTGCTGCTGGAACGGCGAGGCAGAGCGGAGCGAGCGTGGCTGCTGCCGCCGCACAGAGGGGAAAGAAGAGAGATGGTGCTGCGGACCGACATCTTGTCTGGAGATGGATTGCGCGCATCAGTCTTTGCTGGACGAGAAAGGAAGGAGAAGTAAAGGGAATGGTGATGAGGATGGTAATTGTACACGGAAATGGGATGTGAATGGGAGGGAGGGAGAGTGAGGGAATGTATGAGGAATGTATGATGGTGGTTGTAGGAGAGTCTACCTCGCTACGCGGTGGATCAACCTGTGCGAGTCAGTAAGGCAATGTAAACAACGTATGGACAGGATTCCTTACCGTAAAGTACTAATGGTAAAAGTGCCAATCCAAGCCAAAAGCGCAATAAGCAGCGTGCCCGTCAGAGCTTTCTGGCGGGTACAAATCGCTCTCGTGTACGGACAGATCTGCAGCTCAATCTCCTGCTCGGGATCAATCGGCGAATCTCTGCACGCCCACTTGTCATCCGTCAGGGCCTGGAAGGCTAGACTGAGGTTGGCGGATTCAAAGACGATGAAGGCTAGGTCGAGGAAAATGAGTGACATTTTGGCGTTGTGCGAGCGCAAGCCTAGAGGTTTCGACGTGTACTCGTCGTAGGTGATGTAGACGGTGTAGCAGATGGCTACGACGTCGACAATGATGGCCATCCATGTGGACGAATTGTTGTCACAACCGGCACTATCTGACTTATGGTAGATGGCGCCTGCGAGGGAGAGGGCCAGAATGGAGAAGGTGAGGACGATCATGCGGATCAAGGCAGGGACCATGGGATGATTCATAATCATCTTGTGGAAACGAACAACCTTTCTCTTGCGTTTGGCCGGGCTGAAGAGCCAGAAGCCCTTGAGTTTCTCCTCATGCTCATCGTTGTCTATGGGTTCCCACTTCTGCTCGAGGTCTGGAAGGTTCTCCTTCATCCAGTCGTCGTCTACTACCTGCGCACGAGAGGAGACGGGACGGTCGACATGGTCATAGTTGGAGGCCTGGGTGAATGCTTTCCATTTGGAAGCACTGTCGCTGACGGGTGTAGTCAGAGTGACTGGGACGCCCTCTCGCGCGTGGTCGAACTTGCGGCCGGGGACATTCGATTTGGGCGTGGGCATGTAGTGGTGCGAGGCGGGGCGTGCCGAGGTGGGTGTCCGCGGAAGGAGCAGCGAGGTTGCATCGACATTCTCGTCTTCGTCAGCGGCCGAGACGACCCAGGGCGGCAGCGTCCTGGCAGCGCGCTGTCGCTCCCTGTTCTCGGCGCTCACGCTTCTGTTGGACGAGGCCAGGGTGCGAGGGGTGCTCGAGATGGAGTGGCTATGGCTCTTGCGCACAGCCGCACTCTCGCTCTGGTCGTCCTTGGAGTTGCCGGACACGGCGCTGATGCGGGACTGGGGCCGCTGGTAGGAGCCGATGGTCGAGGCCGTGGGCGGTGGAATGGGCGAGGGCAGCAGGCGGTTGCTGTGGGACGAGGTCGAGGGCGTCGAGGCGAGGGCATTGTTCCCCTGCGGCAGCCCCGGCTGGAGGAAGGGAGCTGAGGCGGAGGCATTGTCGCTCTTTCTGCGCTCGACGACGGGCTTGCTGCTCATGCTTGTCGGGCGTGGCGAGGGCAGTCCTCGTCGCCGCAGCGGACCGGCGTGCTGGAGCTCCTCCCAGGCCTGGACGTCGCGTGCGCGCGACTTTTGTGAGCTGGGGGTGCTTGGCGCGAGGAGCAGCGGCGGCGGCTATGTGGGCGCGGAGGAGACGACGCGCAACAACAGCATGCTAGGCGGAGCTACAAGGCCATCGAGGCGGCGAAGGGGCGAGGCGAGTCAAGGTGAGGTCGTGAGGAGGTCGTGGCAACGGTCGTGGCACAGGCTGGGGTTGGAACGTGGGCCGTTGGGGTCAGGGTGCTGAGGGTCGAGGGTCGAGGGCCCGGGTCGATGCGGCGTCGTCGGGGAGATTGCCTGGCGCAGATCAGGGCTGTGGTAGCGAAACAGGGATGGCGCGCACATCCCCAGTGAGGTCATGACGACGCGGAGCTTTTAGCTTTAGCCTGGGCGTGGGCAAGTTTCCCTATGCAGCCTCAAAAGTCAAGCATCCCTCAAGCTTTTCCCGTCGTCCCAACCCTCTCCACGCGACTGCTGTGCGTCATGTTTCACCCCTCTTTTGTTTGACACCCGCGCTCCACACTCGGCGCCCTTGCGCGCTTACCTAAACCCAAACGTCCGCCACTGCAGCGACCTTGCTCCCCTCGCAGTATTTCACCATGCGCCTCTTCCTGCTGCCAATCTCGACGCGGCGCTCCCTCATCTACTGTGAAAAGCTGGGTGAAAAGGCCCCTGCAGACCGCTCGCTCTACGACAAAATCACAATAAAGGCAAACGAGACGTGGGCGGCCTGGGAAAAGGACGAAAAGGCAGTGGGCAATTGGAAGCGAAAAGTCACTTTCTATGGCAACCAGGCCTTGAAGCGCATACCGTACGAGGAATGGGGACTCAAGACGATTCCCGCACTCTCGGCAAAGCGCAAACAAGACATCATCGACGGCAAAGCGAAATATGAAATCTTGTTCCCCGGCCTATATCTGCCCAAGGAGAGGGTGCCAGGTATTTTAGAAAAGTTGGCAAAGGAGAGACAAAGCATGCACCGCAGCAAGCTGATCTGGAGCATCATCATCATGCCCTTCACCGCGCCCTTCATGCTCGTACCAGTCATACCCAACCTTCCATTTTTCTACGTCCTTTACCGCGCATGGTCGCATTGGAAAGCCCTCGCCGGTTCCAGACATCTCGAATTCCTCCTCACGCACAAACTCCCCACTGCCGCCCCCTTAGCGTCCCTCGACGAAGTCTACACGGCGGGCCTCATGTATCCCACGCGTCAAATCTCCCGCGCTGCCCCACGACCAACCCGCCAGCAGGCAGAGCAGGTCGCTCAAGTAGTCCACCAGCAGACAAACAACGAGACAGAAGACGTTATGGTTTTACAAAGGTGGAACGGCAAACTCATCGCCGAGCAGTTTCATTTACCCGACATGGAAGTTGAAATCGAGAGAGCGGTAACCCAGGTAGAAAAAGTTATCAAAGGCGAGGAGCAGCGTCGAGAAGAGAAGCTAGAACAAGAACGCGCGGCAGGGCAAGGGGGGTTGAGAGCCAAAGATGCCCTGCCTGAGCATATATTAGCCAAGATACACGAAGAAGCTGAGCATGTTGCCAAAGCGGACGACAAGGGGACAATAGTAAAAGAGAAAATTCCACCAAGTCCTTGAGTTTTTGGATTATACCGGCGTTTTGGGAAGGGTGGTGGACTGCGGGTTGGGCAGGCGTTGAGCTGGGTCGCTAGAACGGGGGGCATTTGTATGAGTATGATATGATGTAGTTATGTACAGTACGAACTTGATATGATAGTCACATATCAGCCGACATAATCTCAAACCCTTTTTGAAGTGTTGTAGCATTGTAAGGAACCTTGGAAATGCACTGAGTTCCATGTGTCGACAATGAGTGGTTGTGACCGTGAATAATACCTAATCTACCGGGCCCATCCAACCATCTCGTCAGCTGAGGCCTTACTATAAGCCACTCGTTCTCCAAAATAGACAAATATTTGGTTTTGTTCAAGCGCTAGACAGCTAGGCTGCAAACTTCCATGACTTTCTCCCACGGTTGACAGCGTAATCAAGCAAATGTGTGCGGGAAACGAAGATGGAACAAACATTTTCAAGAATGGAGACATCTACTATGGTTTCAGTATGTACCTGGTGGTTCTCAGTTCACAGAGGCGCGGTTTCACTCTATGGTGAGCGGTGAGTCTGGGGCAGGACGGCAGGTAAGGCGGAAGTGGGTGAAATGGACCCTCCCGCAGCGCCAAGACCGCCTGAGCTCGGTGCTGCCTGAACCCGCAGCATCGAAGGTGGTTGACACAAAACCTCGCCGCTCCTCTATCCAGGCTCCTTCTCTCCCTGCTCTCCCCTTCTCCACCTCCACGGGGCTTTGTCATTCACAGCAATCCGCCCGACCCGCGGCACTCTGCGTGAACGCCACCTCAGAGCCTCCCCCGCCTCGATTCATCACTGCGGCGCACGCCTCGAGCACACCTTCGCGCCTGCTCCTCACCACCTCCACCTCCGCTCCACTCAACCGCGCCCCGACGTCGTCGCTGCAGCCTAGCTCCAGGACACCTTCCAAAATAAAGTTCCTCACGCGCAAGAAGTCGCCCCCGAAAAGTGTCCCAGAGCACGCGACGACACCTTCCACCATGGCCTCCACTATGCCGCCGGTTCCTGCAAAGGACGATGTTAATGCTACGTACGTACCCATTTCTGTTGCTATTCTCTACCGCATCCTATTCTATCATGGCGTATTTCCCGTACCCGTATCGAATTGGGTTATTCGACCCATTTGATTCATTCAACAGAGAGGACTCGATGATGCACGAGTGGCTTTATGGAGAACTTGATCCTGCCCCGGGCAATGTTTTGTTAGATAGAATAGCGAGTACTTTTGTTCCGACCATAAGCTGACATATCAATAGTTGGAGATACCTCGAGGCGGGAGTTGACAAGATCATGACCGACCTGCGTGGCGGCATGGACATGAAGACGTACATGGGCCTGTACACCGCCATCCACAACTTCTGCACCGCACAGAAAGCAGTCGCCGGATCATCCTTCCATGCCTCCAACAACCGCGGCGGTGCCCATCTTCTGGGCGAGGACTTGTACCAGCACCTGATCGAGTACCTCAAAACCCACTTGGCCGGCGTCCAGGCCGAGTCCAAGCAGCACGTCGACGAGGCCCTCCTCACCTTCTACATCAAGGAATGGAACCGCTACACTACGGCAGGACAATACAATAACCACTTGTTCCGTTACTTGAACCGACATTGGGTCAAGCGTGAGATGGACGAGGGAAAGAAGCACATATACGATATCTACACACTACACCTGGTTCGATGGAAGGAGGACATGTTCACGGGTACGCAAGAGAGTGTCATGCGCTCGGTTCTGAAGCTCGTCGAGAAGCAGCGCAACGGCGAGACTATAGAACAGTCGCACATCAAGTCTGTCGTCGATTCCTTTGTCTCACTTGGTCTGGACGAGGCCGACAGCTCCAAGTCAACGCTGGACGTGTACAAGGAACATTTCGAAAAGCCATTCCTAGAGGCTACCGCGCGGTACTACGATAACGAGTCGAAACAATTCCTAGCGGAGAACAGCGTCGTTGAATACATGAAGAAGGCCGAGGCTCGTCTCGAGGAGGAAAAGGAACGCGTGCCGCTATATCTGCTCAACGAGATCATGTCTCCTCTGATGCGGACCTGCGAGCAGTCTCTCATCACGAATCATTCACAAGCTCTTCGAGAAGAGTTTCAGATTCTCCTCGACCATGATAAGCAAGACGACCTAGGCCGGATGTACAAGCTCCTCGCTCGTATTCCCGAAGGCTTGGATCCACTCCGCACTCGTTTCGAGAATCATGTCCGTAAGGCGGGTTTGACCGCGGTTGACAAGCTTTCACAAGACGATAGTCTGGAGCCAAAGATCTACGTGGAGGCCCTTCTCGAGGTGCACACGCAGTATTCCGACCTGGTCAACAAGGCATTCAATGGTGAATCAGAGTTTGTGCGATCACTCGACAACGCCTGCCGCGAGTTCGTAAACCGGAACAAGATTTGTAAATCTGGCTCGAACAAATCGCCTGAACTCCTTGCGAAGTACACTGATACGCTTCTGAAGCGTTCCAGCGCAAAGATGAGCGAAGAAGACGACATGGAGAAGCTTCTCACGCAGATCATGACCGTCTTCAAGTATATTGAGGACAAGGACGTCTTCCAGAAGTTCTACTCACGAATGTTGGCGAAGCGTTTGGTCCAGACCACCTCAGCCTCCGATGACGCCGAGACTAGCATGATCTCCAAGCTGAAGGAGGCCTGCGGTTTCGAGTACACCAACAAGCTGCAGCGCATGTTCCAAGACATGCAAATTTCCAAGGATCTCAACACTGCATTTAAGGAGTGGCAGTCGAACAACTTGGATGAGGCAGACTTGAAGTCGAACGTTGATGCATCTTATCACATTCTTGGTACAGGTTTCTGGCCCCTTAACCCCCCGACTACACCGTTCACACCACCCCAACTTATCGTTCAGACGTACGAACGCTTTGCTCTGTTCTACAACCACAAGCATCAAGGTCGCAAGCTTACTTGGTTATGGCAACTGTGCAAGGGCGAGGTCAAGGCTAATTACTGCAAAGTCGCTAACCTGAAGACCTCGCCGACTTTCCAGGTTTCCACATATCAAATGGCTATCATGCTGCTCTTCAACGATAGTGATACGGTCACATACGACGAAATTGCGGAAGCTACCAAGCTCAACAAGGAAACTCTGGATCCTAGCCTGGGTGTCTTCATCAAAGCCAAGGTGCTGCTAGCTCAGCCTGATGGCGCCAAGCCTGAGTCAGGTACAACGTACAAGCTTAACACTGGCTTCAAGACAAAGAAGGTTAAGATGAACTTGAACATTGGCATCAAGTCGGAGCAGAAGGCAGAGGCAGAGGATACGCACAAGACCATTGAGGAGGACCGGAAGCTGCTCGTGCAGGTATGTTACACCACTTTGACGTTTATTTAGACAACAAGCTAACGTGATGGCAGTCGGCTATTGTACGTATCATGAAGTCTCGCAAGAAGATGAAGCACCAGCAACTCGTTTCCGAAACCATTCAGCAAATTAGGAATCGCTTCATGCCTCGCATTCCCGATATCAAAAAGTGCATAGACATCCTGCTCGAGAAGGAGTATCTTGAGCGTCTCGAAGGTGACGAGCTTGGTTACCTAGCATAGTTTGGGCTGTGTTTCTTGTCATCATCACATGCCTCTAGCATTCTATGTATACACGAGTGCGACTTGATAATGAATAATGGTCTGTTTTATTCCGGGAGGGATTAATCTTTCACATCGCCTTTGAGCGTTGTGTACGGAGTTTCAGGGCAGCAATGGCCGTGAGTCATGTATGTGGTGGGTTTCTTTGCATCATGAACGCGTGAAAGCGTTCTTCCGGGAACAAATAGAAGGACTAGAAGCTGGAGGATAGTCATAGCAGGCCGGCAGATAAGTCCACTATCATCAATGAAGAACGTGCATTGCACCCACTTGCTATTCTCAAACATGAACGTGAGTCGTAGTTGGTCATTCCAATAGCCATTTCAATCAAGATAGCTAAATGAGATCTCGCAAACTTCATCTGCCCCCACAAACACCCACTCACATACTATGATACCCACCATCCACAGGCAGCCCAATCCCCGTAACCCAACTCGCATCCTCGCTCGCCAAAAAGACAGCCGCACGCGCAATATCCTCTGGAGTTCCGAGGCCCCTAAACGGATGCTGGGCCTCGATCTGCTTCCTGTACGCCTCGGACTCTGGGGTCAGCAGTTTGTGGATAAAGGATGTCTGCGTGTAGCCTGGGCAGATGGAGTTTACGTGGATGCGGTGGGGCGCGCAGTCCCAGGCTGCGACTTTTGTGAGGCCCATGACGGCGTGCTTGGAGGCTACGTAGCCCGCTGGTGTTCAAGTTAGCAAGGTCCATTCGACTCTCAGCACCCACTCTCATGAACAGCCCGAGGCAGCAAACGAAACACAGGAGCAAAACTCACAAATCCCCGGCCCCCCATTCAACCCAAACACACTCGCCAAATTGATAATCCAGCCCCTATCCCCACTGGGCCCAGGCTCCTGCCCCATCATCTGCCTGCTCGCAAACTTGATACCTAAAAACACGCCCCGCACATTAACATCCAGACTCTTCTGCAACCACGCCTCGTCATACTCCCACACGGGCTTGGGTCCCGCCTGCCCCTCGACCGAAATCCCCGCATTATTCACCATGATGTCCAGACGCCCGAACTCTTTGACTGCGCGCGCGACCAGCGCCTCGACGTCGGCGGCGCTGGTGGTGTCGCATTTTTGGTACAGTGCTGTGCCGCCGAGGGCCTGGATTGCGGCTACGGTCGTCAGGTCAGAGGTGTCGGTGCGGTGCTCGGTGCGGAAGGTTTCTGTGAGGTCGGAGCACAGGATTGTGCAGCCTTCGGCGGCGAAGGCGAGGGCTGTGGCGCGGCCTATGCCCGAGGAGGAGCCGGTTATTATGGCGATTTTGTTGGTGAGGCGGCCGGGCATGGTGGGCGGAGACTTAAGTTATAGGTTCTGTATGGATTGTAGGGTGTGGTTTGGGGTCAGGTGATTGGGATAGGTCCAAGAGGAGGCGTTATGGTGGTTGAGTGCTGCTCTGCTCTTGTATAAACAGAGATGGAGGTTGAAAGCTGGCTTGGTGTTGAGGCAGAGTTTAGTAGGAAAGTCAGAACCAACAGCCTAGAAAACATTTATAGGGGAACAGACGATGTAGGCTATATACGAACCTAACCGCAAAGTATTGGGTAGAATTTGCTCCTTTCTTTTAGTCTATCCGATGGAAATGGGTAGCCGGGAACTCGTAATGAGGGGCTCGGTCAAATTGTATCCCTCGGTCTATTCGAGTAAGCTCAGAAGAAGCACCTCGTGCTCGCGGGGACAAGGCTTCTCCATTTGCTATGTTTTGGATCCCAGGACGAGGATCAGTTGGTTTCAAAGGGCGTGCGTAGTTTTGAGAGTATGGATGAGGTTACGTTTGTGTAAGCCTAGTCTGGGCTTGAGACGTGCATTGTTAACCGCCTTCAGAAGGAGTTCAGGAGTAAGCGAGTGAACTGAAGTGACAAATAGGGGATTGAGGAAGCTGCAGATGTAGGAATATCATTTGCTTATGAGGAATAGTCCCTTGGGGCGTTGTTGTTCGCAGAGCCAGTCGTTGGTCATCAGGGAGTTCGGGTTGGGGAAACCAATGACGACGCGGGGGACATCGATCGATCTTGAACTTAGACTTCGTAATTGTACATAAGGAGAGGACAAATTCGGCTAGTTTGATAGTCGCAAAGACAATATTGGAATGTTGGATCGTGAGCTCGCTGCCCTCCCTACACGGACAAGAGCAATGCTACATGCTGCGTGCATAGAGGTGGGGTGTGGGGTAACGCGCTGCCAAACTTAAAAGGCAAAGCGTAACATCGCTGAGAACAACATCCAGTCAGAGTACGTCATACTAAACAAATCACGAACAGAACAAGATCATCAATCTCAATAAAATCTAATAATACGCGCTCACAAGACTCATAAAGACTCATAAATCTCCATTCCCCACAGTTCAATTTCGCAGCCTCGCCCAAAATGACAGCAGATCACAGCAACAATCCACCATTTCCATGGCACCTAGGCGTCTACGATGCACACTGCCATCCCACAGACACCATGTCAAGCATATCCACAATCCAAAACATGAAAACCCGGGTCCTCACCGTCATGGCCACACGAGCAGAAGACCAAGACCTCGTCATCTCGGCAGCAAAAGAGCACGGCATCAAGGCCTCAGATCCCGCTCTCTGGTCAAGAGAAGAATGCATCGTCCCCTGCTTTGGTTGGCACCCCTGGTTCGCACACCAGATGTACATCTCCGACGACACGACTACCAGTACCCACGACGGAGAAGAAGAGATCCAGCACGCCAGGCTCACCAGCGAAGCCAAAATCGCTCACTACCAAAAGGTCCTCCATCCACATCGCCCCGACCCCCTCAGCCCTGAAGACCGCACCACCTTCCTTTCCCTCCCGGACCCGACTTCATTCCCCGCCTTCCTCGCAACCATGAAGACCAATCTCCTCCAGCACCCGTACGCCCTCGTCGGCGAAACCGGCCTCGACCGCGCCTTCCGCATCCCCGAGTCCTGGAGCACCACCGCCAGCGCCCCCATCTGGGCAAAGCGGGACACGACACTCACGCCCGGCGGCCGCGAGGGCCGGCGCCTGACGCCGTTCCGCTGCGGGCCCGCGCACCAGAAAGCCGTGTTCGTGGCGCAGCTGCGGCTTGCTGCGGAGCTGGGGCGTGGAGTAAGTGTGCATGGGGTGCAGGCGCATGGGCTGGTGTACGAGGCGCTGAGCGAGTTGTGGAAGGGGTGCGAGCGGGAGGTGGTGAGTCGGCGGGAGCAGAAGAAGAGGGGACAGGACCATCCGTCTGTAGAGGCGGATATTGAGGACAGCAGTAGTAATGGTAGCAGGAAGGTTGGCGAGAATGTGGAGAAGAAGGGGACTCCGTTTCCGCCGAGGATTTGTCTGCACTCGTATTCTGGCAACGCCTCGAATTTCAAACAGTACTTGAATCCGGCGATTCCAGCGCGAATCTTTGCATCGTTTAGCACGGCGATTAATCTGTCGGATGCGATGGGCGAGGAGACGCCCAAGGCGTTTGCGGATATCATAAGTGCGGTGCCGGATCATATGCTGCTCGTGGAGAGCGATTTGCATATTGCGGGCGAGGAGATGGATAAAAGGCTAGAGGATATTGTGCGGAGGATATGTACAATCAAGGGATGGGGATTGGAGGAAGGTGTTGAGAGACTGGGTAGGAATTGGAGGGCTTTTGTATTTGGGGATGAGTCGTAGAGCGTAGATGGGGGAAAGAAGGAGGTACAATCAAGTGGAACCTATGAGTGTTACGTTTATCCAAGTGATGGCGAAGGTCAAGGTCAATCACGGTTCAAGGGAAATGAAGGATTTGCATGAGTGCTTTGATTACTCTTCTGAGTTGAAGCTATCCCCATGCCATGCGCGGGAAATAGAAAAGATGGCGCCATCCCCATGCCATATCCGGAAAAAAGAAAAGAAAAGATGCAGAAACGCTCTGGATTATGATCCAGTGCCTGTTGCCATTCCCCATGAGCTTTGAGCTCTTTCGCCATTACCATTACCATTACCCATGGGCATTGAGCTCATCATAGCTTCCGTCATTACGCCCCTTGAGCAATCGTAAACCATGAAACATAAGTCTAAGTGGCATCGTTGCCACCATGAATGAAAAGCCTCCACCGAACCTCTAGATCCACCTTTGATGATCAATGATCAAACGTCAATGATCACTCCCAGATGTGATCAACCCTAGACGTGTCAAGTCGTGAGACCCAAACCGTCAAAAACCCACAACTTTGGGTGCTCTGCGAACGACGTCATCGCGCTCCATCTCCTCAAAGGTGTCAAGTAGATACTCGTCGATATCTGGGTCGGCGATGAGCTCATCACAATTGAACTCATCATAAAGGGACTCCATGATGTCGTCCAGCAAGGTGAGGCCCATGTCCGGAGTCTTGGTGAAGACCAATGGATAACCATTGACAGTGGCAGTTCTAGCGCTCAAACTAATGGCGCGTGCGACGTCATCGAGAGGCTCCATCTGTGTACCACGGTTGTCAAAGGCAAGTTCGTCTCCGAAACCGAAATAATCATGGCATCTAGTGATGGCTCCATACTTGAGGTCGTAGTGCCAGCCACCGTAGTAGATGGGCTGAACTTTGGCGGTGAGACCCTCATCCCAGAAGGAGAGCCGGCGAAGAAGTCTAGGTCCTGCCCAAAAGGGGATCTCCTCGCCCTCTCGAAGCGAACGGAGCTCGATAGTGCGAAGGTTGGGAAGACGCTGGAAGAGGGCGGCTAGGTAGAAGGAATCGCAATTAATAGACATCCCTGGATACAGCAGGTATCAGGCTGAAAACTTACCGAGAGTCGAGCTGTAACGGCCGCTAAAGATGAAGGAATGGCTGTCAATCTTTTCCTCGATATGGGTCTTCTCCACGTCCTTGAGGACCTGCTGGTCCCGATCCGAGAGGATGAAGCCTTGATCGCCTGCCAATGTCTCCCAGCGCCACTCGCGACCATGCGTAGGCTGTTTGAAGGTCGCGCCTACCAGAGTGATCTTCTGGACCCAGGTGTCCAACATAGGAAGCGCGCGGAGCATAGCATGGTACTTGTGGAAAGACTCATCCGAAGGGTAGATGGGCTTGTTGCCGATGGCCCTGTAGTGAGCAGGCTTCATGCCATTGGCCAGGCTCCTGCAAACGAGACGAGCATTGCTGACGTCCTTGGGGTTGTCCACCAGCTGGGAGCCGATCTCGTTAAGGATCTCGTTAGGCAGGAGTGCCAAAGCTGAGGTCTGCTTCTTCAAGCTGTTAGTTTCGAAAGATGTGTCGTGAATGTATACTTACGACTACATTGCCGTCCTTGACAACAGGCTGCTCCTGCCACTCTACAATGGTCTGTCAGTCAAAACCCAGGAGTTATTAACAAAGTTAATATACTAGTGGGCGTAGTTTGCTCAGTGGGCTCAGTGGGCTCAGTGGGCTCAGTGGGCTCAGTGGGCTCAGTGGGCGCAGTAGCCCGGCTGAGAATGATGGTTGTGGTACGCATGGTTGTGGCTTGCAGAAGGTTCTGCAGCGGGGGGGAGAGAGGTTGAGGAGAAAGAGGTTGAGGAGCGGAAGAGAGATCCTGGGGGCGGCGGCTGGTTTAAATAGACAGCCCAGAGCACGTCCAAGCGCCCAGAAGAATCTTCTAGATCGTTCGGCCGTGGAGCGAGTGAGCCGTGAAAGTGAAGGAGACTCTGTTTGGACGTCTCTTTGCAGGCTAGCGTGGTGAGTGTGAGCAAACGGCTGCCGCGCAGGAGTATCACGGACCACGCCCAGCGTCGGAGGAGGCGCAGGAGCAGGGATCCTTGTAGAATGTGAGAGGTGATAGCAAACGGAAGGTGAGGTGATGGCTTTTTTTTTCTTGGCGAGAGGGCTGCCCAAGGTGCTGTCGTGGAGTGAGAGTGAAAGTGAAAATGACTGAAGCACAACAGGGCTTTGAACGTTCTAGAAAGGATATAGAATGTGAAGATTATTGGCGTGAGTATGAGTTGTCTTGATTTAGGGGCAGCGCGTAGAAAGAGAGAACCATATTGTTGAGCAAATCGACAATTCGCTCGAGATGTCTTGACGGCGCTTGACAACCAGCTAGATTTTTGAAGACAAGGATGCGTAGACGCGAGCATTCAGAGTGCGAATAGTAGAAGACAAATCATTTGTACTGATCAAATCCGATCTTGTGCTCTGTGAAAATGGAGACACTCTTTGTTGAGGCGGTGTTCGCCGGTCGACTCGTAGAGGTTGGCGAAGGCACTTTGATCTTGACGGCATAATTGCGAAGGAGGACCACAAGATGAGCGAACAAAGCACGTCAATGCTACATATAAGTGAGAGGTACCCTGAAGAAAATTCTGACAAGAGGGAGAGGCCCAGGCGAGATCAGAGGAGTCGAGATGTCAAGACACGACGTTGACATTAGAACCAGGCAGGCACGACCGCAACCAACATCACAAAGTGCCCACCTCGTCTACTCAAAGTATCTACTATCAGCGTAACCAAATGAGACACGCGAAATATCCTCCATTTACGCAACGGTCAACACCCCTCCTTCCCCAGCCCCCAAACCTCCAAACTCCTCAGGCTCTCCAACCCCTTCACAACCTCGTCCACAGCCCACCTATCCGTAACCGTCACCCTGTCCTTAAGTTCCCTCTTCCTCCTATACCCATCTGGCAGCTCACTCCTAACAACCACGCCCCTCAACGCCTCCCGATAACTCAGCTCTCCATCCAAACCCACAAGCTCAGGCCGCCGCCCCCAAGTCGCCGGCCCACTCCCAACGCTAAACACCAAATACCGAATCTGCGCCCGCCGCTGCGGCAAAATCGATCCCATGAACGCGAAGAACACCCCAGCATCAGCATTGCCATGAAACTGCCCAGAGTCGTAGTGGAATCGGAATGTCGGGACGCTGTATAGCAGGCCCACTGCCTCGGAGTAAATGGCCCGGCACGTCTGGAGCAGTGGGAGCGCTGAGTCACGGTCGCGCGTCGTGTACTGCGCTGCGGGTCGCGCGGGTGTGGCTTTGGGGCGTGAAGAGCTGCTGCCCAGGCGTGGGAAGCGCGAGCCCCGCGTGTCGCTGGAGGGCAAGGGCGGCAAGTACCATGAGATGCCCAACGGGGCGTTGTCGTTGAGACAGATGACGAATGTGTAAATCAGGGCGCGCAGTTCTGCTGGAAGTCGCATGAGCGGGGATTGGTGTTGGGAGAGTGTGCGTTGCGTCTCCTTGTTTGGATCCTTTTGGCTGGCTTTCTTGCTTGATTTCGATTTGCTTGAATCTGGTTTACTTGGTGGATTGCTATCTTCAGTGTCGAGAGGTAACGTCAATCTCCGCGCTCTCTTTACGGGTGCTGGTGGGACCATCTCTAGCTCTTTCTGCTTGAGGCGTTTGCGCTCGTGGGTTGAGTCGATGAGTGCTGCAGGGAGGACAGCGAACGCGTTTTCCAAGTCCTCCATGGTTTGAAGTATGTTTTTAATAGCTTTAGCCATTTTTTCTGGTGTTTGGCGGAGTGCAGTGTCTTTTGGGTGTTAACTGGAGATGGAGTGTAGTTCAGACGGAGCAGGTCATGGGCAAAGCTCGTATCTCGCATTTAAGCTTAGCCACTGAAACTGCAGGCACGTGCAAGTTGACGAGACAATCCACGAGCCCTAAAATCTGCTTTGACCAGACTTCGACACGATTGAAGCAGAATACCAGGGAAATGCTCATACAAGGATTTAGCAAATTCGATATCAACGAGATTGCACGCAGCAACCAATCTGTTCAATTCTTGTCCGCTGCTCCCTTGTCCTTCTCCGCGTCAAACAGCAAGCTCTCTCTCTTCGTCTCCGTCAGCTCAGAAGCCCTTCCGTCCCCAATCGTCCTTTCCTTCTCAAGCTTGAACTCCTCCGCCCTTTTCATATCTCCCGGCATTGGGCCTGCACTAGGTGGTGGTGAAGACACGGGCGTCTTGGGCGCACCCCAACCCTTCCTCTTCTCGCTTGCCCATGTACCCCACGAAGATAGATAAGCGCCTGCTCGTGTGCCCGCTGCTTGGATGTTTGCCTGGGCATGCGAGAGATCTGGTGCTTGTGGTGCTTTCCCTATTCATCTGTCAGTACTGCCGAAAGCTGTGTATGGAGATGATCAACACACATTTTCTCCCCTCATCTACAGGCTTGCCCTCCTTCTCGGCCTGCAGTCTCTGCTCCTCTTGTCTCTTTCTTTGCGCTTCACGCATAGCCTCCATCTCTGCCCATAATCTGTTGTATGCGGACGAGACTTTCTGTTGACCAACCGCAATTTGCTTGCCAATAACTTCTCTGCTCTTCTCTAGTCGTTCATCGAGGTGCATCTCTGCTACTTGCCTAATCGCCACGATAAGATCAGCACACAAACACCCAATGTAACAATCTGGAATGTAGAATTGGAAAACAGGCTGAAGGAGAATCTTAGTCTAGGCGGGGACAATGAGAGAAGGGACACGTACTGTGCTAGTCTTCGTTGAACATCCTCGATAGAGAGGCCACCCGAACAAGGGTGCTTAGGGTCGACAATATCAAATAAGTGTGAGTCGGTGAACTTATTCCAGATCCGGAAGTTTTCAGTCGCCATCCAAGCATGAACCCAGTCGTTTGAGAACTCGCTGGCTGGATCTCCTTCAATATCGCCGATGAAGTTGTCCTTGTGAGCATTTCTCTCCATGTATAGCTTATACTTCACTGAGCTCAGCATTGCAAGTAGATATTCTTCAAACTGCATCCTGATAAATTCCTCGCTGCCAGCATACCCATGGTCACGTGG
Organism: Pyrenochaeta sp. DS3sAY3a; assembly: GCA_001644535.1. Taxonomy (NCBI): domain Eukaryota; kingdom Fungi; phylum Ascomycota; class Dothideomycetes; order Pleosporales; family Cucurbitariaceae; genus Pyrenochaeta; species Pyrenochaeta sp. DS3sAY3a. The sequence goes on along the minus strand of KV441651.1, from coordinate 576,783 downwards.
CCGACCAGGATCATCCTCGTCCCAGGTATCATTAATGGTTTGCGTGAGGAAATCTATCCATCTGCGGTCTGGTGTTGAAAGTATGGAGGCCTGACGAAGCGAGGATGAAGTAATGTTTACGGTATGATCATCGAGATTTATGAGGATGTCGCTATATCGGTCTCTCTGCTGAAGTAACAATGAATTGGTAGAGCCGACAATGTATGATTTGGTGTCTTGATCCGCAAGCATATCAAGCTGTTGAAGTGGCGTGTAAGGCCCGAAAAGCGAGCCTGTACCGAATAGCTGAAGTGGAAGGCCCATATAGGCGAGCACTAGTTTCCATTAGTGTAAGGGTTTGTAGTTCCTCAGTGAATAATACTGACATGAAGACCTCTCGGACGTCTTTAGACTCGTAGGCATGACGAGTTTCTCCTCGCATGAATTGAATTTAGGATCAGCAGCATCTTGAAGGTGGCGAATAAGGCCGGGTATCAGAGAAATAAGAGCGAATTGCATCATGCATAGTCTTTCACAATGTGAACCGAAGAAAAGGACCTGCTCCCATTAGCCACCAATCATAGACTTCATCGGATCGTATCCAACTGTCCGGTATCATGAGCTCTCCGACCCTTAAAGCTTACCTTTGGCTGAAGTAGAGCACATTTGAAGAGGACGAGTGTCTGCCATTTGAATTCGTGTATAAACTCACGGAGCGAAATGCCTGTTCGATCAGTCAAATGTCCGACCCCTTCAGAGTAGACTTCCGTACCAAAGTAATGATCCAACTGTCCCTCTTGGTTCTTCAGCAACTGCGGAAGACTTTCCTGGAACCTCTGCAGTATCTCAATGTCCCGGAAATCTCTTTGCGCGAACCAAGCTGCGACAACCACTCCCAGCTGTGCTTTGATTGCGCCAAAGTGTTGCGGGCTGTCGCTGATCACCACAACAGCCTTCTGGACCGTGCTCCTAGTGACGTCCGCAGGCCTGTCAATGAGTTTACTCGAATCTAACTGCCGCGTGCACGAGATGCCGAAGAGGGAGGTCGCGGGGTAGGTCGCGGTATGCGCCCGGCGCAGCGTAAAATAGGAGTAGTCTTCAGAGGAGCTAGAAATGCGGGTGATTAGATTTATCCAAGTAAAGGTATGTCGCAAGGGGCCACAAGAGCAATGTGCAATCGTGAATGGGAAATACATACGCATGCGCACCATCGCTCAAAGCCATGAATGGTAGAAGAGACCAATCATTCTCCACTGCTGGATCGCTCCCCTCTTCTGCGCCTATCCAAGTCTCGACTTCTGGACCCCTAGGCTATCATCAGCTCTGTATACTTTTATCTCGAGACTGGCTTCGGAGAACTCACCGCGCATGATGAAAGTCCACGATGCAGACCAGCGGATTGAGAGTGGCTGGAGTCGCCATGGTTTTGGGATTACCTCTTCCTTCTCACGATCAGCGAGGAGAGGATAACTTGACAGAAGTTCAGCGTGCCATCAGGCCAGGCTCGCGCGTCCTTGAGCGTGAAGGACGCGATGTTGGCGGTGACGAAGGACCTAGGTCAGCCTTATGGAGCTAGACTATTCTTGGCTCGGCGCATCGGCAATCTGACGATGGATCTCAGTCTCCGGGAATACGTTGGGATGATCATTATTGGGTTTCGTTTGAGAGCAATGTGTATTCAGTGTGAGACTAATTGACAAAATGGAAAATCTAGACTAAAATGATGCTGCTGTTTCGGCAACTCGAGTACGAACGAACCACACGGCCGTATCCTGTTTTGCTCAAGAGTTCTCGATGTAGTTGAGATGCGTGATGTTTATAGTTCCATTTCACTTTCGTAATAAGACAAGGATAGCCCTTCATCTTGCCGATAATCCTAACCAGCTCAAAGTATACCATTGGTAATCCAAGACGAAGGCAAACCCACCACTTCCATCTACCTACACTTGTAGTGTCAAGGTGACACGCAAAACTCGAGATCGTCAAGGAAACATGAATGAGCCACATCCACCAGATGAGTTGTGAAATAACTTCGGTGAATAAAGGCGTTTTCTTTATCTGAAGTAGAGAAATGAAATTTGCTAGACTCGATGTCTATCTCATCAACTACCGTTCTCTTGTTCTTGTGTGGAGGCATCAACGTTATGGTAATCGAGGATCTCGGAGTACCTGGACCGTGTCAGTGATGCATCGTGCAGCGGCGAAATATACTCACATCATGATCTTCCAGGTATCGACTGGAAGGTCTGCATCGTTGAACGACCAATCAAACTTCTCCTCTGCAGCTGGCTCGTCGGTTGGGTCGTGATACGGCGCGAGGTAAGTGTGAGCAAGAGCCTGCTCCGCTCGTACGCGCTTCTTAGGATCGAACACTAGCATGTTCTCGAGGAGATCGATTGCTACAAGAATTAGAGACTAGTCCAGGGCCAAAATCCCGTCAACGTACCAGCTGGTTCAGCATTCTTGAACTTGTTGGCTAAAGGTTGTCGCTCGCGCTTGGGGAGCGACTGGACGAATCGAAGTGTCTGGATGGGTTTAGTTTTGAGTCGTAATGATGATACAGACTGCCTCTTACGTTCTCGCTGCAGATGGTCTGAATCACATCATCTGGTGGAGTTCCGAGCAACTCGGTAATAATGGAAAACTGGTTGACGTGATCCTTTCCTGGGAAAAGCGGTTTGCCCTCCAGCATCTCCGCGAAAATGCAGCCTGCGCTCCAGATATCAACTTCCACATCGTATTTTTGCCAGGTGAGCATAATCTCGGGTGCCCTGTAGTATCGTGTGGAGACGTAGCCAGTCATCTGGGGGTCCTGTATACGGGCAAGCCCAAAGTCGCAGATCTTGAGATCGCAGTTCTCGTTCACAAGGATATTGCTGGGTTTCAGATCACGGTGAACGACACCAGCGGAGTGGACGTATTTGAGGCCACGCTATGAAAGTTAGTTAAAAGATGAAAGACAAATAGGGTCTCGCCACATACCAGGATTTGATAGAGAAAGTATTGGATGAACTGCTTCTCCAGGGGTCTTGAGGTGAGTAGGCGGTGAAGATCGGTTCCGAGTAGCTCGGTGACAAAATAGCTGAAAATATTAGTTTAGTTTGCTTGGTGGAGAGCCTTGTAGTACATACATGTCCTCCAATGGGGAGATGAAGATGTCGCTCAAACTAATGATCTAGTATGTGTCAGATATGCCTCCCATGTAGTCGAGTGCTTGAGCTGCCCACATTTTCATGTCTGAGGTGCTTCAGGAGCTTGAGCTCACGATATGTGCGCTTCGACAGGACCGGAGTGCTGAAGGGCTTCATGATCTTCTTGATCGCCACGGCCTGGCTGGTGAGCTGGTCCTTGGCCGAACTGCACACGGGTCAATATTCGAGGCTGAATACAGTGCAGAGAGATCTTACCAGACAAGACCAAAGGCGCCCATGCCGACGGGCTGCAGATCCGTGTACCTTTTGCGCTGTCAGTGTGCTGCATGCTGTGATGTGGGATGTGGGGTATCGCCGCACCTGCTTGTGATCTCGAAGGTCGTGCCGAAAATCTGGGCGCGAACAAATTCAGCCATGGTGAAGGGCGGGTGTATCTGGTATGCGACAGGCGCTGGTGGAAGTGATTTTGGTGGAGGTGGGGTGGTGGAGTAGAGAGGGCGAGAGTGTGTCGCGGACTCTTAGCAGGTTTGCGCTGCAGACGTCCTAGGAACAAGGCGGCGTCTCGGATTGGATGGGTGGCGGGCTCCGCGGAAGGGAAACTAAACAACCACCACCACAGGCGCTGTGCAATGCGTGGCCTAAGTTCCTGCGACGGCGCAATGGGGAGCTGGAGGTGGCAGACGGTGTGCACGCCGACTGCTGCTTTGGTGTGGACGTGAACAACAAACAGACGTCAGGTCGGCAGGAAGAATCGAGGGGCCGATGATGGGCTGCACAAGGATCCACGCGGTGCACGCAGGAGGCTCAAGTTGATGAGGGTGGCGAGAATGCTGATCACTGCCAGGACAGGAGGCAAAGGTATCGCGGGAGCAGAGGGAGAGAGGGAGAGGCGCAGGAGAGGGGTAGACTCTATCTATCAAAAGAAACAGCACTGAGCATGGCGGGCATCCAACCCACCTGAGCCCGCGCGCCATCACAGCGGCCAGGTTTCGGCCATTGCACTACTGACGTCACATGGAATTTCGAGTTTTCCATTACTGTCCGTGCGTGCAGGACTCTTGCAAGCTCGCCTGAGGCTAGACGGCAGCTGGATACAAAATCCGGGAATGGTCGCTGCTCATGAGGCCTCTGGTAGTGGTCCAGTTGATAGTACCCCTCCCCTCCATGTCTGGGGCAGATTCAGCGTTCACCGTCCCCGATTCGCGTCGATGTCACCCCTCATTTGGCGGCACTGGTGGCTCGAGCTTCTGCCCTGAAATGTCTGCCGGCTGAATGTCGCAATTCCCTTTCGAGTGAAGGCTAGCGATAGCCTCTGCTTTGTCTCTTTCGATATGCTTACTACATCCAAGTAGCCAGAGTGGCGCCGGCCGCCCGTGGTAGGGTGCGAAGAGAGGGAATGGTCTGCCGCTGACCTGCTTATAGAGACGAGCAGGCCTGCCTTTCAGCACCTTCACGACGCCTTGGCTTTTGCTAAGCACAGTAGCGCAAGTGGTTCAAAACAGCATTAATTGCCGACTGCCATGTGCGGACGCCGCTTCACAACCTCACACGGCTTGTGCAGCTGGTCACGGTCTGGCCTTGTTACTGGGTGGATAGGATTCCGGAACGGGTAGGCTCCCGCAGTGGACAACGAGTCACGGAGAACGTGGCAGCAGGGCGCAATCGAATCAAGCCATGCCTGGCCAGCTCGGCCTCTGATATCCACTAAAGCACCCACTTAGTCGTTGCGAGACGTTTGCTCGGCTGCATCCGAAACAAAGGCCCTGCTACGATGTCGAAAAGGATCCGTGCAGAGCATCACGGAAGCTTGCCAACCCGAGCCTGTGCTGAACAACGTGGCATCGACAGCTGACAGATCTGGGGTGCTCGGGGTATTTCAAGTACTTTGTTCGTGGCCTAGGTCGGCCTAATGGATGTTTCTGCTTGCATAATAATGCAAGACATGAGGAAGCAAGTCGACAGGACGGCATTGACAGTGGAGGCGGGGAGAAGAACCCGACAGCGCGTTTGGCAGGCCCAGAGTCTCAACGTCACACAAAGCGACCTCTCCGAGCAGCGAGGGAATGAGGTGTATGGAAGTGGATAATGAGGGCTTGATGGCATTGTAATGAGCAGTCTGACTAGAGGCTCCGTCAGGGGAGCGAATGGGGGTGTGCGCTGTGATGAGCATCAGTCGGCCAACGTGTGGTCCTTAATTTAGACGCTCGCTCGACGGCCTTGGGCCGAGCGCTGGAGATGGACACGAACAGAGACTCTCGAGCACGATGAAGACGCGGAGCCGTTGCCCGTTGCAGCAGCACGCATTGGACATGATGATGGAAACGAGCGTGTTGCAGCAGGGGACAAGGGACGTTCAGGTGCGGGTTCAGCTGCGTACGCGAGCGGCTGCACACGGCCAGGAGAGACGAGCAGAGGAAATGTACAGGCAGCTCCGCGGCGTCTGCGGCATGGGGGTATGGGGTCCATTGTGAGTAGGAGCAGATGTTAGGACTGCAGCTGTATGCACTGCCATTGGGATGGGTACAGAGCATATTGGCAGGCGGAATTGCCGTCGGAGCAGCACGCCTGCGCATCTCTAACGGGACGAGCGAGGCGGGCAGCCACCACGCGCGAGATGAGGACGGGCAGCGAATCGACGGGCGACGCAGCGTCTCTCCATGTGTATGGCGTCGTCGAGGAGTCGAGGGCATCGGGGCGCCCACAGAAACACTCGCCACACTGCGAGTGTTTGCGCAGGCGTGCAGTGCTGCCAGTGCTTGCTCGTGCCGTTGGGGTGCGCTGTGCCGCTGATTGCTGGACTGCTGGATCTTGCAGTATTGAATGAATGAGGCTTAGCTGGCGAGACAGCACCCATCTGTCGCGGCACTGCACCGTCTCCTGCCTCAGTCTCTGTCTGCCTCTGCCTCCCCAGACGTGTGCCTCTGCTCTGCCCTGCCCTGCACGCCGTCCTTCTGCTGCTCGTGCTGCCTCTGCCTCCGCATCGCAGAATCCAGGCTCGCCGACCAGCCCCGCCGCCTGCGCCGTCGCCTGCCAACGGTGCGCGTCTGCGCTCTGATCTCCCGTCTGCCCTAGTTGACGAGCAAGGTGCGCCTGTCCGCACAGGCCCACTGGGAGCCCCATACTCTCCGACCTGCGCGAGTCGACCCTGCCGTCAAGTGCCTACCACCTCCAACTGCTCCACGCTGCACCTCGCCATCTCGTCTGCACCCGTCCCGTCGCCCTCTCGCGCCCCTCGCCCTCGCCCGCCGCATCCTCGACGCTGGCGCTCGCCTTCTGCGCTCCCCACCGCCGCGAGCCCCTTTGACGGAGCTGGCTGCTCGGTTCCAGCCGACGGAAGCGTCAACACCGCTCCCTCTGCGCTGCACCGGCTCGCCGCTCAACCTCGCCCTCGCCCGCCATCGCTGCCCACGCCCTCCCCGCCTACCCGACCTGCTGGCGACGCGCTGCGAGTGACGAGCTCCTTTGTAGCCTCCGCCCGATTCCCCGTTCCTCTGCGGCCCGTGAGCCGCACGCACGGCAGCCACCATGGGCATCTGCATGAGCACCAACAATGACGATGTCGAGCAGAAGAAGCGCAGCCAGGCCATTGACCGCAAGCTCGAGGAAGACTCGCGGCGGTTACGGCGAGAGTGCAAGATCCTACTGCTGGGTAAGCCATGCCGACCGGACGGCTTCCATTGACGAGTGCTAACATGTGCAATCCAGGCTCTGGCGAAAGCGGAAAGTCGACCATTGTCAAGCAGATGAAGATTATCCATCAGAACGGCTACACCCAGGAAGAGCTGGCCATGTACCGGTTAACCATATACAAGAACGTCATCGATTGCGCAAAAGCCCTCATCGGTGCCATGCGCCAATTCGAGATCGCGCCCGAGAGCCCCGGCAACGACGAGTACTGCGACTATCTCCTCGACTACACCGTCGACCCAGACCCAGAAAAGCCACTCGATGTCCGGGTAGGACAAGCCATCACCTCCATGTGGCGCGATCCATGTATACCCAAGGTCCTCGAGCATTCGAGCGAGTTCTATCTCATGGACTCGGCGCCATAGTATGTCTCACCTTGCCTATCTGCGCCACAGCCTTGCTAACATGTACAGCTTTTTCGACGAAGTAGAACGGATAGCAGATCCCAACTACATTCCCATCGAGTCCGATGTCCTGCGAGCGCGTACGAAGACGACGGGTATCTATGAGACAAGATTCACCATGGGCCAATTGAGCATCCAGTACGTCATGTCTCTTAATCACGTCTCATGCACCTTCACTAACGCAAACCAGCATGTTCGACGTTGGAGGTCAACGGAGTGAGCGCAAGAAATGGATACACTGTTTCGAAAACGTCACTTCCATCATATTCTGTGTCGCTCTGAGCGAATATGACCAAGTACTGTTGGAGGAAAGCTCACAAGTATGTAACACATCCTTGTTCCTCAATTGTTGCTAATACTCCAATTCAGAACCGTATGATGGAGAGCTTAGTACTGTTTGATTCGGTCGTCAACAGCCGTTGGTTCATGAGGACCAGCATCATTCTGTTCCTGAACAAAGTTGACTTGTTCAAAGCGAAGCTTGCACGATCACCCCTCGGCAATTATTTCCCTGATTACTCGGGCGGGAACGATGTCAACCGTGCAGCGAAGTACCTGTTGTGGAGATTCAACCAGGTCAACCGGGCACATCTCAACTTATATCCACAGTAGGCCACACCCCATCTCTACGAATTTCATGATACTAAAGTTTGCAGTTTAACACAAGCGACCGACACATCAAATATCCGACTCGTATTCGCCGCCGTCAAGGAAACGATATTGCAAAACGCTCTAAAAGACTCGGGTATCCTATAATCGCCCTCCGCCGCTTTGTCACTACCTCGACCGCTGTGAATACGCGTCCCTCCATCTATACCTACATAATACACGAGCCTTTACGATCATTTTCCCGATCGTGCTACTTCCGATGCACATTCTCGGTCACGAATTGGGATTTGGGAGATATCATTGCCTCTAGCCATTTATCAGAGCGCAGCATTGGAGTTTCTGGAGTTTCAAGATTCCCTGGGGGTTGACATCTGGATGCTTGCAACACTACTACCCTTGGGAGTCGGTTTTTTGACATTTTATCATCTCTTATCTATCTTGCATGCCACACCCCTGCTTTTCAATTGATTCTATTGGCCTGGAGAAAAGTTGATTGAAAGCGTCCCTTCCCAGTCTACATACTGGGATCTGTTTACGGGACTTGTACGCTATAGTCTCTCCTTACGATGGCGTGTCTATTTTTCTTCTCTTTTTTACCCTTCCACTTGGAGTTTCCCCTGGCGTTTTTAACCCCTTCGCCTCGATATCCACGGCTGTCCACGGCAAACACGACCGAACTGCAAACCCGGCGGCCTCAAAACTCCCCCCCACCCAATAGTTATCGAGATTGTTTCAACACACACCCTTAGTTAGCAACAAACTCGATGACTACGTCCTTCTAGCACGCCTATTATCCATTTTTCTTGACTGGCCCTTGTTGCGATTTCGTTTTTCAACTCAGTATACGCCCTTGTGTCCTAGGTACTTCTGTGATTTGCGTGAATGGTAGCTCGAGTTCTGGGAGAGGGGAAGGGAAGTGGGGCATATGGAATGGCTTTTTAGTGCTGTTACTACTTTTTCCTTCTGCTGTATCGGATTGGATTTGGATTGGGATAGCAGCAAGGGTTGTTTGGATGCTATTATCATTCATGTGCTGCTGAGGATTGGACGGATGATGACGATGATGGATTGTGCAGTAGATTAGTTTAGGTTGTGGGCGGGACTGGGAAGATTTTATTGGGATACTTGATTGCATTTTCATGTTAGAATCTAAGTCTTAAATCTTAGCTTCTTCACCTTATTGTCTTGGACCTATTTCGTCTTTCCAGAATGACAAAAGTAGGCGTCTCTGCTACCAGACATAAACCCACCACTCCAACACAACACTCGCAGTAAAATGTTTTCACAGCACCGTAATTCTTGCATCATAAGTTCCAGCACGCGCAAAAACCTCAATGCAGCAATACCCAAGTTCCACATGTCTGTCATACGTGGACCCAACCCCCGAAGCCCGAGCCATCGCACGTGCGAGTGGACGAGCTCGCGACCGGAACCGCCGATTGCATGTGCGTGTGTCCGATGGCTGGCAGTGCAGTGTCGGAGGGGCCCCGCTGTGTGGCTGAGATCTTGATGAGATTGAGTGAGATGGCCCGCCTGCCCGCCTCGACACCTTGTTCATCAACGTGCACCACGCTGAGGATTTGCATCCACACCTCACCTCGCGGTGGGTTACGCAAACGGTGCAGTGGGCTGTGGGCAAAGGTGGGTGCGGGGGGCGATTGGGTTTAGTACGTGGTGTGCATTGGAAATTACTTTGTGTACCAAGGTATTAAGTAAGTACCTACCTATACTCAGGTGGTTCTCTGCGAGTTACTATGTATGTACACACTGCATCGTCAAAGCACGAACTTTGAGCGAAAATCCAAAAGCTTCCTTCTCCTGGGCAGCTGCTTCGTAACGAGCGAGCGCCGTCGTATCGAGACCTCAACGCGGAGAGACTGACTGCATGCGCTTTGCTGACACCGTTGGTTGCATCCTTGGTATTACCTCCAGGCTGCATGCTCCCACGTTTCGGCGTGGAAAACTGTTAGCAAAACCGCTTAGTTACATGTTAATAGTCCTCTGTACCACGGCCGCCACGTTGCTCTGCTCTTGTAGAAGTCGGGGTCCTTCCGTTCTTTTTTTGCTTTTGCGGCTTCCCGCTGATCGGCGCTGCACGTCAGAAGGTCAGAAGTCTGTTTTTTTTCTGGCTTTTTGGTTGAGCCTGCGTGACGTGAGGCTTTTGCGTTCACCGGACAAAGAGGGATTTTTGCGAATTGCAGAGGTAAGGAGGTAGGTATGCAACCAAATTTGTTCATCTGTTGATTTACATTTGTCTATCCCACACACACCTGCACCAAAGCAAGCAAGTGCAGCAAGCAGGCTTCCGCGTAAATTTGTAAACGGGAATCATTGCCGCAACGGAGAGGAGCTAGGCTAGACCAGGATGCAACGTGTTTTCGGTGCCCGAAGCCTGTTCTTGCATGTGGGTGTACGAAGTCGGTGCGTTTTGCGTTGCGTAGCCGGATGTGTGCAGGGGTCAAGGGGTGGGATTACTGAGTAACGTTCCTTGTGCTACAGTGGGGATTGTTTTGGTATATGCGTTGAATGTGAGGGCAGCATTAGATGAGAGAAAGGGATTGCTGCTCAACAAGAGGAGAAAGAACTGATCATGACAATGCGCAGTTAACCAAGTATCTTGTCAGTCAGAAATCCACCAAACAATCGCCAAAACCTCTGATAACCAAATCCATCCAACAAATTCCTGCCCCGCCTCAACGAAACCAAAATACCATCCACAATTAGCACAGAACATTCAAACATACCGCTCAATCTCCCATACCTCAGCCCCCAATCCCAGCCCGCAGCGAACCACCGACCACGACCACCGGCCAAACCTCCGACACATTCGGTCGGATCGCCCGAACACAAGCAAAAACAAGCTTTATAGCGCGATTGCGATTGTGCACGCCAGATTCGCAATCTGTGCCGCTGTGCGTGGTCAGTGGGAGACAGCGGAGTGGGACCGTGGTGCGGCCGCATGGGGGGGAATTTACTGGTTCGGGGCAGAGGGTGCTGATGGCTCAGCGGCAGCGGGGGTCACGGCGCCCCGTTACGTGATGGTTAGTGATGGGTGTACTTTCCATGTACAGAGTACTTGTGCACAATGTGGGAGGGAGAGGGGTCGAGAATTACTTGGGAAGAGAGTTGGTATGTGTTGTTGGGGAGGCGGATGGAGAGGAGATGGATAGCAGCACACTTATTGCGAGCAGTTCAGACATTGGAGTCAATGGAAAAGAAGTCGATTTGGCAATCTGTTTTTATATACAAAATGGAAGCCAATCTGTGTGAACAATGAAGCCACCAGCCGATTTTTGCGCCCAAGTATTGCCCTCCACAGCTATAGTGTTTCTTCTTATTCTTCAATCTTTTTGTAATCATATAGACTTTTGAATCGAATCAAAGGAAAGGTATCATAACTTCATTAAAACGCCGACTTGCATACAACACCATCCGCCTACCGAGCTGAGAACCCGCTTGCTCCTCGGCGGTCGCTGTTCGCTCAAAACATACACGCATCCTGGCAAGGACAGACCGCCTAGTGCCTGTTGGACAGGAAAGCACTCTTCTCGGCGGTGGTCATCTTCTCAAGACTCTGCGGGGGAAGCGCATGCTTCGTGTTAACCGCCAGAGGAGCGAAAATCTTCGGGCCAAGGACTGGTGAATCGGCAGCCTTTGTGGGTGGAGAAGATGGCGGGCTGAGAGTGCCAGCATCGGACGCGGTGATGCTGCCGACGCTTGAGACTGAAGACATGGACTGGTGGCGCGGGCCGTGCCCTGCGCGGTTGGAAAGAAACCCGTGAGCAGGCTGCTCGGACTCGGGGGATGCGAGTACATCGCTTGAGGTGCCGGCGGACTTCTTCGCGGGAGTGTTGACAGCGAGAAAGGCCCTGGGAAATGGGATGTGGAAGGTTGAGCTAGTGGAAGACATTGCGCCAGGATGGATGGTGGTTGATTGTATTGAGAAGGTGTATTGGTGTTGAGAGGGATTGTTATGTGTGAAGGTGTTGAGGTTGGAGAGTACTGCGTTGAGGAAGAGTAGGCTCCTGGTGCTTCTTATATGCAGTTGAAAATAATGTTATGTCAACTCGGGTGACAAAAGTGTACTAGAGGTGATGTGCCTGGTGCGTTGTGCGCTGCCAAGGTCTTCCTCGGGTCTCGTGGGTGCTTAGTGCGTGTATCAAATGACCTCTGTAACTGGCTGAATCGAACAACGTGATCTGCCAAAAGCAAAGGTCCCACGCTTCTAGAGTGCTCTGTGTCTTCCTGATAGGAGGCAAACTGTGGGGAACCCAACCGAGCATAAAAGTATCGGATTCAAAATCGATGTGGATCTCGAGCTGCAGCGCGGGATGTCGCAGTGGTGTCCGCGACTTTGAACTTGGCAGCGAAGCTTTGGTGTTCTGGTGCCCTTGGAAGTACGCGGATGGATCTACAACGTATCTGCTCGACGCAACGATCTTCAGACAAGACTCGGCAGGTACGTGCTTGTTCTGGATGCGGCTCTCCTTGGTCGTGTTTACGTGGCGGGCAGGGTCCTGGAAGTAGACCAAGACTCTTGGATATGAAGGGTTCGATTAATTGATCTTCAATATTTACTTGGCGATGGTGGTCGGCAAGTACAAAAGAGGTTCCCCGTGTTTTAAAGCCGTAATAGGTTGTCTGAGCAGCCGTGGGCCACTGGTATGTTTGAAGCAGGTGCTATGTGCTTAGGTTTCAATGTTTTAGGCTGGCTTGGCGGAAAGCGGCGAGGAAGTTTGACGCGGCAAGAGTGGAGATGTGATGATACAAGGAGGAGGAACGGCGAAATGGGGAAACAGAATTGACAGTTGTATTGAGACAAGACGGGAGGGTGGTTGATTATGATGGCGAGTAAGCGTTCGGTTCAATGGGCAATGTCGGGTTCACGAGTTGTAACAGGAAAAGCGATTCCGAGGTCCACGAGTTAACAACACTAAAGCAGGTGAGTACGCTCGGCTTAAAGATATAGAAAATGGAGAAAGTTGGAGAGGCGAAAATTCAGGTTCCTCCCTGCAGTCCCACTTGGAGGCTTTCAGCCCACAGTCCGGGCGGGTCTCAGTCGTGCGCGCTAGAATCTGAGGTGAGTGGAGCATAGTTTCGTAAAAACGCACCCCGTTGGAGCACGTTGAGGCAGCCAGTGTGCTCTGTGGGTAGCGCTCGTGGGATATTTCTGACGAAGCCGTTGCTCCATGGGGTAAGACGATGACGCGAAGGCGACACATCGCCAGTAGCAGTCACGCAATAGGCTCAGCCTCTGCTCTCGCGTGAGTACATGACTGAGCATGCAATTTCTACCCGCTCGACAAACGCCCACGGTGAAGCCATGTGATCAAACTTTGCTTTTGAGCAGAAATTCTGGGGATCTAGCCGGCGGTGAGGGAACGTGCTTTGCATTCATGCGGGGGTACGGAAGGGCCGCAGGCGGATCCGCCCCTGGATGTGTATTTTGTAGCTGTAAGCCGAAGGTAGCCTGCATAAGAAATAATTGAGATGGTCACACTGGCGCCATGGTGTGATCGAAATGTGGACGACCGGCGGCGGAGATTGCCTTGAGAAAATTTCCGGAACGTCATGTGACTTGTCCTTCTAATCTAGATTCCACTTTTATAGTAATCTTCCATCCAGAGCAGAAGTGCTACAATCGTCACAATCGTCGGGAGCAGTAGACGATAACCTAAATCTCTGAACGTACTGATGACCCCGAAAATACTGTGTACAAGGTCTCCATCATCCATCAAACGCACGTTTCTCGGACATCCATCCTCTCATCGGCGGGACTCGTAACATCGATCCTCTTCCGCATTTCCAGAATCTCGTTGCTTTTCCTGGCGCGACGCGTCGCGCGTGCAGGAGGCTTACCAAGTGGCGATCCCGTTGAGCTAACTCGTTACTTTTCTAATCCTAGCTAACGATCTGCTTACTTGTGGACCGTTAGACTTCGAAATGCACGCCAATCGGAGCCCTCGGGAAGGTTAGGGCATATACGCTCTAAACGCTAGGAAGCCTTTTATCGCTTCATATCAGTGAATTCCTGATACTGCGCCTGAAACGCAAGCCTGCATCCATCGCCTGTCGATGGATTATCTATGTGATTCTCTAGGTCTCCAGGATCCACCCGCGGAAACATTCAAGATATGGAAGTGCCGTTGCACACAACGAGATGGCCTGAGAATATCCAGAACTCAACCCCTTTGAGAAGAACTTTCGCATTATGATATCGAAATTAGTATGATGGCCATCAAAATGATCTCTGACTAATATCTCATCACGTCACTTCGAATGAAGCAAGAGCTGGGATTGGGGTCGTATGCCGTCCATCGTGATCAAGTTGTGTTCCATACAATTGCTTTCCCACCACCTCATCTGCAGACAAACGCATGCGCTCACCTGTGCAACGGGCAACCCCGCATCTTTCACAAGCCATGCTAGAGTTGAAGCTCAACAAGTCTGCCAAAGGATCACCTATGGAGAAAACCTGACCCTGGTGGCGCTCGTAGACAAGCGAGGCGATCATACGATCCGGAGACATGCGAAATGGCGGGCGAAGCCGTTCTACACAATCTGCGATGTGCAACCAGACCAAGAGGAAGATCTGCTAGTGATTCGTTTCCTTTTTACCGAGACTGCTATTCACGGTCTAGGCCGATGCACGGGCATATCGTCAGTCCTCTTCCCGATCGTGAGATATCTCGAATTGACTCCAAATCCTTCATTGAACAAAATCCCTTCAAGCTTAGCTGTGGGGCGAAAAGTGCCGGTATGCAATCAGTGTGACACGTCCTTCAACGTGCAGTTGAATACAATCAGGAGTCCATTACGTACGTCCTGGTGCTCTACAAGTCTGTGCCTCGCGACATTCACGTTGCAGATACGGATGGAACGTGCTATTAACAAATACTTCAGCAAAAATTCGCAATTTTTCATCTATCGCAATTCTCATCATGAAGAGAAACACCTCGAGTACACTTGTTTTGCTGCTTCGACACCACTACCTCTCTGGGTGGATCTGTTGAAGCATACTAGGGTTACATGTCTTACACAGGCCGATGACCCCCTGCTATCAATGGAATTAACCACCAGTATGATCGCAGTATCTGATCCCGAAGACTAGTTGTCTCGGCATTAAGTGTTAGCGACGGCAAGAGCGGGAGATGCCCGCTAGCACACAGCGGTGTGAGCCGGCATGCTGGAAGAAGCGATGTGGGTCAAGCTCTCAACTGTGGGGAAACAGTCCGGTGAAAAGGTCTAGAGCTGCGAGAGCCTGAAAGTGTCGTTTCCCTCCCCCTGAGGCTTGCGTCCGGACTGAAGCTGCTGAAAATGGAGCGCCTGCGACCAATAACGCCTATTTTACTTGCGGCACTTACGATCGGCTTAGGGTCAAAACCTGGCTGCTTCGTTGACACTTTCACTTCTGAAAACTTCACTGTCGCTGGTCCTGCCAATTTTCAGTCCAAAGCTGACTTCTATGGACTGACACGTTCAGTGAAATCTGATTCACTTATGCCTGCTGTCTCATCATTAACCTGAACATTCAGAGTTTTCCCAACGAACCACAAACTTTCTTGAGCATGAAAATACCAAAGTGATGGTATTCTCCTTCCACACAACGATGAGCTATCAACATCACAGGCCGTGCTTTGTTGACGCCGTTTACTTTTCTCGGAGCTTTGTTCATTCCCTCCCTTCACGCGATAAAACCTCGACGCTTGAAGGTTTGCATACCTGTACTCCATGCTACGCTCATATGCCAGCCTCCCCAGGTGAGACTTTCCGGATCGATTACAAGGAATCAGAACATGTAGAATGATAAAAACAGAATGTTACTCAAGTCTGTGAAGACATAACGCGATGGCAATTGACTGATCATCTTTCCTGCCCCGTTACCTGGTAATTCTACAAAGGCCGGCTTCATCACTCACTGGACGTCATGTTCGTAAGCCTTGCGGAGGCGGAGCCAAGTCTTTGCTGATAAATCGATCTACATAGAGCCGCTAACTACATCGGGCTAGACATTCATCCACTTGGCTTATCCATCCGCACAACAATCGAGCGGAGTGGAAACAACTGAAGAGTATGTTGGAGAGAAAGAAGGGAAAAATTGGAAATCAAAGGGATGAGTGTTGTTTCAATATGATCAATATGAGTGCAAAAGGTATAAGAGCGTACTCACAACCACACAAATAGTGCACCAAACAACCACACTTGCCCTCAGCTCAAGAACTCTTTACAACAGTACTACGGCACGCAAAAACGTCCAGTGCCAACCCCTCTTGTCTTTCAATCTCAAAGATAGAAATAATAAGATACGATGTCTGGACCTAAGATTCTCATCACCGGTGCTACCGGCTACATGTGAGTCCACTCTCAATCCAAGCTCAAATTCAAAAATACTGACATATTGAAAAGCGGTGGCAGCCTCCTGGTACATCTTCTCCAGTCAACTCATTCGTCTGCTAAATCAGCATCTTTTTCGGTCCTCCTACGCTCTGCAACTCAAGCTGCACTATTCGAAAAACTGGACGCTACCCCGGTCATTCTTGAAAACTCTGATGACCTTGACGAGCTACGCCGCATCGCAAGCGGATTCGATATCATCCTGAACTTTGCCTATAGCGTTTTCCCTCAGCACGCCAAAGCACTTGTACAAGGCCTTGGGGACCGCAAGAAGAGCAACTCTTCTTCCCGTGAGCCGGTCTTCATCCAGGCTTCATCTGGCACTTCCAATATCTCCGACAGGCCATTCACCGCTCCCGATCGTGTCGCAAAACTCGGTTTGCCAACGGAGTACACTGATCTGGACCCAATCGCGGTTTACGAAGCTGAGAAGCTCTTGAATGTTGACGAAGCTTATGCCCAGCGCACCGCTGAACTCAATGTTATCGAAACTGGGCTTGCGATTGGAGTTCCGACACATGTTGTTATGAGCCCTACCATCTACGGTATTGGAAGCGGTCCAGGAAACAAGACCTCGATCCAGGTGCCGCTTCTGATTAAATCGGTCCTGAAGCATGGATACTTGGCCGTTGCAAAGGAGGGCGATGCCCAGTGGGATCAAGTGCATATCGCGGATCTTACGGCGCTTCTGGAAATACTTCTTGTTCGCGTCATCGAGAACCAGCCTGTCCCTAAGGGTAAGGAGGGCATCATCTTCTCTGGCACTACTCGCAACTCGTGGAAGGACTTAGCAGCCACTATTGTCCGAGTTGGTGTGAAGCTGGGCAAGATTCCAGCGGCTACTGAGGTGAAGCAGTTGCCATTGCGAGAGGCCATGACGAGCTGGGGTCTTGATGAGCCTTCTCCTCACCCGTTCGCGGAATTGGGCTTTGCGAGCAACAGTCGTACGAAGGCGGAGGTTGCTAGGCAGTGGGGCTGGGAGCCCAAGTCCGCCGACATCGAAAAGGGCCTCGAGGAAGATTGGCTGGCTCTTACGACAGATGTTTGAGCAAGAAAATTTTGTGGTTTGGATACTCGAACAAGCAGTGTAGTGTTGGCTGAGTACACTTTGATTGTTTTCGCATGGGGATATTTTGGTCATGTGAGTAGGCGCTGTAAGATGTTAGCAGAATTTTATCGATTAAAAGATATGTCTGGACGAATTGTTTGACACTTCCCGAGATCTTCCCAAAGTTCTTCCTCTTATTCCATTGAATCATGAAGGTCCATCATCAAATCTCAGGGCAAGGTTCATGGCATGGTTTCTCGCATCTCTATCCATTCTAATATCCCTACCAGCAAAGATCGGTTACCTTACGTAGTAAGGCAGGAGCTTACTGCATAAGCACCCATGGCACCCGTGCGGGGGACAGACGTATAGAGATTGATGGGATTGGTGCATTTCTCGCTTCTGGCAGTTGTTCCAACGCCGCGATCGTCACATAGGACATCTTCCATGGCAATCAAGCACCGCCGCATTGTTGTACTAATCTAAAAATGCGGCACTGTGCCCAGGTAAGATGTGCAATTCCATGCTATGTCAGCAACACACCTAATTCGAGATGTGCATCAGAAATGATTTTCGTCAATGTGATCAGATACTGGTATCTCGAATGGGGAATTCCCAATGCTGGGCGTCGACCTCATAGTACGGTTTCTCAATTCCCCATGTGTTGCAGTACCCCGCCCCCGCCGGAGCAATAGCTGAATGGACTTTCGGGCTTATAGGTACGAACGAAGTCGCCCTGTCAGACGCCATATGTGATACTAAGCCCTCGTGTGCTCTTGCATGTGCCTAGACTCCAACTGTCTCACCATATTCTCTTTACGGTATACGGTTCTTGCACGTCCCTGGGCAATCTAGGCACACGGCGCGGCCCAGCGTCACAGTATAAATGAACCGACCGCCAATTCGCAGTGGTCTTCTTAACTCACCACTTTTGAGGACATAAAATGGCATCCTTCGAGAACAAGGTTGTGCTCCTAACCGGCTGTAGCAGCGGAATTGGCCTCGCAACCACCCTTCTCTTTCTCTCGCGCAATGCGCGTGTCTTCGGCATCGATGTAGCAGACTTCGCACACGAACTCGACTCCGCTCAGAAGGAAAATTTTCATTTCCACAAGTCTGATCTCACAAAATCAAATGCTGCGGAAGGGGCCATTGCTGCTTGCATCGCGAAGTACGGGTCCAAGATCGATGTCCTGGCCAATATCGCAGGCGTCATGGATGCTTTCTCCAGCGTTGACACGCTTAAAGAGTCAGAATGGGAGCGAGTTATGAACATCAACTTGACGGTTCCTGTGCGATTGATGGCAGCAGTGTTGCCGAGCATGAAAGAGAATGGAGGAGGCGCCATCGTGAATGTCGGTAGTTACGCCAGTACATCAGGCGCAGTTGCGGGTGTTGCGTACACGGCAAGTAAACACGGACTGGTCGGTGCGACGAAAAACGTTGCATGGAGGTTCCACAGGGAGGGAATCAGATGCAATGCGGTGCTTCCCGGTGGTCAGTATTTATGTAACTAGATACAATGATCAGCGCGATTAACTTTATACCAGGTGTCGCAACCAATATATCTTCCTCAATGGCAAGAGAGAATTGGGATCAAGCTGCGTACGAGGTCTATTCGTGAGTACTCGCAGCTAAAATCTTGCGACGCGGCTAATCACTTTGTAGGCCTGTGCAAAAGGTGCACTCTGAGTACAACGTCGAAGGATTACCGTATGGGTGTATCAGTCCCAATAATGTCGCTGAAGGTATTGCGTTTTTAGCATCGGACAATGCGAAGATGATCAATGGTGTATTGCTGCCAGTCGACAACGCCTGGTCGACGACATAAGCTTAAAAGCGGGAGCTTTACACTACTTGTTTTGAGCACGTATCGAACAGTTCAGAAATTGGAAGGGAGAATATGGCCAACCGAGTTAGCTACAACTCGGAGGCACATTATCAAAGAAAAAATCCCTAAACATCAATGCAGTCACATGTCCGTTTCCTATTCTGCTTGAAATCCGTTCTTTATAGGATCTACCACGTTGAATCAAACTGTTTGTACAAAGTATCAAACTCCTTCATCAACTTCAACCCATCCTGCAGAGTCGGCCACTCCCTTCCAGGCTTGACTTCCCCCTTGCCAGCCTCAATCCACTCCGCATACCTCTCATAAACTTCCGCCGTACTCCTTCCCCTGATACCCAACTCTTTCTGCCATCCTTGCCAGTCCCATTTCAAATCCTGGACCTCATCACTAGCGAAGTCGTGGTGCTCGATTGTGATCGGTCCGTTATACGAGTCACCAGACATGAGGTATGGACCTGGGGCTTTGACTTGAATTTCGCCAGTCTCGCCAGCAATGGTCCAGATAAGTCCAGGGTTGCCTTTAAATGGCGTTCCGAGACGGAATGAAGCAGTTAACGTTGCCCCCTTGGATACGATATCTCGAACTTCTTTGAGAGTACCATGCACGGCGAGGAGATCGGGCACATCGCTCGTTATGGTGCCTGTTACCTCTCCATCTTTGCCGAAGACTTTGAGCTCCGGACGTTGGATTTGCATTTTGGCATCGAAGTTTTCCCAATCGCCGAGGACTTCGTGAACATAGTCGATCATATGTCCGTAGTGGATGTTGATAGGATGACCTCCCACTTTTCGATCCGCAAAATAAGTCAAGCTCTCGGGCAGTCCATCCCTCTGCATCAAGTTACCGAAAGCCTTGATATCGCTGCTGAGAACCTTTCCAATGACTCCAGATGCCAATATCTCTTTCAATCTTAGTGTAAGCGGCATGACACGCCCTTGTAGACCAATAATGCTGTTCTGTAAATTGCCCGCGCCTTTCACGAGCTCTTCGGCTCTCACAAGATTTTCTGTGAGCGGCCACTCAATATAAACTGGTTTGCCTGCACGAATACTTGGTTCGGCGACAGGGAAGTGAACATCGACGCGTGTATTCACAACCACAAGGTCGATATCCGGGTCTGCTGCCAGTGCATTCGGGTCGCCATATGTCTTGACATCATCGGCGAGATTATAAGTCTTCTTTGCGGATTCAGCAGCTGACACTGAAGAGTTGAGTAAAGCCACGAGTCGATAGTGTTTTTTCCCATTTGATGAAAGGAGGTAAGGTAAATGTGCATCTTCAGCCCAAGTGACTAATGCACTGGCGGATAGGCCTACTAGTGCAACACGAATTGGTGCCATGGGTGCAGAAGTGAATTCTTCCTTACGAAGAAATGTTGAAAAAGTGGAAAACATACTCACATTACAGGTATTTATTGTATTCCACATTTCTGACATTTTTCTGACATTATTAGAAAGCGTGAGGATGATGTGCGGGTACATTACAAACTCATCCAGCCAATGAACAGTGAATACCAACAATCAAGCTTACAAACACGACTGTATGTCGGTCGGCTGATTGACTTACCAAAAGTTACCACATCTGTAAGTCAAGTTTCGTCGCGAAATTATTGGTCCGCGCGTACATCATCGTGAGTGTAGAAGAGACCTTGGTGCTTGGTAACTAGGCTGAATATTTTGGCCCCCAAAACTTTCTTTTCGTCGCGCCGTGAGCACCACAAAACAAATCGGAAACTCAATCGTACGACTTGGAGAGTTTGCTATCTTTGATTTTCCTGCATGAGAGGAACAGTAACACTGACCTTCCACAAAGTTCTTCGTGTAGGAGGAGAGGAAATGGGGGCTGAAACGGCTCTTGGGGGCCGAAAATGAGAGTTGGGCTGTGGCTTTTGAACTTTGCCGATCATACATCCACCACCTGATAGTGGGGTACATTACCTGCTTGAACAGAAAGTTTGAGGCATACCATTACCAACTCTTAGAGCAGCAACGGCATTTCGCGACTAGAACATGCTCGACTGAAACTTGACCGCAGCTTGTCCTCAAGCACATATATTACAGGACAGAACATACATCACAGTCTACCCTTGCGTCGTGGCGCGTAGTATTTTTCGCCATGTCAGAAATCGAAGAGTACACCGTAGGGTGTATTTGCGCTCTCGCCGACGAGGCCATTGCTCTTCGGTCCTTTTTCGACGAGACATATGATTGTCCTAGTACTACAAGCGGCAAGGTATATACCACGGGTTCGATGGGGAATCACAAAGTAGTGATTGCGAGGCTGCCTACAAACAGCTACGGAATATCTGAAGCAACGAGTGTTGTTGTCCATTTGGCTGGCGATTTTCCCAATGTGCGTTTCTGCTTCATGGTAGGAATCGCCGGTGGCGCTCCAGATCCAACAAGACCCGGTCACGATATCCGTCTCGGAGACGTGGTTGTCAGCGCGCCAAAGAACGGGACCGGCGGCGTAATCCAATATGATGCTGGCAAGGCATTTCAAGACCAGCCTTTTAGACGTACTCAGCACCTGAACCGACCCCCAGATGCGGTGCTAGAAGCTGTTAGCATACTTGCCGAAAACTATTCGATGGATGGCCACGATCTGCAAGGCATGGTCAAGAAAGTTGTCGACAAAAACAAGAGACTAGCGAAACAAGGGTTTGGGCGGCCAGATGAAAAGAGTGATCTTCTATACAAGTCAGACTATTTACACCAAGTAGGCATTGATGGCAAGTGTTCTGCATCATGCGGGGAGGATCCAAACAATTTGGTCACGCGGGAGCCCCGAGAAGCTCGATTGGACGACCCGATGGTTCATCTCGGCATCATAGCATCAGGATCGCGTGTGGTCAAGGATGCCCAATTTCGCGATGCGCTGGCGAAAGAGACAGACGCTCTTTGTTTCGAGATGGAAGCAGCTGGATTGATGAACAAACTTCCATGCCTGGCGATTCGTGGCATTTGTGACTACGCCGACTCTCACAAGAATGACGATTGGCAGAAGTATGCTGCTATGATGGCAGCAGCGTACGCAAAAGAACTCCTAGGTATTCTACAACCTCGAATCGTTGCAGCAGAGAAGAAATTGGGTGATACGCTGAAGGGTCAGTAGCGCCATTCAACCTCAGAAATCAAATTCGTCGTTGACTTGGAGAAAACCGTAGGACTAGAAAAGCGCGTCGTTGAACACATCGCTGCGGTCGGCGAAGTCATTGAAGAAGTCAAATTGAAACAGCAAGCGAATTATGATGAGTTGAAACATGACAAAATATTGAATTGGCTGGCTTCGAGTGATCATTCATCTCTGCAGAACAAATTGCAAAGCGAACGTCTCGCAGGAACCGGACAGTGGGTTCTCCAACTCGACGAGTTCCAGACCTGGCTAGCAAAAGGGAGCCAAGCGCTATGCTTTACTGGCCCACCAGGTGCAGGGAAAACACATCTTGCTTCTCTCGTGATCCACTATTTGCAGGCTACGGATTTTCATACACCACAACCATTGGTTGCATACATGTATTGCAACTACCGGGAACAGGAGATGCATCATATGAAGCACTTCATGGCCGTACTGTTAAAGCAACTCATCCGAGCAGTGAGATCAGTCCCAAGGAACCTCGAGAAGCTGTTCAACCGTTACGAGCGAATGAATACACAGCCTTCTTGGGAAGAACTCTGGGGAATTCTTGAGGAGATAATATCGACCAACGAAAGATGTTTTATCGTCGTTGATGGATTGGATGAAATACGAGAGGATGAGCACCGAGACTCGCTCCTACGCGTTCTGGAGCGATTTCGGGCACGATCTGGGGCTAACATCTTGCTCACCTCTCGGTACATTCGTCACCTTGTCGACGTTTACGAGGGCCATGGATATCCACAAATAGATATCAGAGCCTCCCGAGAAGATATGCTTCGTTTTCTTGACGATCGTATTCCGCAAGTGTCGCCAGTGCTGAAGCGTAACTCGGCACTCCATCAAGAAGTCCGCACGGCAATTATACTTGTCGCCAATGGGTTGTTTCTTGTAGCCATGCTACATGTCACTTCTCTGAAGGGAAAAGTCAACATAAAGCAGATTAAAGAGGCTCTACACGACATGTCCGCCGGTGGAGATGCCTTGCTCAAAGCCTACGAGAAGAGTATGGAGATGATTCAATCTCAGGAGGCAGAAACTCGATCCCTTGCCATGACCACTCTTTCTTGGATAGCTTTCTCACCCTCCACGCTCACTCTCGGTGGGCTTCAACACGCAATAGCTGCAGAGATTGGGACTATTGAGCTCAATAGCGATAATGTGACGGACCCTGAAATCATCTTGTCAACATGTGCTGGCTTGGTGACTCTACAACACACAAGTAACCTCCAGGGTCCTGTAGTTACAGTGCACCTGGTCCACGAAACGACGCAGGCATACTTGACTAAGACGAAAGACCGCTGGTTCCCAGGAGTCGATGTAGGACTTGCTCAAATATGTTTGACATACCTCAATTACACGGTTTTCGGCTCGGGGGCTTGCACCACTTGGACATCTTGGAACGACCGCGATGCATTATTTCCACTGTATAGAAGCATTGCATATGGACTAGGCAACTACATTGGTGTGAGGCATCCCGAGTGCAGACAACTTCTGGAAAGACTTTATTTGAGCAATCACCATGCTCAATCATGCCTCCAAGCTTACTTTTCCGGGGGCAAGGTGCCTGACTTTAGTCTCATGACCAATTCTGAACTTCGGAGCTTTGCAGAGGGAAACGCTCTATTCCTTGCGATAAAGCACAAATTATTTGACATGATACCGTTTCTCATATCTCACGGGCTGGAGCAGCGGTATGAGATCCACGGCCTTGTTTCGGAGCTTGGTGATGCAACAGATCAGGAATTCAGCCTGGTGCACTACGCGGTCCGGAGCAACTTTCCGGAATGCATTCAAATACTGGTCGCGACACCTGGCGTAGACTGCGATGCGCTAGATGCCGTAGGCCGAACAGCTTTGTCGTATGCTTGTGAGTCGGGTTACCTTGAAAAGGTGCAGTTGCTGTTGGGGTTGGACATCGGCGTCGAATGGTCACCAGGTTTAGAGTATTATTTCCACAATCGTATCGATACTGGTCCACCAGTCAGCAAAGCCAATCTCAACCACCAGGATCGATTCGGTAGGACCGCACTTACTTACGCTTTGGCCGTTGAGAATGACTCTGGCCGCATGACCACCGCACTGCTGGGAATCGATGGCATAGATTGTACAAGCCAGGACCAGATCGGGCGATTCCCGATCCACTGGGCAGCTGAAAGCGGTGTCATTGAAAATGTCCGTCAACTTTTGATGCAGCCTGGTGTTCCGCTCCAATTGCACTTGCACGATGGCGCCGGAAGAAGTCCTCTCTCCTATGCCATTGACCGACAGCATATCGGCGTCGCTAGAGCATTGATTGCTCTTCACGAAGCAGAAGTCGTCACTCCTGAACTTGTTGGTGAAGCATTTGCGTCGATATCATCTCTCGACAACAACAGGTACGACGAATTCTCGAGTGAGCTTCTAAGCAAACTTTTGGTAGAGAAAAGTCCATTCGTCGATGCCTATGGTTCGACTATGGTCCACATAGCTGCACGAAGTGGTTCGTACGAAAAGCCGCTTCTCAAGACGTTGCTTTCCATACCCGGAATTACGGTGAATCGGGTGGACGCGAATGATCGAACAGCCCTCTGGCACTGCTTCGACGAGCAAGACAAAGAAATGTGTCAAATGCTACTCTCTCATGACAAGGTCGACATCAACAAGTGCGACAGATATGGGAACGCACCTATTCACCTAGTTACGAAGTGGGGAGATGAAGAGTTACTGTCATCTCTACTCTCGAGACCGGAGATTTGTTTTAGCAACGAAGACTTCTTTGGTACGCCGCTACACTATGCTACTTACGGACAACACACGGAAAACGTACAACGCCTACTAGAGGCGTACAAAGCCAGAGGATGCAACATAAACATAAGAGGAAAGAAAATGTGGCCAACAAATCCCAATACCTTAGCGGCCAAGAAGTTTCGCTCGTGGTTCGCACAAGACATGCCCTGGTCAGCTGAAGAAGGCGCTGATGGAGATGAACATGATTTGGCACAGGAATTGCTCGTGATTGCGGCCGCGAACGATAATCCAACGTGCTTCACTCTGCTAGACTCCACCCTGAATGCCTGGGCTTCTTTACCCCGACTGTGGAGACGGAAATGCCTGCTCGCAGCCGCAGAGAGTGGTGGTGACGCCACACTTAAGCACATACTCCAAATCTTACGCGAAGACGAGCATACAGAAAAATCGGCACCCAATGTTATCCATCTAAGCCGACAAAGTTGGAACAGTGTCGATATTTTTGATCTTGCTCGCAGGGTCACGGCTCGAGAACTGAATTCATGGGATACAGACGGGCAAACAGCCGTTCATGCAGCAGTCGACCGCAAAGACATGCGCGCAGTACGTATCTTCCTGGCGTTGGGCAGCGATTTCATGGCGAAAAACATGGCGGGTCAAGTTGCAGAGGATTACATACAGACCGTGATCGATGACTTGGACAAAATGAACCATTGGGTATATTCTTGTCAGATTCGAAACTACTTGTCGGAAAAGTATGAGGCAATTAGTGAGCTGTGAACGAGAGGTATGAGCATCCTACGTAGTCTGTCTTTGCGGAGCGTAAGACGCACGTTGCAAAACGCATCGATGCCGTTGGAACATTTGAGCTTTACAACCCCACTTCTCAAAACCATCCTTTCTTTGTGCGGGGAATTACTCAACTGTTGGACTAGCAGGTAGCAACCAATCAGAGCCGAACGAAGTCGAGCAACAAGCTCCTCCTCAACGGTGTACCCATCTTCTGCCTAGTCTTCCTCTAAGGCTTGATTGCTGACTAGTACGCTTGATAGTGTACTTTTCTCAAAGTTTAAGCTGGTCCAAGCTCGTTTGTATTTACAAATTGAAAATTCTGTCCGAGGAAATTTGTTAAATTTGACAACTGGAGGTAGTTCGACCCTTCGGTTCATGAGAACAACCTTGCTGGGGGGGTGCTTTATTCCAGTGGACTCCTCGAGACGACACATTGGCCAAGGTGCCCCAGGGCAGCAAAAATCAGTACAGAGCCCTGGTCGTTAGATGCCGGTCAACGGCCCTGCAGTCTCAAGATGGGGGCCAGCCAGTTCCCGTCGTCGCCCTACACTCTATTATCCTATTGGGGCTAGATCGAACGATAACAGCTCTGAAAAGTATGCCTTGCTTGTCGCAGAAGTGCAAAGGCAATGCAACGTTCGGTCAAGACCGAAGCACGGTGTGAATACGAACCAGCTAGGCCAAGCATTGTGCAGGTGAAAGGTGTAGAGGTGCACGGCCCACCTCATGGCTCTCCGACATCCGAACGCTAGCCAATCAAAATTCGCCATGGACGTCATTGCGCTGACTGCGCTAATCCGATTTGGGAGAAAACCTTACAGACCCACAGTCTCACCAGACGGCAGAGGGCTGAGCACGAGGCTGAACCAAGTGATGTGAGCCCAGCGGTCGATCTTGGTGGATGTGCAATCCAAGCTAGATAGCAGGCCAGGGAAAGATATAAGGCAGCCAAGTCCCACAGTTTCTCTCCATATCCAAACTCAAAAGCTTTCCATTCAAGCTTCAAGATCCACACTCAAACCATAAAGTATCATTCTTGACTCGAACAATTCCATCATGTCGACTTCCAACACATCTACCTCCGACATGTCTTCATCTTCAAAGAGCAGGGAAAACACCCCACCCTACACCTCCGAAGGAGGACTTCATCTCGTAGTCGACTTCGCATGGAGCAAATTCCGTAATACCGTCAGCGAGAAGAACGGCGATTACACCAAACCGTTATACATCCAGCATTTCCGCCCGACCAAGCCTCAGCTCAGATTCGAGACAGTGGCCAATGGCGAGAACTTCGCAACTGGCATCATTCACAACTTCCAAATCCAGGGTGACTGCACCATCCGCGGCCATGACATCCACATCAAGCCCCTCAAGCGCTTGAAGACGCAGTACAACTATCTCTCGCGCGCATTTGCGACCCCAGAGAAGCCTAGAGGCGTACCCATCACATGGAAGGCGAGCTGCAACTTGAAGCGATGGAATTTCATCTGCTTTGACGAGGCGCAGAATGCTATTGCTAAATTCGCACTCAATGTCTGGGGCGTCAAGGAAGTCGGAAATCTTTACTTCGAGAAGCCCAAGGAGTTGATCAGCGACGAAGTCAGAGACGAGGTCGTCGTTACGGCCTTGACTATTGTTTATGTCATGATCACTAGGGTGAACAACCCTCTCAATCTAATCGGCGCTGCCTTCGCAAAGCCCGGCAAGGTCGATACGTTGGAGGAAGATGTGTCTCCAGAGAGGACTCCGGTCGCAGCGCCGACAGATACTAAGGAGGTAGCCAACAAGACTGGGGCTGCTGAAACAGCTGCTCCAATTGGCTCAGCAGGAAAGATGGATGATGGTGTTATAAGATAAACAATGATTGGGAAGACCAGCTTAGATTCTTTTTGTCACATAGATCTCCTTGTTATGTACGATTTGAGTAGCGGATTCCCCTTTTTGTAGCCATTATACCATAGTTTAGCTTTTCTAATTCAGTGTTCACTGTCTTGATCGCAGTTGAGAACACTTGAGGAATACTTTGCCGTCCATCCAACTGTAATCAGTCTCAAGGACAAAATGATATTAACATCTTTGCTTAGTAAATACTTGCTATGCTGTCTTGATAAATCACACTGTTTCCGCCCATAAAGAAGCTCAAACAATAACAAACTGCCCCACCGGACGATTATCAAAAACAGCAGGAGGCATGCTTCCTTGAATCCCAAGACGCTCAAACGAATTCAACGACCTCGCTGAAAGCCCAAGTATCAACGTCTCACATCTCGACTGGCCTATCCCAACCAACAAGCAGTAACACGTGCTGACCCATCCCTGAGTCGGGATCGCCTCGCCAGCAGGCACACGCTGCGTCGCCGGCGTCGTCTCGCCATGCATAAACCTCCCCGTATACGGCCGGAGATGGGTGTCCGCAACAATAGGAATCCACTGCTCCGACGCCGCGTCATCACCCAGCTCGTAGATGGTCCGCTGCGGTCCCGACTCACTGGCTTCGTGCCGCATTCTGAGCGCCGCGGGCACCAGTTTGCCTTCCACCATCAACTCGCCCGTCTTTTCGTAGGCTCCGAGGAGCTTGAGATGGTGGACGAAAGGATCCGCATCATACAGGGACCCCTTCTGCGCATGCAGCGGCTGATAAGATATCGGGCCTTCGACGCTCGTCCAACTCCACGTCGGCGCCACGGTGCCAGGCAACGGCTGTGCAAACTTGTACTCCTTGTTGTGTGCTGGGTTCCACACGAGCGTCTCGATGAGGTTGTCCTTCCACATTCCGTAGATGGGTGTCCAGCGCGTCTTGGCCGCGATGCGGCGCATGACTGCCTCGATCGCGGGGAGTCGGTCAGAAGCATATGTAATCTCGCGTGACGAGAAGTCTTCCACAAGTCGTGTCCATGATAGGTTTGGCCCGTCGTCGAGTCGAGTTGACCATGAGTGCCCTAGATGTGCTGGATCGGCACCCTCCCACGCAGAGCTGCAACGGCATTCGAATTTCAAGGCGGCCTGCGTGAAGAAGATGTTGCGCTTGCTCAGTAGGCGTTCTTGCCAGATCCAAGCTCGCGTTGATACCTTTCCGTAGTCTCCGCCATGGTTCTCCTTTCCGAGTGGGATGGCACGGCGTCGGAAGTGTGCTTGGAATGAAGACGATCCATCCAGGTTCAGATCCACTTGATAATGATTCCACTGAGCGTCTCTCGGCTTGAGAATGCGATCATTTTCCGTGGTAGCCGACGCTGCGGTTATAGTGAGCGTAGAGTTTCCGTATATGTCTCCCATTTTTGGTGCTTGAACTGCAAAATCTCCTCCTGGGCCTTGAACAATGCAGAGACGATCAATCCTATCAGGGTCAGTCAACTTTAATTCAAAACTTCAGATCAAGTTCGTACGTACCAAAGGTAATCGATGTTCAATTTTCGAGCCACTGTAACGACGTCCTGGAAGAGCGGAGGTAGATCGGAATACCTCATTTCTTGCTTTCTTGCTGCTAAAGTTTCTGGATTGGTGAGATATATGCTTGGGCTCATAGGACCCCAGCAGTAACTGAGACATACATATTCAGCCACAGTATCCTTCGGTTCTACCAGCTGAAGACCATCTTGAGTTGGAGCTCTGAGCCAAATGACACGATCAGGCAGTACCGGCCGGGATACCTCGCTGTTGCAAGGCGGGTGGTGTAACTTGCAATAGTCTAGCTGGCGCTTGATGAAGTTGAGGCTGTCATCGTCCCCTGCATCAGCGTATCGAGCGGTCCCGGTCCCGAAGCGGTCATTCAGCTGATTCAGGACTATTGCCACATTGCCTAGAGGACTTTTTCAGTAAAGCAACACTATGAGAGAATTTCGCACTGGAAAAAACTTACTGTTCGCAATGTGTTGATTGATTGGGACACTGGGCCGATATATCTCAATCTCGATACCTGGCTTATCAGGAAACACGAGATCCAATTCCATATTCAAACTTCCTCCCTGTGGCATAGTATATCCCGGGGCCTGATAGTCCTTCACAGTAACGGTTTTGCCATGCAGTAGCCGTACAACGACGGGTAGACCACTAGCAACAAAAAGCCGCATGAAGGACTCTTCTTCCCAGCCAGGGTGCATCTGGTTCAGCGCAATGCAGATTATCGTGCAGTAGATACATCCTGTCTGTGCGGTTTGTAGAATGGCTTTTGCTTCTTTGATTTTGATCTCGCCAGAAGGAGTGTTTGGGGGGACATTGTATTCTTTTCGCGCCCAAGTATCAAGAGTGAGGCCATCGGTTGTATGAGATGTCAAGGATGGGTTGAGGTCCTTGCAATTTTGACAGCCAGCGACATTGACTCCGAAGCCCGAATGTACTACACCAGGTTGTGGTTGCGGTTCTTCATATTGTTGAGGGGGATTTTGTGTTGCGATTTGGCTTGGCTGGGGAGCTTGGCTTGCGGGAGGAGCAGATTGCTGCTGTGAAGTAGTCGCTTGCGAAGGCTTACTTTTCTTGTCGAACTTACGAAATAATTTCTTCATAATTTGGCAGATAGGTATGGGAAACTGTAGATGCGCATACCATCAACCAGATTCTCGAACTGACAAGAATTTCTATTTTTGGCGTCCTAGATCTGGGTATCAGGTGCGGGGCGTACGAGGTGCGAAATGCGAGGTACGGCGATCTACGCCAGACACCCCGCATTGTCCGATTTGGACAAGTCCATTGTTTCCCCAGGCTAAACAATTGATATGTAAAATTTGGGTTAAACGGTTCCATCCATTGCAGATTCCAGGAGCACATGAAAGGCTCCACGTGTATACAAATAAGAGAAAGACTTGTCTTCATATAATGCTTCCTGCACGGCCGACGGTCAATTGATAAAGTGCGCAATGCCTAATTTAGAACAGAATTCCTGGCTTTTAAACTTATCAGACTGAATCTCCAGTGCCAAGAAGAAAGTAACATCGAAAGTAAGTGGTATATACAGAGCTTTCTTTTTCCTGATCTCATCCTTTAGGCATTCTAGTCTATCGCATCAATGTCCATTACAATCAACCGACTACCCACAAGTTCCAAACTGCGGCTGGCAACCCCAGTTAACCCTACAATATTCATCCGAAGTTCCGCACCAACCATACTCTGAGCAGCACCTTCCGAATGTAGATCCTTGACATGTCCTGCCGCTCCCATCTGCTCCACATCGGCCATTGGTGCTTACATTCGTTGGCACGGGAGTGGGTGTGGGCGTGGGAGTAGGCGTAGGTGTAGGCGTTGGTGTGGGAGTCGGAGTTGGGGTTGGAGTAGGAGTCGGAGTTCGTACAATTGATGAGGAAACAGGGACTGAAGAGCTGGGACTAGGCACTGGGATTGAGGATGATACAGGGGGCTGGACACCGTCACAGAATCCGAATCCAGCGCGGCATCCGGTACCACAGTAGTCCAAGCCGTTTCCGCAATAGTAAAATTCCGAGCAGCAACGCCCGAAAGTAGATCCGCCACAAGTTGTGGAATTTCCGCATTGGCCGTTGACAGAAGGGATTAGTGTGCCGGAAGGAAGAGGTGGTAGAACAGAAGAGCTGGAAGGCACAACGACTGAGCTTGAAGATGGCCTAACGATCGAGCTTGATGATGGGGATGGAGTAGGCGTAGGAGTTGGAGTTGGAGTAGGAGTGGGTGTGGGCGTTGGTGTTGGCGTAGGTGTCGGAGTCGGCTCAGGAGCAGCATCACCACACCGGCCGTACTCTGGTTGGCAGCCCACGAGAAGAGCACAGTGCTCAAAATCCGTTCCGCAGTATCCATAGGAACTGCAGCATTGATTGTTCGCGCATCGCTGCCCGCTGAAATCTGATCCACAACGGCCAGTATTTTGGCGAGGGAAAAGGTGGTTGAGAGATCGAGCGAAGAGGTTTGGCGATGTCGCGTTGCGCTTCTCAAATGAAAGAGAGGCTTCATGGCTCAATTCATCCCTGGCATCAAGCTCTGCTGTCAAGACAAAGTTGTATTTGGCTTTGAGAATTGGATCCACAGAGGCTGAAGCTCCCGAGAAGCTCAAAGCTCCCGCAAGGACGAGTGAAGTCCAGCGCATGTTGAATTGAATGAAACGCTGATTCAGGGGATGAAAAAGGACAGACGCTGAAATCTAGAGGAATGGATCAAGGTATATAACGCAAGCCTTCAACATTATGCGGGAACTGCAAAAAGTCACGTAGGCGAGCAGGAGCGGCTTGCGGGTACAATTAAGAAGATAAGAATCCGAGCATCTTGGCCAAGTATACAAACGGTGACACGAGGCTCACATGGACCTGGTAAGATCGAGATGAACCAATGGAATTGTAGCTCCAAGCAAATGGCTTAATAAATGCTGCGCGTTTGATAGATGTACAAACTTCAATGGATTCCCACGTTATTGTTAATTTGGAGATGATCAGATCAGAACGGTTGTGGGGCCTTCGGCGGCTGCAGTTCTGGCGAACTATAATAGAACAGATTGATTTCTCTAGAATAATACGGGCGAGGCTTCATTTCCAGGGGATGACTTTCCGCTCGGGAACTGTGTCCCTGGATAAGACTCATGTTGTGTAGATCTTGCTCTGATTCAGTGGTCCAGTGTGGTGGCTCGCATGAGCCACACGAGCTGTGGTAGGCGGCCATACCAACGACCAGGTGGGGCATCTTGAGTTCCCTTGGCAGCGATCAAAACGCCGTTGTGCGTATATAAAGGCTCATTTGTTTCAGGGTCAATTGGTTGAAAAGCCTAAATGCGAATGCCGCCAGTGCCGCTAGAGTGACTGCCGAGTTCGGGTGATGACGACGATAGCGGGGCAGTACGATGGAAACCATTTTCTAGAAAGTATGTGAGATGCAAGGCACCGTCTTAGCTATCGCATTACCGGGTAAGCTCATGGGACAGGCTGGCTTCCATCGCGGAGCGCATCTGGGGGGTATTTACTGCGATACAGCTCAAGAACCTCAGCAACTTGGAAATGCCCAGAAAAGGTCATCAGATAGCGATAATACCAGATCCGAGCACAATTTTACCCATGCGAATGGTTGTATGGTCGTATGAGTGCTGTTACTTGCATTGTGTTCAATCCTCTGTGGCAGGCTCAATCCTCAACATAAGTCCTTACCCTCGAGCGGGCTAACGAATTGGTAATATAATGCGAGAACAAGGAGAGTGATCGCAAAAAACTTCATTATTTCGTCATGGCCATACTGCACTGTGGAGTGAGTTCGGATGAAGGAGAAGTGTCCGACCCTGTTGCTCCCTGAAAAGGTTGTGACCCTGGGTCGACGCGCTAGCCAGCCACAATCGCGCAATCATGTGACCCAATCTTTAGGTCCATCGCCATGAAAACATGCCCATCTCCATACATTTCGTTGTGTGAATGCGATTTGCAACTCCGGGAATACAGCAGTAATCTTGGTTTGTGCCGATGCAAAAATATTATCGGCATCTTGGGTGAACTCAGAGACAAGCCCCACCGCCAGTGACATACATGAGGAAGTCAGAGCCCAATGATTAATTGCTATGGGATTTAAGATTGTTCGAGATTTGGAGACAGTTCCTTGAGTTTGACATCGATACGTATTACACCTCTCACGGTATGAGAAGATTGCTGGTTTAGCTACTCATCAGACGGTCTTTTCTACACACAAAGATCGACGTTGTGACATCATGATCTCTGTTACCAGTATCAGTAGCAAGCAAACCTTGTCTCAAAACCGAATTGCATGGACAAGGTCGGCACGATGGGCAACCTGGAGGTACGTCCCTGAAAATGTCCAATAACCTGGCCTACTCAAAATTACACTGAAGTACGGTACACTAGCATCTGCTTGCTGTCAGGGACAGCCACTGTTAACTTACAGTGTCTCTCCCACGTGTATTTGGCATATTGGCTGCATGATCGTATCCAGGTTCGCGGTTGACTGCGGGGTGTCGTGAGACTGTCCATACCTAGACCGGCCCGCGCCCAGGGACATGTGATGTAAAATTATTATAACATACGGAAATGACATTGCTACTGTAAACTTGAACTGTGCGACAAGAGGCTTGGGGATGTGCACGTTGTTGCCAAGAGGGATGGAGTGCCCACAACGTTCGGCAGCACGGAAGGCAGAGAACGACCGGAAGGAGTATACCAAGAGTAAATAGAAGTCTTCTTAAAGGCCTTGAAAAGATTCGAGGCTCTAAAAAGCTTAGCCAGTCAATAGCAGATACAATTTCTGCTTACTTTTTTAGTTCTGCTTGTGAAGAAACATTCCCTTTCCTCACAGTAGTTTAGCATCATCGAAGCATTTTCTTCATACTGGTGGCTAGTAAATTGAATCTTTCTGCGCGTGAAAGTTACAAGCAGCTTATTTATCATAAATATGTAACAGATATAAGCGAAGGGACCTTGTTTGCCCAAGAATTAAGTATTCATTATGCAGAGGAGCACTGAAGACTTCATAGGAAAGCTCTGGGCCAAGTTCTAACAGCAAAACTTAATGTAGAGACAGGATGTTTGAGCCAGAACGAAGCGTTCCAACCAAAGAGCCTTCATGGAGGTAGCGGCAGCCCATTTGCCAGCGTCCCATTACATGGCGCATCCAAATCCCTCTGCGCAATGCTTTGCACCACTTTATCTCGATAGCCAATAAGCACAGCCTCGCCATTAGGTTCGTACTTGCTCCAGCCCAGCTTCGGTAGGCCATTGATAGGATCTTCCGCAAACGCTAACCAAAAGTCCTGCATCTTCTCACTGACCCGTTTCTCGAATTCCGTTCCATTTCCCCTGGCAATTCCATATGTTCCAAAGATGAGCG
Organism: Pyrenochaeta sp. DS3sAY3a; assembly: GCA_001644535.1. Taxonomy (NCBI): domain Eukaryota; kingdom Fungi; phylum Ascomycota; class Dothideomycetes; order Pleosporales; family Cucurbitariaceae; genus Pyrenochaeta; species Pyrenochaeta sp. DS3sAY3a. Next base: position 542,226 of record KV441651.1, on the reverse strand, counting down.
GCAAATCAGAAGAGTGGTATGCATTCATCCACCAAAGTGGCGCAATGTTGCTGAAATTTCCGCCGTAGAGATAGCGGAAGGTGGTTGCGTTCGTTGCGTAGCGCCCTTTTATGATTTCGGCTGATGGACAGAGGAAAAATTGAGCAGTCATCAAATCTACGCCTGCTTGGTCGGGACCAGCCTCGCGGTTGTATGGCAAGAAGCCCGCGCCCTCATTTGTGGTAGTGCCTATGATGGCCGGTTTTCGCGTATAATTCCCTGCAAAGACTCGCGCTGTGTAGTTTGAGAACCTCGTGTTATTGTCCACAATAGGAGAGAAGACCACCGTTGACGTTCCTGTATCTGCTCCTGCTTTCAAGTACGATATGATTGCAGATGCGTTCACGTTCCGCATGCAATCTATTTCAGCTTCTGCGCTACGGTTGCTGCACCCGAAATCCTTTGCAACGGAAGTAAAGTTTGTTTGCCCAACATCGGGATTTTCGAGTGGCAAGAGGGATGTTCCAGAATTCAGAATGAAGCTCGAGACAATGGGGTCGTTTTGGTACGCGAAGTTGTAGTCATCGGCTGAGATTGCACCTGCAGACTGACCCCAGAGCGTGATGCGATTTGGATCACCTCCAAAATTGGCAATGTTGTCGCGGACCCATTCAATTCCCAGTCTTTGATCTAGTAGACCGAGATTCTGCTCTGTAAGTGGAAGGCCTGCTGCGTTGGGAAAGCCAAAGATGCCCAGACGATAGCTTTTTAGTTATTAGCATGTCAACTGTTAGTTGCTGCTTGATCATCTTACTTGATTCCCACTACAATATGCTTTCTACTTCTTTCGATCCACTGACTCGGATTCTGGTAAGGCACAGATCCTCCGCCTGCCGTGAAACCGCCCCCATAGAGCCAAACAAGAACTGGCAAAGATGTTGTTTCACCCACCTTACCCTGGCTCTCGTTCCATGGTAGCCAAACATTTACAGACAAGCAATCCTCCCCTTGATAACTCTCGGGCTTGATCAAGAATTCCGGAGCGTCGGACAAGTAAATATTTGGTGGTGCATTCTCGTCACTCTGAGGCTGAGGACATGCATGGCCAAACCTCTTTGCTTGGGTGATTTCCGACTCTTTCGATTTGCGCAAGGGTGGGAGCCAACGTAGCGGTCCAACTGGCTGTTCTGCGAAAGGTATTCCAAGAAATTGTGCAATATGTGGTGTGTTATGATTAACGAATCCTTGCACGATGCCAGATGTCGTGTCAATATCAAGGGAACTACCAGCGATTCGCGCTGAGAACCGGATGATGCCAAACACAGTCGCTAACTTGGTAAACATGCTTGAAAATATCAAGAGATGGACAAGGCGAGAAAGCCATGATCTGAGATGATTCGACTTTTTACGAGTCTTTACTTCAAGTCAGTCACTAACTCTATTTCGTACACATAATCTATTAGATTACCGGACCGTTAACCGCCCGGATGCCATTCCTTGCTAGGTTCAAGACGGAGTCCTTGCGCTGCATTTCGTACCGCGAATCACAACGTCCATCATCGCTGCGAAGATGAGAATTCGAAGAGCCACGAGCTACAGAGGATGTTCCATAATGGAATAGCATAGCATCGCAATGGTGGCGTCTTGTGGTAGATACAATGCCCCGTGTCGAGGTTGCCGAAACCCTTTCGGCCCGTGCGCCGTTCTCCACACATTCCCCCACCTTCTGTCGGTGTTCGCGCCGATGGTAATTCGTCATAAGCGGCCATGAAGTGCGCCAAATCCTCAAAACCCCAGTAAAAGTCAAATATACTCAATTTTCTAACTTCAGGATCATATCAAAATGAAGGTTCTCATCACAGGTGCAGGCGGTTTCGTAGGCCAAATCCTGGCCAAGAAGCTCATTGAAACGGATCCTACCACTGAACTCATACTCGCGGATGTCAAAGTACCTCCAAATCCAACAACGTCGAAAAATGTCCAGACCACTGCTGCGGACCTCACAGACGTATCAGCAAGCGAGGCCCTCATAGCGCAATCACCAGATGCGGTATACATCCTCCACGGCATCATGTCCAGCGGCTCGGAAGCCAACCTTGAATTCGGCCTAAAAGTCAACTTTGAATCCGTACGGCAACTTCTGGACGTTATCAGGACCAAGAGGCCGGGAATCAAAGTAGTCTTCACATCCTCGTGTGCGGTCTTCGGGCGCAAAGCGGTCCAGACAGTTGCAACAGAGACCGATATTGTGCCCATGCCGGAATCCAGCTACGGCACGCAAAAACTCATGATCGAGTTCTTGCTCAACGACTACTCCCGCCGTGGTCTCATTGATGGGCGAATTGTCCGCCTTCCAACCATCTTCGTGCGTGCTGGTGCACCAACAGCCGCGGCATCATCCTTCGTTTCTGGTATCGTTCGAGAACCTGTCCACGGAGAGGAGAGCGAGTTGCCCGTAGATCCAAAGATCGGCATCTGGCTTGCCTCACCGCGTACACTTGCTACGAACTTGGTACACGCAATCAAAGTCCCAGGCGAGAAGTTTGGACACTTCAGACAGGTGCTTCTCCCGGGGTACACAGCGACCAGTGAGGAAATCCTTAATGCATTAGAAAAGGTTGCCGGTAAGGAGGTTCGCGACCGTGTAAAAGAGAAGAGGGACGAGACTATCCAACGAATCGTGTTGAGTTGGCCTGCGAAATACGATACAGCTAGGGCGAAGGAGCTTGGGTTCAGTGAAGATGTGGGTCTAGAACAGACCATCCGAGATTTCATTGAGGGTGAAAAGCAGACGTCTTAGGTTTCGAAGTTACCGACCACTTTGAAAATTGTGGGTAACTTTGATAAAAGAAAGGGTTATCGTTAAGCAGATCCGAGCTACATAGTATGCAAAGCATCTACTACGTAAAATTCACAGTGGTAGAACTGTGGCTGTTACTACATCTGTGCATCCTCTGCTTGAATTCCGTCCTATGATATACGAATAATCTTGTAAAATTTCGGACTCTTTAAAACTGCATCTTTGTGATGCATCTCTCCAGAGTAGTGTAGATGATCTTTAGGTACCTAATTTAGGTCAATGTACTCACTGTAAATATTACATATTCAATTTTCTTCTCGACTCTCGATTGAACTAAGACCTCGAAACTCATCGAGTATGTGCGTGAACTAAATAAGAACGCTCGTTACATGGAGAAGGCAAACATATTAATTATGAAGTAAATGCTCAATGTACATTCAGAATCTTATGACACAAGTCACTTCAGCTTAGTTGATTGGAATATTATGTGAATCTCCTCATCCTCACTCAGCCGCACTGTGCTGTTCCTGACCGGAAGACGACATGTTTTTGATGATTATCGTTGAATTGCATTTTGTATTCTACTTGTACTAAAATAGACAGAATTTAAGACTGGTCCTTTGAGTCCCTGCGGCATTTTTGATCATTGATCGGAAAATATCCGTAGTTCAGCATGTTCACAGTACGTTAATTGGTTTCATATCTCGTTTTCCGATCCTCGATCCAAAAAGTACAAAGTACAGTGTACAGCAAAGCACTCCAGTGCAATGCTACTCGATCGTGGTAACTGGTAAGATGCTCGTGAGTCGACGTGGTGGGACAGTGTACGAAGAAAGTTCTAGGAGGGAGGAAGAGTGCAATGATTATCAAACTTCGAAAATATTTAGTTGCACCATTTTACTATAAGGTACTTCGAGGCCGACAGCGCAATTCATGGAGAAATCTATCCCAACGGTTTTTCAGTCTATAAACGCGCTGGACAAGTAGATGAAATAGTTTCAGCAGCACAGTACTTACAAAATAGACTTTAGTCTTAGACCTAAATCGTAACTATTCACAAAATGCATTCCTTCTTCCAGATCAAACCGCTACTCAACACATCATCAAAACATCGTACCAGAATGTCCCACACACTTGTCCTTGTTCCAAACCTCCCTCCTGCATCCACACTATCACACACTTATCCGTGTGCACCCTGTCCATCCAGTCACAAAGTGTAACAACCTCACCTGCACATACATTCATACATAGATTTAAGAACCAACCCACCCAACACCTCAGATCAAAACCAACATCAAACATCATCATGAAGTCGACATGTCAAACACACACCTGACCCCGAACAGGCCCCAATCCTCCCAAGGCGCAAAAAGCTTCCCGAAACAGCCCGCAATCCTGCCACCGCCGATCCTCGCATCCCAAACCAGTAGTACTTGGCACCTGGCTACCCACAGCAAATTCGCCCAGTCTAGATACGACAACAGACACACCATCAGATTCGACATCGGCGACTACGTGCACGTCGCTTCGCAGCCGCGAGGATCTACATACATACCATGTTTGCACCCCTTGCCTGCTCTACCTTCCTTGCCCCCAACCAGGAACACACCCCGTCGCTCACGTCGAGGTCACGCGTCCGCAGAGGTCCCAGGTAAGTGGGTAGGTAGACTGTAGAGAAAGTAATCCCACCAACCCCGAACACTTTTTGCTCGCTGCAAAATTGCGATCTGCCGGACGCCCTGGTATCCGGGCGGCAGTCCAACCACACCAAAAGTCATCTGTAGACGTTTGGCCATTCACTCCGAGTGCAACGAAGACTGAGACCGAGCCTGCCAAAAGGGATAACGCTCTTCGTAGCTCGTGGCCAACGGCTTCCTTCGTCGCGCTCGCTTTACTACAAAACGTACATGCGCACATACGCATTCGGTAGTCTGCTTGCTTGCTTGCTGGCTGGCGCAAGCGTATTACGGGCCGAACGAACGTCAGTCCAGTCGGTACTAAAGCAAACCCTTCCCCCCCAAAAACGGGTTCCGTTTCAATTTACAGGGCGAGGCGAGAGAAATCAAAGTCGCTAGACCAGAATGGATACACGCACATGTAGATACAGCTAGAGGCAGACCGATCCAGCCAGCCAGCACACTAGAACGCCGACTGAAAACAGCCTTGGTACTGCTTCCTTCGTACGAACCGGGAGTATCCTTCACACCAAACAAGTCGTAGCAACACGCATGTGACAACTGCCAGACCCCCTACCACCCCTACCCATCCCTACCTATGTATCCTCAGCACTCGAGTCCCCCCCAACGCCCCTCGCAAAAACGATCGCCCTCGCTTCCCAGCGCCGCCAGCCGCCAGCCTCCAGCCAGACCAGCCCAAGCGAAACCACGTAGTCGATGTTTCCCAAACCGGTGCACCTCGGCGATGTCAAGAGCAAGGGCGGGTAAGGGTGCTTACATAGTCTGGCGAGACTTGGAGACTCGAGGCTCGAGCAAAAGCACACAGGCACGCACGACTCATGAGCCACACGCGCTGGGCATACACGGCACCCTGCGCAGCGGGAGCGAGACATGCTCGCCACGAGGTGGCTGGCCTCTACTTGAGCTTGGGTTCAAAACTAATCAACGTAGACTCGAACTTGTCAAGTCCAAAGTCCAAGTCTAAAGTCGACGTTTGTTCGTTGGTGGCATGGCTAGGGTCGCTCGATCGATAGTACGGCCGCAGCGGCCGCTACTCCCGTGATGATAAAGGAGGTTGGTCTACCTACAGGAGAATGGGGACGTGGATGCGGATTCAGGAGAAGTAGAGGCACAGAGAGCGCGCGCGAGAAACTGTTGAACGCTTACATACATACATACCGCGTATGTACTTGGGATATGCGGCGCGCGAGACCGTAGGATGGGAGCTGGGACACAGACACACAGACAGACAGACACGAAGCGCGAAGGCGCGAAGGAATGGTATCTGCGATGGGGGATGGGGATGGGGATGGATTGGATTGGATTAGATTAGGAAGCATTGCAGTTGAGTTCGGTTCAGTTCGGTTGGTGTGTCTGTGTGTCCATGTCTGCGTGCTTGTGTGTGTGAGCGGTGCATAGGTATCTCAATCCTCGCAATCTGGCTGGCCCAAAGTGGCATGTTTTATCAAGATACAGATACAGATGGGGGTGTCATTCCAGCTGAGGATACCTACCTACCCACGCACACATTCGCTCGTGGCAAAGCCCGCCAACAAACCCAAACCAACCCAACCTACCCGTTCGACAGACACAACCCACAACGACGCAACGGAGCCGCCGGATCGCCCCACCTCACCACCTCACGCACGCATTCCAGCTCTCCACAGAACGGCCGCTAAGCCCACTTGTCAGTTCAAACTGCCACCCAGCACACACCGTTGGCTCAAACCAGAAATGACATTCTCCCAAGAGCGTTAACTCGGCCTCGCGAATCACAAAACATGAACTGATGTCCCCTTTCCAACGTCCCCAATTGCGCGTGGTGGCGCTGGCCTCCCCATCCCCCAAGTGGGCCGGCCGACTCTTACCAGCCAGCTTTTGCCAGCGAACTTACTACGTATGGCCGACGCGACCACCATTCACAGCGGCGCTGGCACTGGTGCCGAAGGACCAAGGCGAGTCGTTATGCACCGTTGGCTAGCTTACCTCGCTGCTGGAATCGTGTGTGGGCGTCCAATCGCCGCGTTGGGATGTGGCAGCGCCGCGGCATCGAGTTTCAGGCCGCGATGTGATCAACGAGCGTGGTTCGCGCGTATCAGCACTCGCTCGTTCGCTCACTCGGCTCCGTCGAGACTGAACAGCAGTGTGTGCCACTGTGCCACTGTGCCCATTGGGATGGCTTTTTTGTTTTCAAGGGGTGAGCTCGCATCGCGAGGCTGTGACTAACAGAAACGACCCGAGGGGCCCAAAGTTTGTTATCTGCATGCTCACCGATGCAGCGCACAGATTGCGCCTCACCTCCCATGCGCCTGGTACATGATCCCACAGCGTGGTCGACGAAAAAGCCGTGCCTCGCGCCCCCCGTCTGCAGACTCTGTGTTGCAAACGAGGTTGCTGTTCACCGTCCGTCGGAGCCATGGATGCGCTTTCTTCTCACTGCGCGCGCCCAATCATGGACTGTCGGATCCTGTCCCAGTGAGCGTGTACCTTGTCTACGTCCCAAAGCGAACCGAGCCGCGGCTCTGCATCCATCTCATTAATGACGGCTGCAAATTGATGGGAGGGCGGCGCCGACGGGGCCTTTCTCGGCTATATATAGCAGGTTAGCGTAACATAACGGCTTTTGCTGCCTCGTGGCTCGTGGCTCGCTTCGAGTTTGTGTACCCCGCTATCGTGTCAGAGAGTCAGCCGCCTCATCATTCCATCACATCCTCCTGCCTGTCCTGCATCCGTCACGCTTGCATCCGCATCGGCCCGCGACGTATTGGGGAATTGGTGCGCACCAATCCCTCTGCGGCAGGAGTAGGCGAAGACGTCAAGTCCGGGGCATCGAGTAAGATGCGCCGCGGGCGAATACCTTCACCCTACCCTTCGCCGCACGTATACGAGATGCTTGATGCCTGCGTTTTGAGGAATCAGCACAGTGGATGCCTAAGAGGCCCGGCCCACACCCCACGCCCACGCCGCCGGTCGACTGTTCCGTGCAGTTGCTGTCAGACATCGCGTGTCGCCTTTCGTGTCCGCCGTGTAACAACAGCGAGGCCATGTCGAACAGAGCGCAGCTGGCGTTGACCCGGGTGCAAGGGCTCGGGTTCGTGTTTGCTGGCGTTGGACTTCGTCTGACGGGGGTTGCGACATCATGAGGGGCCGTCGCCCAATGGGCCAGTAGGCCATGCGTGTTGGCGGCGAATGGTCTGGCCTGCTGTAGGGTACAGGCCCTCCTCTCCGGGGTCGACGTGCGCTGATGTAGGGACTTGCAGATGCAGTTCGATGAGAGGGGCAGGTCTTTGGCTAGCGAGATGCGAGGGGAGACTGACGGCAGGGTAAGTCGACGCGCTCTTAGCGAAGCGTCAGAGAATGCCTGCGCAGGAGCGGATGGCAACCGCGAAGTGTTGAGAAATGAAGGCTGTTTCAGTGGAAAAACTATCCCACGACCCACATCGTGAACGCGCTTTCAGCATTTGCATGTCCCTGCTCTGCTAAGATGGCCCTGGTCAATCGCATTCATACCATGCCGTTCGTCGCGTGGGAGATTCCAGGCGCATTGTACTTCCTCTTTCGTATTACCGTACGTTTGAGATGAAGTTCTGTGTAATGTAGAACACTAAATTTATCCCGATTGTTCCGCCACTCAACGCCGTCAGGGCTAAATTGTATACTGCTTTGGGATGGCGCTGATGTGTATACCGTGGTCCTGGGCTCTCGTGTTCGGCGCCAGTCAGGTACGTCAACGTCTTTCGGCAACGACATTGTGTATCGTGAGGGAGTACCTGGGCATGGTGTGTAGGTCGACAACCTTCATGCACTGAATGCGACGTGATTGACATCTCGTCAGCTCAGGACTTTCTTCTTCATCTCGCTTCGATGCATCTCTGCGACGAATCTGTGTCCCACACGAAGCTGAACGTGGTGACTATTTTCAGCGGCTGTCCGTTATAGGCCGCTACTGGACCATTCATGTCTCGGACCCAAGTAACATCGGACTTGAGATGTGATTGGCCAAGGGTCTTATACCGATGAAGAGGATATAGCTGAAGCCACCATCTACCAATCTCGTTCTGTTATACAGTCAATGCTCTATATGCGCGCATTGACTATGCGGGGCACACCATGGAGGAACCACGGCCCGTTCAATTGGCAACCCGGAGTTTGTAGATGTACGGCATTCGATCGCAAAGGACATTGCAAGGACATCGTAGCTTGTAGCACTTGACTTTCGTATTGCGATTACTGATGGTTCCGACAGGCGCACTAGATCCACGTTCTGTGCCCAGGGCCATGAAAATGCGGCGCTGGGTCCGGAATCGCTGTGCTCGGTGCGAATAGTCCTTAGCTTCAGCGGATTTGGAAGAACCATTATCGTTGAGGCAGGGGCCGTGACATGGGAGAGACTTGGGTGTGGTACACAACAGACCGTTCCACGCAGGCTCTCCCCTGATGACGATGGGCGACAAGGAACAGGAACAGGCGAGCGACTACCGTGTACGTAGTAAACATGGCATCCCGATTAGCGGGAGTAAGAATAGAACTGGACTTAATGTCAGCCAAGCAACTGGCATACCTAAGGTGAGAGGAAGTAAGATTCAGTGCTGGGTCGGTTGCGGCTTTAATGCATCTAAACGAGGTACGTTCTGGGTGTTGCGAAACACAAGAGTGGATGAAAGTTTATGGGCATTTGATGTTGACATGTATCGATTGGTGAAGAAGGTGTCGCCGCGAATTTGACGATGAAAGAGCCAGGGATGCTGTAGTTGTGGCTGCATGCTTCATTAGCAGTCATGAAATGCGCTTTGTGGCAATAATAACAACATACACTTTTTGGCCCCTCTGTGATGAAAAGACGTCAAGACTAAACATGATACGGGACACTGTGTGGCTGGTCTGAGAGCGGGATCATTATCCACTTCCTCGAGGTATCAGAACTGATGGTCGATGCACCTCTTCTAAAGCGATGTCAATTGCACGCTCCAACATCTGCCCTTTTTGGCCAGGAAGCTTGAACATTACCGAGCTTCTTGATAGGGACTCAACTCGCTTGGGTGTGACAGTGGGCTCAGGTCATCGCCCCGCGGGAAGTACCTTGTGATCTTTCAAGCAGGCAAGATCTCGTCTGTTTTGGGATCTCGATCCTTGGTTTCTTTTCATGTAATGTGGCTCAGTATCGCTGTCAGTATGATGGTGACATATAGATACAACTGATCGAATCCTTGGACTCGTTGAAAGTTGTGACACGCCTGCGTCAGTTCCTTGTGAGCCCTTGCTCTATTGGAATGAGATCACTAGGCGCTGTCTAGATCGACATTTCATCCCTCTTGGGAAACGGATGATAAGCTGCGAGCCCAAAGAAGTAAACTCAGGCTTGAGCAACGTTTTGGCGTTCCTAGGGTTGCCGGTCGTTCCCGGTGGATCAATGGATATGGTCAGGTAATACAGACATCTTACACACAACATATGATTTGGCAGAATCTTGAACGATAGTGTGGATTTGTGGCGATCCTAAGCAGCGTTTTCCATTATAGGAGTAGTGACAATCCTGCTTGCGCCTATTGTGGGGCATGTTGGGAGCGGTGCGTTGTCAATGCTGATTCAAACGGTGAACGCTCAACGGACACCGCCAATTCAACGCCTCCTGTAGACGCCTTGACCTTGATCCGACAGGTGCACTTTTGACTCAAGGACAGGAGGCTAATGCGTTTGACGTAAACTGTGCAGCACATCACCGTTTCGTAGCGCCAGGAAGTGGTTCTGTTCAGCGAGTGTGCCTAGATATAAGCACTGGAGGTCCATGGCGCAAGTGCCTCGCCAGAATGCAGTGACCATTCAAACATGGGCTACTCTTCTAAAATAATGTTTGAGGATACACATGTAGCGCGTGGATTACACCGCATTGAAGGTGCGGGCTGCGTGACTTGGTCATAAGACGAAGTTGGTTGTAAACGTACAGCCTTGAACGTGTGGACCACACCCTCCGAAGGCAAAACAGTCAGCAGGTTTTAGCATCGTAATGGTCTTCTCGGATACAACCGTAACATGATTGTCGTTGGAATTGAGTTAATGATTTGCACGGATATTGCGATCCGATGAAGCCTCAAAACGATATTTGTCAAATACCTTGCGCGAATCCAAGTGCAGGAGGCTGGAGCAGATACGGAGTAAGGAGCTCAGTGGTAAGTGAAGGCGCCAATACTGTCGATCCGGGTGAGCAAGATTATCGAGGCTGTGAATACAACGGGCACAACCGTACGCACAGGTAGACGTTCACGGACGTAATGGTCGATTGCTCGATCTCAGACATCAACAGGCAGGCAGGCCCTGGTACGTGATTAGTTGTGGGGCTTGATGGTCAATACAAACGCGACGGATTCGGTGACTTCGGCGAGGTCAAGCCGCGGTTGCCTTTTCTTCCATCATTGAGGGCCTTGGCGCAAGGCCAGTCGTGATGTGCGCCACAGTATTTGTCTCGGCATTGGTGCAAATCCAGCGTGCGGCGGGTCAGGATCGTCTGCCACAGCGCTATTTTCACCCTTTTTGAGCGCGGAAAGAATCGATAGTATTATTGCCCGTGGTCGTCTTAATCTCCAGGAACAGCGTGGTGGACATGGTAATAGCACCCAAAATATACGTGAACGCATGGAACAGGCCTGCTTGTCTGAGAACAAGTCTCGAGCACCTTGAATGGTGGTTGTGAAACGACAAGGTTTGAAGCGCTGATCGTATTGTGATTGCGTCTGCTTGCTTTTGCGCTGCGTTGCGGGAAGAGGGAAAGGGGTTTTGGTGTGGGGCTGGCCGATCCGATTCGGCGCGAGCTCAGATCTGGGCTAAACGGCTTCCCTGGCTGGTGCCGCATCTTGCTTTGGCCAGTGAACAGGATGCACCGAATGTGCACGCTAGAGTACACCGATGGAGTCAATGACGAGTCAGCAAATCGCTCTGCACTCAGCTGGCCACGACTACGATGCAGTGTCGCTGTCGTGGGCTCAACAAACCTCAGGACGGAGGCCAGTTCAACCATGAAAGTGCACAATAATGGCAAAGAGAAAGTTTGGTGGCCGCGCATTGCCTACCGAGGAGAATCAGTGCCTCAGGCTGCGCTTGGAGCGGGCCACATCGCGATCGAAGACGACGACCAGCCGATGTGCCGCTGTCAGAAACCGTGAGGTCAAAAATCTGACCTCGTAAACGTTGGCTAAGAGCTAAGATCTCCGATTCAAAGATGAAGCACACGGCCGGACCAATGGTCGAGTCAGGAACGAGGGGCAGAGGGCGAGAAGCAGAAGAAAAGCAAAGAGGACCGAAGTGGTTTGGCGGATAGTTTCAGGATGATTGACGTTGCGGCTGGCAGCCATTGGCTCGGCGCGGATCATTCGTTAATCTGATCTCGCTGATCCCTGCTAGGATCCCCTGTACGCATTGTTCACAAGCACCCGATGCGGAAAGCCAACCAGAATGCAGGACATACGCAGTGCTTGCTTCTCTTCGCGGTGCAATTCGGACATGTTCAAGTTCCAGACCTTTAATTGCTTTATTGGTGGTACATGCACGGCTGAAAGGGAGTGCCCTCGCCCTGGACTCCTGCGGTACTGATAGGCTTGCACCTGATAGAGGATCAGATATCGCAGGAGGGGCAGTCAGCACGAGCAGGCACATGAAAGTCTCCAAGAATGCTTGGTGGGTATTGAGCACCTTCGCCGACTCGGTTGAGTTACACAGCGCAAGACTCTCTAGGAAACAACATTGCTGGTAGTTCCATGACCAGCTCATCGGGTGCATGAGAGCGATATGCTTTGGTGAGGCCCTCGATGGCGTTCTGAAGGAGCAGGTATTCAGACGCTTGCAGGGACCAGGTGGTTGACATTCGCCAATCCGTGGATCGTTCCCTTTCCCTTCCTTCCGCGCAAATCTTGCTGGAGTGGACCCCAAAAGGAGGATGGACCTTGCTAGAGAGTGCTGCAAGGGCTTCCAATATTCTCTGAATCATGGATAGATTAGTAGAGGTGGAAAACACGGGCTGCGTGGAGCAGTGTGCCGCGTTTGCAAAGGATCTGCTCGGCAGGATGCGATGCTGCAACATGAGGGTGCCTTGGTTGACCGACAATGTTCGGACGAGAGCAGGACAGAGGAAGTTTCACAAGCCTGCGCGCAGGAAAGCGTGGCCGTCACAAGCATGGTGGATGCATGACACGACATGATTCGGAGAGGACCTCTCAGGCATTTCAGTGGTTACAACATGAGCCACAAGTGGGTGGTTGGAACCACCGTTGGTCCCAGAGGACGGGAAACTGCAGCAAGGACTCGATGGCGGCGCGCCGACGTGTGCTTTTGCTGGGGCTGACGTTGACGTAAAAGCGACCAACCAGAGCGACGGCAGAACAGGGGTTTGAGGCCATGACAATCGAGTGGATTCGCGAGTGCAGAGACGGGGAAGTGAAAGGTTGCTGGTCGTGGACATGACAACTGGAATGGACAAGGGCAGACGAGAGGATCATGGATTGCACGTTGTGTGGACAAACAAAGTGGCTCTAGCGCGCCCGCTGTAGGCGCCCAAGAGACGGGCAACGGCTGTCGAGGAGCTTGGGCAAGGCGAACGCGACGGCAGGAGGCAGAAGCTTGGCGGCACGAAGTCGCAATCGTATTGACCCTAGGCAGCATGGATGCTGAATCAGCGGCTGGTTCGCGGTGTGGTGCAGCGTGGGTCGGCTGTCGACGTATCAAGAGGCGTCTGGCAGAGGTCCGGACCCGAAAGGGATCGGCCAGAGGCGACCGTTGGCCTTTGGCAGCGATATGGAGAGGGCCGAAAAGGGAGGGCGAGCAAATGGATTTGGGCGACGAGTGAACGGCGAGGTTGCTGGATTTGGGCGTGGGTGCAGCAGAGGCGGCTGAGGCACAGCGAAACAAACCACCGGAGACGCTGCGTCCCGCAACTCTAGCCCAACGCCTGGGACCGCTTGGCTGCGAGCGGGCTAGCGGGCAGAGGCTGACCCCGGATCTCTCGCTCGATACCAGCCACAGCAGCGCCGCAGCGCCGCGGCGACAGGGTCTGACGAGAGCGTCGGTCGACCCGAGCAGCCCGCCTAGATACAATAGTAGCATGCGCGTAGTGCCATGTACTCCGGATGGAGCAGGTATCCAGAGCATTTTGCCTGAATGCTGTGCAGCAGCAAAGCCGAAGCGTCGCGTGGGCAGCGAGGCTGGCGCTATTTATTGCAGCTTGACGGGCAGCCGACTGCGGGCGGCCAAAGCAGCTAGCCGCTGGCTGGAGGCGGTATCAGGTAGAGTGGGAGCGCTGGCCGCTGGCCGCCTGGCTCGAGTGATGTCGTAATGCGGGCTGCGCAGACTCTCGCAGCACTGCGCGAGCGTGTTTGTTCTATCCATCATTTCCCACGGCGATTTGCACGGCGGGCGCGCAGCTGCTGGCCGTCTTCTGGCGCGCAGGCCTACGTCTGAGTGGCTCGAGGCTGGGCGGGAGCGACAGCAGCAGAGGGCGCTTGTGCGAAGGGAAGGCCACAGGTTCTTTCCCAAACGGTGCGCGCGACTGCCCTGGCGCGCCCAAACGGGCAGGCACCCTGAATGATTTGAATTACTGACGGTTCCAACGAGCGGGTTCGCTAACTCTCCGCCCGGCACATCGCACACCAGCCGCCCACCAACGGCCGTCTGTATACCTACATGACCCGCGCCCAATAGAGATGCTCTCGCCTCCCGAGGCCGTATTTCTTCGGCGTGTGTCTGGGTGTCTGGGTGTCTGCCTGTATGTGTTTACATAGTATGTGTGTGGTTATTTATGTGCTGCGACATGGGCCGCCCTCGTTCACCTGAGGCACGGCACCGTGTTTCGACACGGCTAGAGAAACAGCTTCCGTGACGCCGTGCAAACATGCGGCCGCCGCCCAGAAACAGTGCCAGTCGCAGTCTGCGCGCGCTAGCGGCCGCGAGAACGACAGCACGCTGGAGGCCATGTCGTCCTGTCTCGTCGAGCCACGGGCAGGCCTGGTCGTTGCTTGACGGTCACGCTCCAGCGTCCAGGTCACGGCCAGCAGGCGTCGGAGAGGCGCCAAGCGCCTCCTCGCCGACCACTCGTCTAGTCCACCACCAGCGCTGGCGATCACACTAGCCGTCCACCAGCGCCCGGTCCGTCGTCGAGCCTCAGCACCCCGTTTGATCGACGACCGAGTGCTGACTGCAACGTGCATCGTGCGGCGCTCCTCGCCTGCCCTTGGGGTCGAGCTGCCTCATGTGCCTGTTTGGTGCCTGTCAGAGATGAGAAACACCACGCCCGCTGCCGCTGCCACGGCGAGTACGTCTCCCATACATAGTCATGCCTAGTAGATACACCCGTTCGCTCCCTAGGCAGTAGGGGTGCCGCTTCAGGCCGTCTATTCTGGGACCGCCCATGGCAACACCACGCAAGGGCGACGGTCGCGCGGCGGTGATAGTCCGGACGCTGCATTCCCGGCCTCCGTCGCTGGATTGCTACCAGGGACACGGAACACAGAGCCTGTCCTGTCACGCTGGAGACGTCGACGATGCAGCGCTGCGGGCGAAATGAAGACCGTACTCGCTCCCCAGCGGCTGCTGAGGGCTGGCTGATGAGGCTTCTCCCTCCCTGCCCTCGTCCCAAGCCGGCCATGTCTGTTTGACCGTCGACCAGGGCCATCGCGGCCTCGACATGTATCGCGCCCGGGTGGGGGTATCGTTGACCGTCTCCATTCTGTCCTCAAAACACGTCCTCGCCCGGCCCTGCTCGCTGCACCGCCATGAATCGACAGCGAAACGGCCAGGGCCCCCAGCAGGCGTCGCTGAGGCGCGACCAGCCTGCGCGAGCTGTGGGTCACAGCGGGGCCGAGCGCTCTCACGCTCGGGGAGCCCAGCAGGGGGCTCCAATTCACTACGGCATATCCAGGATGGTATTGCGAAGCTCGGCGCTGGCTTTTATTTTTCTGCCGCTCCCAGATGGCGCCGGACCAGCGCCATACGCCATGCCACGATGTGTTACAGGGTTATCTGTTGAATCCGACGATCTGGTCCCCTTCCAGGTCCATCGCTGCTTGTGTGCGTCGTCGACGTCCATTACATTAGCTCACTCGCTGCTCAGGGCCCAGCGAGTGACCCAGAGCGCCGCAGGACGCCCCAGCACTCCCCCCCGACCACCATCTCACCAGTCCCTTAGCCGCATCGTCTCAAAAGCAGAACCCTCGCTCACATCCTGCCCGTCCCGAACAAGCCAATAACTCCTTGACCGCCTTGGCGTCTGTGTCTTCTCTCTACCGCTGCCCGCCCCGCTGTGATATATACCACTGCCCGCCGCTGGCACGTTACCGTTGGTTCTGGTCTCAGAAACGTCAACCACTCCTCCCCACAGCCTCCCCTCCAACTGCTCTCCTACCAACCCTCCTCATCATTCACATCGCAACGTAAGTTCTCTTCTCTACACTTTGCTCCATTTCCCTTCACTTCGTCACCCTGTTGCTGCCGTCTTACGGTTGGCGCTGCCCACCCTTCCCTCACATGTTTCAACGACTACACTCCATCTGTCAATGTCAAGTTGAATACATCCACTTTAAATCCTACACCACTGGGTTTCCCTCGTCGTGGACCCGAAACACTTTCTCCCTTTCATTTCATCGTGACGGCTCTTGGCGGATGACAAGACTGACCAACCTCAGAGTAGTCCACGAACTTCTTACACAGTCATTACTCGAATCAGAACGACAAAAGTCTCTTTTCTCTTGTTGTGTGCTGGTCGTTTCGTCGAAAAATCTCAAGAAACGATTTGATTCTCCTCCCCGCACTCCATTTCACTTGTCCATCGAGCGTCTCATTTGCACTCGTCGATCATTTGACCTCAAATCGTCGCCATGGTTGCTCACCGACGCGGCCCTTGGTCGCAGCACGAAGATCAGTGGCTTGTCAACCTTGTTGCCCGCAATGGACCCCACAACTGGGTCCGTATATCACAAGAGATCGGTTCACGGTCACCCAAACAGTGCCGTGAACGCTATCACCAAAACCTTAAGCCGTCGCTAAATCATGACCCGATCACTGCTGAAGAGGGGGAACTGATTGAGAAGATGGTCGCGGAGATGGGCAAGAGGTGGGCAGAGATCGCTCGACGACTCAAGGGACGTAGCGACAACGCAGTGAAGAATTGGTGGAACGGAGGGCAGAACCGCAGGAAGCGTAATCCAGAGCGACCTGACCACAGACCTCGTGAACATATGGAACACTCACCAACTGGTTACGCCTACCCTCCTGCTCATCACGGTGTACCCCACCACGAGGAGCACCACATTTCTTCCTACCACACCTCCCGCAGGCCATCTTTGAACCCTTCAATCAACTCTCCTCATGCTCTCAAGCTTCCCCAGCCGCAACGCTTCGAACCGTATCCAGGATCGCGTCCACAGCCTCTTGACATCACTCCCTTTGGTCAGCCTCTTCTCGCAAGAGCACGCGGCTTTGAGACTCCTATGCCTTCTCCTTCGGGTTATTCTATTGTGTCTGCCGATGGCGCTCCTTCGCTCATCACAGACACTGGGTCAGAGTCACGGTCACCTCGTGGTGCCGCTTCTCCTCTGGACATTACCCTCGCTCCTCTAGTCGGCAACAGGGACGAGCGCAAGAACTCATGCACTCGCTACTTGCCCTCCACAGGCTTCGCACCTGAGGACGATGCTCCGTACGATGCATACAGGCGACGTGGCTCGCTCCAGCTTCCTCCCCTGCATCGCGAAGCTCCAGCGCTCAGTGCAGCGCCAGCCTTCAGAGAGCCCAACTATGAACGACCTGAACGACCACAACTCCTCACTCAGCCTACTCCTCAACTCACTCACCATCACTCTCTCCCGCTCTCTGCACCTCTGAGCGTTCCACAAAGGTCACTGCCTTCATTCCACTCGCTGGCAGAGCCTGTTCTTCCTCTACCCCAGTCGGCTAGTGCGTCGACCAGCCCCATGGCTAGGCAGCTTCCTTCGCCTTATCCCAGGGCAGATGTGCTTTCTCTGATTAAGAGTGCACCAGTTTCACCCAAGGACAAGATGAACCTCAAAAACATCATGTAGATTTTGTCATGTTTCGCGCTATCCACGTTACCCCTTCCTGTCTATACATCATGCGTTTCACACCACATATATTTATAATTGGGCAACCTTTGACGACCTTAGTGGCGTTTGTCTCATCACGTTTCATTCTATTTTATTCAGTTCATGGGATTCAAAAAGGGAAAGGGGAAAGACTCGTAAACGGCCGTCAAGATACCCATGTAGCATGCCACGGAATTGGGCTTAGGGTGGAAGGATGGACCAATGTTTCTTTGTTTCTTTGTGCAGCCAAATGCTGCTGCGTAATATCAGGCGTTCTAGCGTGTTGAAGTCCGATGGACTACGGAGTTTGTTTGCTGGATGTTGCTCATATCACATCGCTGCGAGTTGTCTCGCACAATAATACCCCATCAGTGCGAATATTAGCATGCGCGCTCCATATCCTCGCGATATCGAAACCAAATAATACAAAGTTTGAACTCACTCCATCATTTGCTCCACTTCTTTCGTGTTGAACCCCTCACCGCTCAACGTGACAAGTCCGCATTCTCGATGACACAAGCCTGCCCCCTAAGGCAGTGAACCGCACCTCAGCGGGTATCGATCTATCGATCCCGACATCTCTGCCGATCCGTCCACGTACTCGTTCTGTTTCAATATCTGCATATCCGCTAACCTTGCCTTGCTAATTGGCCGACATTTCTCATCGCGCATTTGCCCTTCTGTGCCAGTGATTGGCCCACCCCCTTTGATGACTTCTGCCCCGGAGGTGGGGACCAGTGCCGCGAGCCAGCTGGCACACCCAAAACCAAGTCAGTGTGCAATGTCACTACTGTGTCACTACTGACAGCGCGCGCGGCAGCGTGCTGGTGCTGCTGCAGCAGCGGAGATGTGCGAGACCGCATTCCCACGGATGAGACGACGCACAACCGCGCAGATTCCTTTTGGTAGACTAAGCATCCGACACGCAGAGAACCAGAAGCAGGAGAAAGGGGTACATGTAAGCCCGAGTCGAATCACATCTGCCCGGTGGGAATAATCTCGACTGCACGTTTTTGCCTCAGTTGCTCACCCATGGTTTCGCAGCTCGCCCTCCGCGCGGATCAAGGCGGGTGCAACGGACAGGCAGAGAACCACACGGAGCGCGCCGTTTCTTCAAATCGAGGGGAAAGGGCGGGCCAACAGTACGTCGGTCCCAGGCAA
Source organism: Pyrenochaeta sp. DS3sAY3a (assembly GCA_001644535.1). Taxonomy (NCBI): domain Eukaryota; kingdom Fungi; phylum Ascomycota; class Dothideomycetes; order Pleosporales; family Cucurbitariaceae; genus Pyrenochaeta; species Pyrenochaeta sp. DS3sAY3a. The sequence continues at coordinate 523,531 of KV441651.1, read as the reverse complement.
AGCCCAGTGCGTGCGGCCAACCAGCCAGCCAGCGAGCCAGCGAGCCAGCCTGAGCCAGCCAGTCAGCCAGCGAAAGCCTCAGCAAGCTACCGCTGAGGAGCCCACTCAAAAGCACAGATGCCCCCCTCTGGAGACGGAGGAGCGAAAAGAGGAGCGAATTAAAACGGTAACGTCAACGTTTTCTCTGCCCACCCGTCGTGGATCGTCGTTCGCATCCATCCGCGTCTCCGTCTGCATGCAGTCTCACATCTCACGTCGGCGACTAGAAAAACAGACAGTCCACTGTCCACATGTCCAGACACACATACACACTAAACAAACCATGCTCGCCAAATGACTTCTCCCAGCTTGCCAGAAGAGGTCTCGAGGCTAAACCGCTCCGGACTGCGATCGTTGACCTTGCCCGTTACGCCCTTGCCCTTTGCAGAAAATAAACTTTCCGCGGACGTGCCTTTGGGCAATGCCTCTTGCTGCCTAGTACATAGGTAAACTTGAGCTAAGGGAGGTAGGGTAAAGACGTCTTGCATAATCGTAGCAGTGTCTGGTGTGCTTGCTAAATGTGCCCAGCAGCCTGGTTCATAACATCCTGGAGCCGGCACTCCGAAACCCTAAATGCTGAATGCAAGCATGCAAGCAAGCAAGCACCCAAACCCCTAAAACGAAATAATGCTGTGAGGGCATCGCATCGTCTACACACCACACCATCACCACCACCGCCACTACCACACAATACTAATACGCCCCAATCTCAAATCCCTCACGTGGCCCCACGAAACTAACTTCCGGACCGCCCGTTAGCCTCGCGCAACAAAATAGCCCATATTCGAACGACCTCGCTAGAACAATAATCGAGGCTTGAAATCCCTCGATCCAAAGCGGGCGACGCCAACATTCCAGCGCGAACAACACGACTGCATGCGGGCCTAGCGCTTGCACCGGCGTAACGCCCGCTCGCCAAATCCGCGTCGCGCTTGAACCGTGGTGCGCGCAGAAGGGCAGCGTACCAGACTTTTTGGGGCTGGGTGGGTTGAATTTGGGAGGAGCCCGCCGTTCAGCTAGTACGGAGCAAATCCGAATGTAGGTACGGGGTCGTCGTGGATGCGCGCTGCGCTGCTCCACAATTGCGGTGTTTTCCATCAACGTACGGTACGTTCGTATGTAGGTATTAGTATGTGTCTCGGCGAGAGACACTAGATTCAACGCCTTTGCGGGTTCATGGTCGCTAGACAGCATCTGGAATACGTCTCCTGGCGCATCTCCCTCCATCATGGGATCATGTTTATTATTTGGGCCTGTGCTCCGTCTCTCTCTGGCGATTGTCGACGCCGTTCTAGGACGGCTGACGACGATGCGATGCGTGCTAACTTGATCTTGTCGCGAGGGACTGAAACGGGCGAAAACGGGTGCCGGTCGTCATAACTCCCATCGCAGCTAGACGGCTAGCCTGGATCATCGAAATCATGATTTCCAGATCTTCTCTTGCGCACTGATGCTCATAATCGTCCTGCGGGCCGATGTCGTTGTGCCCTTTTTTGTGATTGGATGGACGAGGGCGAAATGACGGTACTTTCTGACTTGTACCTTTTGTTCGTGCTGCGGCCGCGTTGGGAGGATTTGCAGGACCCACTTTATGATGATGTCGCTACGTAGACTCGTCGTTTGGCCGTGGTCAAGTGATTGCGTGTCTTGGTGCTGGAGAGGGAACGAGTGACGTTGCAGTGAGTGGTCCGGTCGTCAAGGCATCGGGCAGGGTGCCCTGAGCTCGACGATTGTTCGAGCAAGGGTCAGGGCACATGCCGTGGATAGGGCTATCCTTGTTCTACACAGGTTTGCCTCAGCGCGAAACCGATGTGCGGCGATCTTTGTTCTTGGGTCGTGCCTGTCGACTAGCGACATGCGAAACGTTGAGATGTTTCGTGCATGGCGCAAAACAGCTGGAAAACTGTCACTGTCTGCCGCCGTTTGTTTCTCATGCATGGCCGATGTCCGTTGCAACATGCTACGTGTGGCGCCGCTGTCGATGTTCGTTTTTGCAGGCTTCAACCTGGATTGAACGTCTTACATACGATACACTGCCCGTGGTATGTCTGCCTTTGTCAGATACAGCCTGAGACATCTGCCTTGGCTCGCTTCAAGAGGCTGAGGCCGGGAGTTACAGTTTGCTCCTCAACCATGCCAGGCTGTTGAACTCAGGTAAGGCCTAGACAGTGTAAGCGTGAGAATTCTGCAGGTGAGTAGAGGGCCCGGTGGCTCTTTCAGGTGTGCAGTGAGCAATGAGAAGCAGCTGGCGACTATCCGGAGTCCAAGGTTCCAGGCGCTGATCTATTCCCTCGAAGGAGGCTATACCGAAGGACTTTCTCTTCTCCAAACGATGGCGGTCACGAGAGGCGCATTTTCGCAACCTCGCCGTACCTAGGTATCCATCGCTTGACATTCTGCCGACTCCGATGTCCACGGCGCGACACACATCTGGAAGCGACGTTGCATCCAGGATGAAGGTCAGACAAGACGTTGGAGGAGGTGTTGCGACAAAACTTGGTACGGGAGCATGCATCGGTGTTGTCCCCCAGTCTCATCGGTCGTCAATATCCGTGCTACAAACGGTAGTTGGCAAACTTTGTCTACTGCCGCGCGCATCATGTACCTCCTTCGAGCCTACTACCGGCATCGTCCACGCCCCAGAGCTGCATCTTCCCCCAGCAATCCTCCATGCACAGCACACGCAGAAACCTCGGGAAGTCGAATCGACGTGGTACAAAGCCGGTGAGACACATGGCCAGGGTCCGCTCGCCTAGGACACGAGACGAGGTCCAGGTATCCGGTCCTTTGGCGACACGGCATCGGTACGCACACCCCAGGTATAACGTGGTGTATTAAGTGTGGAGAGGCGCTCGTACCCAACGTCTCTTCGCCATGCAATATGTGCGCGAGCCTGGGCCATAAAACATGTAAATAAGCAGCCTCCAAAGGCGGCGGACCAGGAGCGCAAACAAGGCACGAATATGCAAGCCACGGGGAGAAATGTCCTGACTGCAGTACCGTCAGGATTCCCAAGGTTTGCGCACCCCTTCGAGTCTGATGCAGCGAATGCTCCCCATTGGCTGTCCGCGATTTATCCGGAAACGTATTGGTGGGAAAACTAGCGCCCACGTGACAGGCTTGCTCCGCTGCTTCCCTGCCTTTTCGTCCCATGCCGCGCCGGCCGAGCCTGTCGATCAAACGACATCAACCGTAGCCTCAATCTCAACCTCATCATCCATCACGAGGAGTCTGCATACGGGCGGCGCGGCATCTCGCGCTTCTAAGAATATCTTACTTTGGTTGTTGTTGTCGCTTTGGCTTGTTTGGAAAGCTTACTGTACGCGAGGTGTGCGCCGCGTTTCGTGTCTTGATGGTCGCAACCAGGAATGTCGGGGAACAGCTTGTATGATCCGGATCAAGCTGCTGTGAACGCGCGTTGGATACAGCCTTGGAGTGAGGCTTTTCGGGTAAGTGGTCATGGGGATGCAGGACCAATTGCTCGACTTGCAATTGCGGTCGATCTGCGGCTCTGCGGTCCGCACCTTTCTTTGACGAACCGAAAGAGTTGTATGACAAAGGTTCTGCATGCTACCAATAATTGGCAAGATGTCTCTTTCTGTGTTGATGAGACTTTGAGCCACTTGTGGTTATGCAGGAACCTAGTCATTGACTGTTTCGGGCGAGTGATTGAGGATTGATACTGATTCTGACCTATGAATAGGCGCAAAGAGATGTCGGACTTCGTGTCCCCATCAATTTTCACACCGTGCCTGCGGTCTCCTTGAAGCAAGCATGTTTCGTGGGAAACCAGTATGAGCACAATGCCTTCCAAAAGTGCTTCTCCAATTTGCTCGGTGTCGGTTTCAGGAGATTCGAAATAGACGTATACTGGGATCCCCTTCAATTCGTATGGAGCCTCTGTCCGGTCGAACAGCCTCAGTTGAATGACCAGGATGAGTTTGTGCCCATTGCCTCTGGTCCGACTCTTTCAATGTCAAGTGGCTCCACGATTGCTCGAGTCCCAGAGTCTACAGCAGTGCCTCTTGGAGATGCTCTTCGCCTTTTGCGGCGTCAGGATGGCTCACAGACAAATACGGGGTCTGTAGAAGCACCATCAACAGCGTCTTCAGCAGCTGTGCTGAATTCGTCAAGCTCAGCAACATTGCCACCAATCCCAACAGTGACCAGCTATCCAACCACGAATGGACCGCCACTGGTGCAGATTGGGAGCTACAATTGTACTGCATTTATGACATTGGGCTTTCTTACCGGAGTGCTTGAGGACTTTTTGGATGTCACTGCTACCACCACAGGGGCTGCCATTCAAATACTGACGCTCAATCTCCATGCGACGTCGTCTTTGAGAGATCCAGATGGACCAGCACCTGTTTTGTCCCAGATACAACTTCCACAATCGGGATCGCTGCTAAGTGATATTCTAAAATCAAACCTGACAAACGAGTTATACACACCTACCCTTCTGCGGAGCCAGCAGGCGAATTTGAACGACTCATGGTACGATGTGGATTGGGATAACCGTCCTGAACTTGGATATTTTCGAGACTCAATTGGAGCCAGCGGCAATTTGGCCACATTGAATGGATGGCCGTCGGAAGCTTTTATGGAGTTCAAAGAACTGTACCGACTCGTTGCTGGGTTTGGAACAATCGACTCTCAGATGCAATACTATAATCACGGACCGGACATGGAGTACATCTTCCCTCCAGGGCTGATTACCACTCGCGTAGAGGCTGAGTTCGGTTCTAATGGCGAAGTCTCGTCCGGTTGTCTTTTCAATGCGGGCGAGGATACAGTAACATCTCAGACAAATTCGTCATGGGCTATATCAGTACTTCCATCACTCGATATCAGTGGCAATCCTGATCTCATGGTACCAATCCCATCTATTACGAACCTCACTTCCTGTGGGTTAAGCTCAACCTTGAATCATACTCTCGCAAATGCCACAGCTGATCAAAATCCTTTGCCGTATGCCGCCTTTGTGCATTCTACGCTCTGGTCCTGGGCACCAGGCGAGCCGCTCAACGTCACTTCTACCAGCATCAACGCGACCGGAAACCGTTGTACAATAATCCTCTCGTCTGGACGATGGCGTGTCACTGACTGCACCGAGAAGTTCCAAGTAGCTTGTCAGGATCCCGTCCAGCCCTACCACTGGGAAGTCTCCGAGTCCGCATCCGCCTACCAACAAGCCTCTTCTGTCTGTCCCTCTCCCCTCCTATTTAGCGTCCCACACACAGCACTCGAAAACGCACATCTTCTCGCCGCCATGCGAAGTCGTCCTACTGGTGCCGCGGAGCCTGTTTACATTGACCTGAACAGTCTGGGTGTGCCGGACTGCTGGGTTGTCGGCATGAACGGCACTTGTCCGTATCTCCCCAAGCAAGACACGAATCGCACTCGCATTGTTGTTGTTCCTACCGTTGCTGCCGTCATCATATTTGTGCTAGCGGCGCTGACATTTTTCCTCAAGTGTGGTGCGAATTCGAGGGAGAATAAGAGGGGGAGGAGGAGACGCATGGTTGGGGGTTGGGAGTACGAGGGCGTGCCTAGTTAATGCGCGATCATGCGCTTGAGTAATGTATACTAGTAGGATATAGTGACGAAGAGAAACTTTGTATAGTACATGTTGCAGCGAAGGGATTGCGCGCTCAATGATGTCACATGTCGCACCGCGCAAACACCCACGAGCCTCACCCTCGCACGCACCAAGGTAGGCAAACAGACCCCAAACAAAACCCCCAAACACACCACCTCACCTTCCCGTATAAATTCCCCAAAATCCCCCATACTCCCATCAAACAGCGCTGTAAGACTGGTGGTAAAACTCCGGCAACTGCAGAAACAAAATGTGCATCGGTACACTAGGAAACAGCCGCGGGTTCGATTCTCGCTTGAAGCACATCAACGAGGCTAAACACGTCAAACGGAAAAAAAGTTCAAATATATCGAAGGCGCAGCAGTAAATAAGGGCAGAGGCGAAGAAGGCCCGGGTTGGCTGCGATTGGGCACGGCGAGGTGGCGCCGGGCTCCAGGGATGGTCGAGTGATCGGCCAGATGATCTGCGATAGAACTTTTTTTGGGGGGTGGGTAGGTGGTGGTGGTGGTGTTTTTTGCTGTCTTTTTGGGGCTGTTTTTTTGGGGGTGAGTGTGGCTGGTGGGGGTGGGTGGATGTGAGGGTTATGTGAGGTACTGTATGTAAGTAGGTAGCAATTGCTTTCTTTTTAGTTGAATCACATTAGTCGCTGCGGGTGCTCAAAGGTCTACAGTACAATGAACGCTTTATCTTCCGCAAGGCCGCTGGTCCTCAGAGCTGTGTTCACTCGCATGTTCCGCAGATGTGGCTAGGACCTCAGTGTGTGATATCCATTCGAGGGGCCAGAGAAATCTACCCCAAGGAGCGCTCGGCGGCATTTCGAAGTGAGATAGTGTGTAGATTCGTAGAGCAAGAGGGCCTTGGGCGGTGGTATTGAGATAGGAGGTGAATGACCTGTGACATACTCTGGATATCAAAAGGTTTTATTGGAGGAAATTGGGATAGATGGATTGTGGAAGCTGTGTTTATTGTACTGTTGGAGTATTTTAGTGGTGTAGATCTTCAAAGCATAATTTCTAGTGAAGTGAAATAACTCCTATTGTTCTATGAAGGACATTTGAATCCAGTATTCTCCTCCACGGTTGACCCTTAAAGTTCATTATGTACGCCCAGAGATGCTATATACAGGTGAAGAGTCTACTTCTTCCAAACCAGCGCCAAGAGATGCTTGAATGGATCTTTGCCATCCTTAGTGGCCCGATGGGCCTGCTTCTTCGGAACCGTCTTCTCTTCGACTGGCTTTTGGTCGACCGCGTCAAAAAGATCCAGTAGGTCCTGAACTGCTGCTGTCCTCTGGCCTTCGGTGGCGCTCTTGGCTGGAAGAAGTCCGTCGTTGGCGTCGATTCCACGGTGTAGATCTGTGGGCTTTTTCTCCTCGCCAACCTCAATTGTCTCGGCGAAGTCTGCTTCGAAGACGACTTCTGATGTCAGAGTTGATACATCGCTCTGCTCGCCAGACTTATGGTGGTCGATCTCCATTGCAAGAATCCCCTCCACGAGAGTCTGAACCCAGTGGTCGACATGGCTGTGAGGCTGCTGTGGAGTTTCGGCTTCAGGTTCAGTCTGCGTAGACTGATCCCTCATTGCGGCTACAGCAGATTAGCGAACTGTCCGGGCATCTGTTACTCGATGTGTTCGCCCACCTCTACGATCCACCTCGGCTGCACAGAGCAAGAATTGGACGCGTTTCTCAATATCTTCCTCGGAAGCCTTCTTGATTAGCCTGTCACAGGGCTGTAACCTTGTGGTTGTCCGAAAGCACCTTGTTCTTGTCAAGCATTGCCTGCAGACGCTGCTCGTGTTCCGTGGCAGCCTTTCTGCGCCTTTCTTCCAGGTCGGCATAGAAGACGTCGAGTGGGACGCGCTTGCGATTGAGTTCGTTGATTCTTTGTGACTCCTCGGTGGCTCTGTTCAGGGCGTCTGCGAGTTGCGAGATCATGGCGTAGCTTCCTTCCATGCTGCTCAGAAACGTTTTACTACCTTTTCTGGTAGAAGAGTGGGGAAGAGGTATGGAGGAGAAGCAGGAAGGTGGGGCGGTTGGATGGTGAGGGCTGTGGGCAAAGAGTGAGGGTGGCTTGGCAAACACTGAACAGCTGCAGTGGCTCACGTGGAAGTGGATACCGTGCACCTCGTCTGGGTTTTTGTCTGGAGATTCTATAAAAACCCAAAAGAGTAAAGCGAGGAGAGAGATGGCTGGCACCAGAGATCAGCCCCTCGTGTGATGGCGTCTTGTCGAGGTACAACGAGAGACAATGGGAGATAATGGTAAGAACGCTTGAATAACATATCTTCCCCGATATCACCCGAGATGAATGGTCTGAACTATACCTCATAAACATGAGAGCATACCTACAGCGTATCGCCAAGTGCCTGGAAAGCCTGAACTCCTCCAGCACATCGACGCGTACAACCTCACCGCTACGCGTCCACTGCTCACTGCGCAGAACCTTCTTTTCTTGACCTTGCTTTCCTTGACACAAATCAGCCAGATACATTTCAACCTTGACCCAGAATAGACAAACCTAAACCGCGCAAACTCCCCTTCCCATCACCACACCATCCTCGCTCACGACCCAACCCCATGATCCACAACCTCAATATTATTCCTACATACCTGTCAGCAACTCACTCACTCACTCCAACGACCCAGGCCCAAATCCCCAAAAGAGACTCAAACTCACCCAACAGGATCAAACACAAACCCCGCATAATACTTCGGATGATACATATGCCTCCACCCGGGCTTGCCATTACACGTCCCGCCCGCCTTAACAGCCTCCTCATGAAACGCATCCACCGCAGTCCGATCCTTGGCGCGGAACGCGACATGCGCGCCCCACACTGTCCCCTTTCCCCCCTCGCCTACCTCCGTGCCTGCAGCAGCATCCTTCTGCGCAGAAGGATGCTGCGCAGGGACCTTCTTAGCCGCGAGCCAGAAGACGATGCTGGTGCGGTCAGGCCCGAAGCCGACGGCTGTGTCTGCGAATTCCTTTTGGATCGTGTATCCGATTGGGGCGAGGGCGGCCGTGTACCAGGTTACTACTTCGGCGAAGCGGGGGGCGGGGATGTTGAGGAGGGTGTGGTCGAGCATTTTGAAGGAGGGGGGTGTTTGGGGTGTTGTTTGTAGTGGGCGAAGGCTTTGGGGAGAGTAGAGACAAGGTCTGAAAAGGTAGAGGTGTGTACTAAGATGGGAGACGAGAGAGAATTCGATGAATGGAATAGATAAGAGAGTGAAAAGGGACACTGTAGTTGCCAGTCAATATCTCATTCCTTCACGACCTTTTATATTTCTCCAGTGGTTCCTTCCTGCCTCGTCAAAGAGCGGACTCCGTGGGCCGCGGTCGTCAGCGAGCGTGGGATGCGGGGTTGACTCACGCGCTGTCAGCTGATTTCGCGACGCCCTTTTCTTTAGCTAGAGTGCATTGGTATTGGTGCTTATCACGGCTGAAGCCATGTGTTACCAAAGGGGGAAAACTCCAAACGTTCGATTCAATTAATCCGCCTGTTTGACATCATATCTACCTCTATATCTATAACTATATCTTGAGTGAAAGAAAGAATCACCTCCTTAAGCATCACGATGACGTTCATGATCTTCTTCAGCTCTTTTCTGCCGTGCGTGTTCTCCATAGATGCCCCAAAAGCAAGCACCAATGCCCAGGATGCTGGAGACTAAGGTAACAAGGTATGCAGTGCGATAACACTTGAGCCCAAGCTCACACCCGCGCTGACCGTCAGGCTCCACCACTGAGTTCGAGTCATATACAATTCCATAGAAGAGATTGTAGATGTTGCCACTGACGACCGGCGCAATGGTCATGAACCCCCAGTTCACAGCGAAGCCATCTGGCCCAAATGCATCGACGACCAATGCAGGAAACACCCCAAACAGTACACCATATGCGAGACCACATAGGCCCGAAACAGCCCAGAGAAAGTTGGGGTTCTCGATACGCATCGCGGCGAGCTGACCAAATGCGAAGATGGTGGCGGAGATGGCAGCGCACCAGAAGCGAGAATGATGCAGGCGCTTGACAATGAGGTCGGATCCGATACCGGAAGAAAGGCGTCCAAGGAAAGAGCAGACCGAGATGATGGAGACGTGCAATAGCTGTCGATGTGCAACGAATTCTTTGCTTGCCGAGTCATCCCAGTGGTTCCACAGGGCTTGGACATCATGCCCGATATTGCTGTACTTGTCAGAAATCGATAAACGTGCTGCGGCTTCTGACATACTTGATCGTCATCAACCCCACACCGGTCAAAAGACCTAAGAGCACCCAGAGCTGCCAGAACTCGTACTTGTAAAGCAGTGCTAGTCCAGTGATATCTGTACTTGAGTGAGTCGATTTCTTGCTTGCGGAGTCGTCATCGTCGACCAGGTCGCCTGGACCAGATATCAAGGATGACGTTTCAGTCGAAGGGCCGTCTTGTTCTTCTTCATCTGCTAGAGGTGGTTGGCAGCTGAAGGGTGGTAATGGCGAACGAAAGGATTTGCTTACTAATTTCCTGCTGCTGCATTGCAGATCGGCTGTGCTTGCTGCCATTTGATTTGGTGCGATGGAGAACATTCGAGTCTCGCCGGCTGCGTTCGCTGGTCGGAAGAACTGCATAGCCGGTGCCAGCCTTGTGATCGACCACGATGAGGAATGGGATCGAAACTAGTACGAGAAGGGAAGTCCCCAACGATAGCATCATCAGGAGTCCGGATGTATTTGCGGGAAAGGCGATGCCAGCGATCAAAGTATAAAAGAAGGCGCTCAAGCCAAATGCTGCCAGGGGGCAAGCAGTCGCCGATCCACGGTGCGTCGGCCAATTCAGAGTTACTGCTCAGTCAGGATGGATATCAAGATTGGAATCGGGGAGCATACCAGTCTTCAAGGACGCTTGAAAAGCAGCACAGCTGCCTACACCACTCAGAAAGGAACAAAAAGATATAAGAGCCATGCTCATGTATCCGGGACCACCATCGAACGCTTCTAACGTCAGCCTCGTCTTAGTTGAGTCACTAGATAAGCCGTACCAAGCTTGATGGGATAGTAGCCGGCGAACAGCGCAAACATTCCAATGATGGCTGCTAGGCGTGGACTCTTCCTGTCCGTTATAATGCCCATAGGTATGCCCGAAGCATACATGCCCAGGTTGGCTGCAGTTCCCTAAACAGTATGAGACGCGAGGCGTAACGAAGAGGTGGAGTGGCATACAACGACATTGCTCTGGGTTGCAGAGAGTTGTAGTTTATCGGCGAATTGCGGTGCCCATGCTGAGTATGCGTACTGACGATAGTTAGCAGATGCTTCTTGGCTGGTCAAAGAGGGACGGACGTTGGTACCGCAGGCAAGCGCAATGGCCGTTGCAGCGACAACGGAGGTAATCCGAGTCTTCTTGTGTGTGATGTTCTCCTCGATGGCCATGGTGGCCAGCAGAAGCAGTGTGCTATTGGAGGCAGGTAATCATCGAGACTCAAAGGTGGAGGTTGCGGTCACAGCGGAGTTCAACAGTACGACAGTGATTAAGCCGAGCGAGATGATTGGCGTAGACCAGGACAGCAACTTTGGGCAAGTGGATGCCCAGATAAAGAGGAGACAAGCAGTACTATAGCGTCAAAGGCAGACAATAAAAACGCATCTGACAACAGCCTTCACGAAGAGGAATGGAGGCAGACATGTGTCAGTCCGGCTGAGGTCTGCTTGTCCAGCCTGGCGGAGATAAGATGACTAGCGCTAAGGCGGGCCGGGGAGGAGCCGGCGCAAGAGAACGTCACAGGCTTCAACCTCGTGCCTGTCCATCTCTCGACAACCCCAACTGACCACGCCCTCAACACCACAATCATGGGCGCCCTTCTCTCGCTTCCCTTCCTGGCCATGCCCGCCATGGGCACAGTATGTCTGTCCGCCCCTCTCGACGCTGCACGCTGACATTCTAGGTCTGGAGCATTGCCGCCTCTTGTTGTGGCGCGGCGACCTGCAGCGCTGTATTTGGCTCCTGCGGTGGAAAATGCGGTAACAGGTAGCCATATTCTGTGATCCGATGATGGATGCGCGTGTACTGATCATGCTCAAGTATCGCCACTCGTATCGCCTATGCGCTCATCCTGCTCATCAACTCAATCGTCTCCTGGATCATGCTTACCGACTGGGCCATGAAGAAGCTCTCACACCTCACCCTCGATTACGTCGACATCAAATGCCACGGAGAACAATGCTACGGATATGTCGCGGTACAGCGGATCAACTTTGCGCTCGGTTTCTTCCATGTTCTGATGGCCCTGATGCTCATAGGCGTGCGGTCTTCAAAGGACGGCCGCGCGCCTATTCAGAACGGTTTCTGGGGCCCAAAGGTCATCGGATGGATTGCCATGGTTGTCTTGACTTTCTTCATCCCGAATTCCTTCTTTATTGTTTGGGGAAACTACTTCGCCATGGTTGGAGCCTGCCTGTTCTTGCTCATTGGTTTGATCTTGTTGGTCGACCTGGCGCACAACTGGGCCGAGTACTGCCAGGAAAAGATTGAGGTTACCGAATCTAGGATCTGGACGGGAATGCTTGTTGGATCTGCGTTGTTCATGTACTTGGCATCGTTCGCGATGACCATTGTCATGTACATCTTCTTCGCCAGGAGCGGATGCGGCATGAATCAGGCAGCCATCACGGTAAGCATATCTACTGTGTTCTGTCCATCGTTGCTAATATAACCAGATTAATCTCGTGTTACTCCTCGCCTCATCCGTGGTATCCATCCACCCAGCCGTCCAGAGCGTCAATCCACGTGCCGGTCTTGCGCAGTCAGCAATTGTAGCAATTTACTGCACCTACTTGACTATGTCCGCTGTAGGAATGGAGCCCGACGACCACCAATGCAACCCCCTAGTTCGCGCTCGCGGCACTCGCAAAGCCACCATCATAATTGGCGCCATCGTCACTTTCATCACCGTCGCCTACACCACGACCCGCGCCGCAACCTACGGCCTCGCCCTCGGCTCCCAGGGCAACCCGCACGGAAACGGCTACGCCCAAGTCGGCACCGAAGACTACGAGCACGGCCTCGTCACCCAGCAGCCCGAAAGCAGACGAGACATGCGCCAAGCCGCGCTCCGCGCCGCCGTAGAATCCGGTTCCCTCCCCGCCTCCGCCCTCGACGAATCCGACAGCGAAGACGACGACGACGAGCCCTCGAACAAGAAGAACCCGCGCGACGACGAGCGCAACGCCACACAGTACAACTACACGCTCTTCCACATCATCTTCTTCCTCAGCACGACATGGGTTGCGACTCTGCTCACGACCAACTTCGACGAGAAGGATGTCTCTGACAGCTTTGTGCCTGTGGGACGCACGTACTGGGCTAGCTGGGCCAAGATTATCAGTGCATGGGTGTGCTATGGGATTTATACGTGGAGCTTGGTTGCGCCGCTGGTGTTGCCTGATCGGTTTGATTATTAGGTGTGTTGCGCGGGTTGGGGAAGAGGGGTTTTGGAGGAAAAGGGCCGGAGGGAAAGGAGTCATCTTTGTGTATAATCAGGGGTTGGATGGGAGCATTTTTGAGTAGCGCTTGCGTTTTGGGTCATTCCGTTTCATTTGTTTTTGCTTTGTTTTGCATATTTGACGTTTTGGATCTGTATCTATCTGTGCATCCATCGAGGTTCTACAATCTGTCTGATTGTTGTTTGCTTCAATAGCCGTGTGGAATCTTGTGCCGTGGAACTTTTCGACGCCTGAACTCTCGCACGTGTGCAGGTCCTCGGTGCACGAACGAGCACTGGTACTCGAATCTACGCACTCCACGCTGCCACAACGGTCTATCGTGAGGACTGACAGACTGATCGAATGACGCCCTGGGCTGAACGAAACACAGCATTTGCTTTGCGTGCTGCCTATCGGACGCATGGTGATGAGGGAGAATCTCGTCTAGTTCATCTAGCGACTCCTTTTCACCCTGGGTCAACACGGGCTTTTGGTTTATTTTTCGAGCCCTTGGGCCGTCCGCGCCGCGGTTTGGGTTTATTCTTCGAGCCCTTTGGGCGGCCACGCGGCTTGGGCGTTGGAACTGCTTTTCCTGTTGTCGTGGTCTTTGCGGGTTTCGTAGTTTTCTCAGAGGGACCCTTATCACCACCCTCTCCACTCGCACCACTATCCTTGGTCCTATCCCCACTCTCCGCAACTGCAACCTTCCTCGGTCGCCCTCTCTTCCTGCCCACAACGCCACCGCGCGGCGACGGCGCGCTGTGAAATGTGCGCGGCCTGCCTTTCCGGGCCGGGTTCACTTTGTACGCGTAGCTGCCGCTGCCCACACTAACATCCTCTTCCGGCGCCATGGAGCTCATAAGCTTGAGCGTTTCGTCGTCGAGATTCTTGCGGTCCGGGAAAATCGGGGAGCCCATCCACGTGAGCTGTATATCTTTTCTGATTGCCGGCTGCTGAGCAGACTTGGAAACACTCTTTGCCTTGGTTGACTTGCGCTTCTTTGCATTTGAAGGGGGGGCTTCTTCTTCTGAAAGGGGTATAGAGACAGGTCTGTGTCGGAGTGTGACACCGACGCCTTCGAGACCCCTATTCGACGCAGCGCGGTTCCACACAAACTGCTGGATCGAGCCTTCGCGCGACACGAGCACAAAGCCCATTGGTAAGCGGCTCTGGCCCAGCGCTTCCAGCACACCTTTCGTCGCTTTCTTCGTGGTGACGAGCAGCCCCAGGACATCCTTGCCTCTCCAATCCGCCGGTATCCCGCGGAACGAACCCTCCAGCTCGCGGATGTTCGCCGGGCTGAGCGAGATCTTACGGGCCTTGCACTGGATGATAATAGGTAGCGGTTCTCGCAGCGGCGCAAGAACCCAGTGCCCAATCAGGTCGATACCCGCGTCGTCCTTGCGCCCCACGCGCAGCAGCGAGAAGCCCAAGCGCAAGAGCGCCAGCGCCGTTGCGTACTCGTAGTGCGTGCCGACATAGAAGGTGGTTTCTGGCGTGAGATTGGTGCGCTTTGCGTACTCGAGGAACGAGGGGAGCGAGTTGTGGTGGACAGAGCCCGGGGTGATGATCAACTTGGGAATGTCGACAGGGGCGGCATTATGAGATGATGTGGTTGCTATGCGGCGCGGGACGATGTTTTGAAGGCGCGCGAGAGGGAGCCAGGGGAGGACGGAGGGTTGTTTGTGCCATTGCGGGCGGAGGGGGAGGCGCATTACGGGGTGAGGTAGAATCTGCGGTTGAAAAGAGACATATTTACAACAGGGAAATAGGGAAAGGGGCTGGAGGAGGTGATGTCGTGAAGTGGATATAAAGTCGAGAATGATCAGACGTTGGCGGAGGTCGGGAAAGTAACGCGCTAAATTAGTTCAGCCCTATGGCCTTCGCGTTGATACATGCACAATGGGCTCCACTCAAGTCTACACCTCACACCCCGCGCACACCAATACACCAATACCCGTCACAATGAGCGACATCCTCACCCAAATCCAGGATGAGCTAGACCGGGTATGTTCATGCATACAACACATCAAATCCACTCATATACTGACGCATCCTCACAGCTCTTGAACATGATGTCCAGCGACCTAGCCTACATCCGCAACAACGCGCCCCCCAGCGTCCCCCCCGGCCAAAGACGCCTCGACTCTTTCGCCGAAGTCGAAGCCCGCACCGCCGCCGAATCCAAGCAGCAGCAATCCTCCAACCCCTCGCAGCCCACCCAAGCCACCGAGTCCACCCAGCAGGCCACACAACCCACACACCCGGCCCCACTCACGCAAGAGCAATTCCAAGCCGACATCAAGCTCATGGCGCGCGACATAGTGCAGAAGGAACAGCAGCTCGAGCTGCTGATTGCCAGTCTGCCCGGCCTGAAGTCGAGTGAGAAGGAGCAGGTGGAGCGGATGAAGGCGTTGGAGCGGGAGATGGAGGAGTTGGAGGGGGAGGGCGAGAAGGCGGTTAGGGAGAAGGAGGTTTTGCTCAAGATGGTTGAGGAGAAGATTATGGGGGTGGGGAGGGTGCGGTGAGGGGAGGGCGAGTAGAGGTTGGAAGATGAATAAGATGTTTGATGGGGATGTGGAGAGGACGAGGATGTTTGAAGGCTACGGTCTTGATCTGGAAAGGAAAGAAGAAATGATACCCAAAGCTACAGAGTCTAGCAACACGAATGTCTTGACAGCGATCATCACACCTTACGCCCACCACCCGGCATTCATCTACCCACAGCGACTCCGCGCTGTGTTGAATGCGTCTGGGTCGTCGAAGAGGACGCCGTGATTGGCGAGTGGCTATTTTGGTGTTGCGGGGTGGAACGAGGTAGGACCTGGAGGTTTAAAATAGTAATGGGGAGAGAGGCGTGGAGATGGAGAGTAGTGGAAAGAGTGTCATCTTGATTATGCCTGTGCTTCGGATATGCCTTTGCGTATATCAGCGTAATGAGAAGTATGTCGCATGTACACTTGATGAGGTGTAGTCACGGTAGTAAACGCAGGCACCTCACTTTACACACACGCACACCTTTATGTACTCAATAGCCATTAAGCCTAGACTACCCAGCTGGGCCCGCAACCCCGCGCAGCACCACACTAAAGCAACACAGATCCTAGCCACCGAGCACATTTCTTTATCCCGTTTTCCATCCACCCTCCTGTGTCGTGTGTCCTATACACAACTCCTTCCACGAATACATTTCCTCCATGAACAATTCCATCCGCCCATTCTGCCACACGCCATAAGCCAGGCTTCCGAGTCCCCATCCACCCACATTGACCGAACAAACAGAAAAGGAAAAAGAGAAGATAACCCAGCAGACAAACGTACCGAATACAAGCCAAGAATACCCACGAAGAATGAGTCGAATACTACCCCAAGAATACCCGTGAAGAATGAGCTGAGTCGAAAGGATGAATGAATAGGTTGAACGAAAAAATAGACTCAAGTCAGCCCTATAGAGCCGCGAGTGTGCCTTTCTTTCTTCTGTCATTCCAGTCAGTTCTCCAGTACTACGGTGTGTTGTCGTGTCGTTCTGTAGTGGGGTATTAGGGTATCAGGGTCTCAGTGCATTCGTACCTAGTCTAGGGTATCAAGACATTGCAGTTGTGTCGCGGGATCATCCTGGTCGTAGTATCGTAGCATCCATGGTAAAGAAAATTGTGAAGAACAGGAGCAGCTCGCAGTGTCGAAGGCGCCGGGGGGAAGAATTAGGTGCTGAAATGAAATGAAAAAAAAGCCGAGGCACAACAACTCGCGTGGGCAGCGCGAGCGACGCCATCGAGAGGTATCATCGGGGATAATGGGTAAAAGTGGCATGTTGCTGATGACAACTCAAGCTATGTTGCGTTGTATCGGCGCAAGGGTTTTGCTCAAGCCAGCCAAGAGGCAAGGTGAGGAAGAATCCGAGGCGCAATGTTGCCGCGAAGAAGAGAAAGTAATTTTGGTAACAACTGTTTTGGTGTGTTTGTAATCGAACTCAAGCCACCAAAGGCGGAGGCGAGTGAAGGCGACATGTGCGCGTGCTTGCATGCGTGGGAACCGGAAGGCGTAAGGAACTAGGGGTATCATAATACAAGTTGGGAAAAAGTCGAAAAGGTGGTACGCCATGATTGTTGATGCAGTGAAAAGCCGAAAAGTAAGGTTCCGTCGTTGGTGCATGGTGCTCTAGAGCTCTAGAAGCTTGAGCCAAGCTTGCTAACAAAGCTAGACCCCCAGTTGTCCTGGGAGCTGGAGGCGCTGTTGCCTTGGAAGCTGTCCTGGGAGCTAGACGCGCTGTTGTTCTGCACACTGGAACCAGAGCCATTGGAGGCATCATAGTGGAATGGAAAGCTTGAGCTATTCGGGAGGTTGGGATCAATGTTGTTACCCTGGAAGCCGGAACCAGAGCCATTGAAGGCCTCATAGTTGAAAGGAGAGCTCGAGGTATCCCGGGGGCTAGGGCTACCATTGTTACCCTGGAAGCTAGACGCAGCGAAGCTCTTGAAACTACAGACACTCTTCGCCCTGACGGGTAGTTGCAACAGGGCAGCGCTTCGAGCAGCGCTTCGGGCAGCACTTCGAGCAGCACTTCGAGCAGCACTTCGAGGAGAAGAGTGCTTACGAGGGCGACGACGAGAGGGCTTATACGACTCGTCCGAATCTTCGTCGACCGACTCCGTGGGAGACGCACCGGTTCTAGTGGCTTTTTCTTTGCCCTTGCCCTTACAAGGAGATTCAATGCTAGGAGGCGCAATGCCAGTCATGATCGTGTCCTTGTCCTCGGAGCCACTGCTTTTTTCTTTCTGTTGCTCACGGGCCCTAGGAAGTCCATTGCCCATAAGAGTCAGGTGCTGAATTCCTGTAGATACCGGCTCTAATACGTGAGGCTGGACTCCAGCTAGAAGCGCCTCAGCGAGTTGATGAGCGGTGGACAGCATGCATGGGTAGTCATGTTTTTGGCAGTACATGACACATTGAGTAAAGATGCCGCCATCTCCATTATCAAGAGCCGGATGTTTCTTGACTCCCTCGCTGATACAACGCATATCAAGGTCGCTAGCCTTTTCGACCTCGTCGTCGAGAAAACGCAAAGCGCGTGTGGCTTCCTCGTTGTCTGCATTCGAGAACATTTCGCTGCATGCTTCATGCCACTTCATGCCGAATTCCATCTGGCCCTTTTTGATAGCCGTACTGCATTTGACAGAGCATGTATTGGCCAGATAGGGCGGATCCATGTCACGGTGCTCATTAAGAACAAAGACAATGGCCTTTGGTCCCCATTTGCGAGAGTATAGGCGTGTCGAAACAATAGGCCGGCTAACAGAACCGAAGAAGTAGACGATGATTTCGGTGTCGGTGAGTGGCATGTCCGGAAGCACGACGAAAGTCGGAGGCATAATGTTCATCAGCTTAAGGTGCTTCCGTTTGGTGATAGGCATATGACCCGGTCGTGGACCAATGCGACCAGGTGTGGCGGGCGTTATTGGGGTCAATGGTGTGAGAGGGTGACCATTGAGAGAGGCAGTAGACAGTGCCGCCTGTAAGAACAGTTAGAAACTTGGCTTGGTAGTTGAGATATCGTTTGGAAGGGAGCTTACAGTGGTGAGCGTTAAAGGCGTAGGTAGGCCATCAGCAGGTATATCGAGATTAGTATCTCCCGGAATCTTAATTTGAAGCTTCTTCCGTGATCGAGCCTTCCTGATAGATCCAGAGGCAGTACCGTTCAGGATGGTGTCCTCCATTACGGGTTTCCCAGCCCGGCGAGGTCGAGGGGTTGGGCTTGCCAAAGGATCGCCTGCGGAAGACTGACTGTTTACACCGGGCATTCGGAGGGCATACATAGGCGTACCAAGCAGCCCAGTCCTATGCGCAGGTGTGGCAGGCACCGGGGCGTGACTGTGGTTAGCATCTGACTGAGCGTTCTCCAAAGCAGCTTGCTCTTGGGCTTGATTGTGAGCAGCCTCTCCCTGGGCTTGATCGCGAATGAAGTTATCGTGGACGTTGTCGAAGGTGCCTTCAACCTGGCCTTGTCCGTGAAACCCTTGGACTTGGTTGATCTCGTGAAGTTCTTGCACTTGACCATAGATGTGAGGTGTACTCTCTTGGGCGCCGTTATGAGTTGCCTCCACTTGGGAAATTCGTGCATCGAAGTTTTGGACGGTTGCCGAGACGTCTTCCCTAAACCTCATAAAGTCCTGAAGCAATTGACTGTGCTCCGCGACTACAAAGTCAGCTATTCATCTTGTGGTGTTATGAGGGTTTGCGCTTACCCTTAGATTCGTTGACGGCGTTGGCTTGTTCCAGAGTCTGGACGTAATTATGAATGTTATCCAATTCTACCTGAGGCATCGTAACGTATCCGGGAGTTGAAGTGAAGCCTGCCTCGCATTAGCATGAATGTTGAGATTTCGATGTCTTCCCAGAAGATCATTGCAATCTTCATGGAGTAGAGAGGCGCGCGGCGCTGAGCGAAAGCAGGGCTACTTACCACGAAAATCAGGCATGGAGGCATCATGACCTAGTCCAGTGCTTGGAAGTCGCATAACGGCTGTGTCTCGTCCATTAGCGTACTGAAGTGACTGGGTAGAGTCCCGAAGATCACTGCATGCTTACCGCGGGGAAAGGCGCGGAGAGCAGTGTCGGATGATGTTACTTACAGTCATGGCCGAGTAGAGAGAAATCCTGAGCTGGCTCGGTGTGTTCAGGGCTTGATGAAGTGAAAGGATCCTCAAGCCCGGCGAAAGACTGGCTCCAATCCTTATTGTCCATGCTGGGTTGCTTCCAGGAGCAAGGACGACGTTTGTGGAATGTTTTTCAGGCTGTAGGGCGAAATTGCAAGTCGTGGTGTTGTGGTGAGAGAGACCAGGACGCAGGGGTGTTGTGGCGCGCGAGATCAGGGCGCGGTTGTTGTGGCGCGCGGTTGTTTTAGCGGCTTTTTCTGAAGATGGAAGGCACGGCGGCACTGAGAGAAATTAGACAGTAAACAAAATTACATCATTGGAAGGCTTGCGCGCTCTGCCCTTCAGTCCAAGCTATACCGAATCCGAAACATCAATGCCAAGCCTCTGGCGACGCAGCCGATGCGGTAGCGTCTTCAATTGAAGGATCTAGCGACGAGGACAGACCCATCACACCCGAACAGGGTGATTGTGATAGAATATGCTTGTTCATGACTATTGCACCCGGGTATGCTTGGTGTTGACCTTATTGACGACATGTTGAGTCGAAGACAGTCGTGTTGAAGCTTGCAAAGATGACCTTCAAAGGGATCCTTGCCTGCGCGTGTCGATGGAGGTGAGAGGAGAGGGTTCCTCTAGTCGCCTAGTAGCCTCGCTTTCGCAGGAGTGTGATAGCTCTCAGAAAGAGAGGTAAAGAGATCAAGAAAATCGACGTGGACTTTGCAAGAGAGCAATTGATATACCTCAAGTCAGAGTGAAGGAACGATGATGCCATGTCGAAAGGGAATGCAGCATAACATACGGAATCGCAGCGGTGAGAAACAACAGGTTTGAGGAGAGTGTTTTCTCTGGATGAGTACGGTAAAGGAAATTGGATTGCCATATCTGATGTTAGATGTCTTCAGGGATATGAGGTCTCGATTCATTTGGCTTGTCCGCATCCACTTTGAGGGTTTGAGCGAAGGGAAGCAGAGCCTGGCTTAAAAAAAAAGGATAAGACAGTGATTTCGAAGAAAGAACAAAGAAGTGATACTCGAAAAAGAAATAGGTCGCTTCAGCCTCAATAAAACTAGGTTGCATGAACAATAGGAGCATGTATTGAGACAGGCAAGTGCCTAGTGAAGGCAGCCATCTACCTTGACATCGCCGGTGGATTGTTCGCGAGA
This sequence comes from Pyrenochaeta sp. DS3sAY3a, assembly GCA_001644535.1. Classification (NCBI taxonomy): domain Eukaryota; kingdom Fungi; phylum Ascomycota; class Dothideomycetes; order Pleosporales; family Cucurbitariaceae; genus Pyrenochaeta; species Pyrenochaeta sp. DS3sAY3a. The sequence goes on along the minus strand of KV441651.1, from coordinate 502,614 downwards.
CGGAAGAAGCAACCAACCCATACTTCGATGTGATTTAACAATATGACAGCTAGAAGGACGGATCCTAATCATGTTATCCAAGATATTGAGAGTGGTTGTGTCCTCTGCATCTCCTTGACGCGCCGCGTGAAGCGTGAGTAGGAGGTTCAAACGCAGATACCTTCACAAAATACTTTCAGAAATACTCCACAGGCATTGATAATCAGTAGACGGGAACTTTATTGGATGAATTCAGATGGTGAGGGAACATATTGTGAATTGACGAGCTGGACTCGATGAGGTGTCGTTGGAAGAGGGCGCACTAGAGACATGCCGAGGTTATTTCCATCACGCCAGACGCTATCGATAAGCTGCAGCGACTGAAGCACGACATCAACACCAGTGGACTGCTCTTTCCTGCTCTCCAGCGTCCAATATGCCTGTTCAGATATTGATAGTCGGCGCTGGCGCCATTGGAGCCTTCTACGCCTCGCGCTTGGCCCTCGTGCCTGGCACCGCTGTCTCGGTCATCTGCCGATCAAACTACAAGGCCGTCAAGGCGCATGGCTTCCAGATATCCTCTCCTCAATACGGCGACTACACCTTCACGCCTTCAAACACGTTCGCAAACCCCGAAGAAGCAAGAAACAATGGCATAGAGTGGGACTATATTGTCGTGAGCACAAAAGCTCTCCCAGACGTCAGCGATGACTCTTCCATTCTCGAGGGCTTGGTCGGCCAGAAGACGGCCATCGTTCTGATCCAGAACGGACTGGGTGTTGAAGACCCATATGCAAAGCGCTTCCCTCATGCCGCCATTTGCTCAGCGGTCACAATCGCAACATGTGCGCAACCGAGTCACGGCCAAATCAAGCACAATAGGTGGACACGGATCAACAGTGGACCTTATTTGCCACATTTAGATACGGGCGGCGTGAAAGAGACGGACTCGAAGGTTACGGAGCAGAATGATGCATTCATCGCGCTGTTGAAGGAAGGCGGCATAAAAGACGCAGAGGCCTACAGTCACGCAAAGCTGCAGCTTGTCCGATGGCACAAGATCGCCATCAACGCCTCCATGAATCCCAGCTCGGTGCTCACGCTGTGCTCAACCAACCACGCCATGTCTTCTGATCCCGAAGTGCAAATCCACCTGAAGGGCGTCATGACCGAAATTCTTGAGACGGCACCAAAAATTCTAGGACAGCCCATGCCTAAGGAGTTTGCGACACCCGATGCAATTATAAGGAGCACGCAGAGGAATACGAGCGGCAGCAAGCCGAGCATGGCCATGGACTGGGAGGGAGGCAAGAGGATGGAGATTGAGGTTATTCTCGGTAACCCCATCCGAATCGCGCGGGAGAGAGGCTTCGAAATGCCGCGGCTGCAAACGCTGTACGCTTTAGTGCGCATGGCTCAAGAGGTGAGAGACAAGCCAAAGGTTAGCAGCAAGATATAACATACGGACATGGAAATACTTTACGCGCACCAACATACTTTCCACCCGCCACGGGTTCGTTCCCGTTACAGTCACTGTCGCGCTGATACAAAGCGCCGATACTGCGAGGCCAGCCACTCTAACGACAGCGAGACCATTTCCTCATGTTTTGTTTACGTGACCCGCCACGCTAGTGTGAATGAGACCTGAACCGTGCGCAAGTGAAAGTGAAAGAAGACCTAGTTCTGCAGCAGGTCGACCAATCTGCCAAGCGGATCTACTTGCTCCCCTCCCACCCACCTTTCCTCTACCTTCTCCCCCACAGTTGAGCCGCACGCTATACTTCGGCGGAGCATAGCCCTTGAAGCATTTCGAGAGTTTCCTCAACCCTCTGCAGCTCCAAGCACGTCACATCACCTTAGTGCGCCTTCTGCGTTCCCAACGGGATTCGAAAAGCACGAGGCATCACAATCAAGCAACGATGGGTCCTAATGACCATCATCAGCAACAGCTGAGCGGATCGCCGGACAGGCTGCCTCCTACGTCTAACACTCTGGACAACGGCGCAACTGAGCGGCGCTTCAACCAGGACATGCAGATTCAGCAGAACGCGCAGCGGCTTGGCTCAACGAACCTCCCTTCATACCCGTACGGTGAAGACCCTTTCTATGAGCCTGCTTCTTCTCTAAATGCCGAACAATTTAGGTTCCATTTCGAGCACCGCCGACCAGAGCACTTGCCAAACCCTCATTCGCCGTTCCTTTCGGCAGCCCCGCAGCTTCCTCAGTCGCAAGGCACAGGCTACATGGGCTTACCAGTCGCCAACAACCTTCAGAGCAATGTCTTCAACCAACGCTCGCAAACGCCTCATCAGTCACCCTACGGCCCGTCCGAAGACGGCATATCCGCATATGCATCTTTTCGGGAGATTTACGGCAATTCCCCTTCTAACATTGTTAATGGCAGCAACATGGGCGCCAATCAGAACCCTGCTGGACACAATTCACGACAAGCTGTCCCTGATGCAGATCTGTCGACTGGTCAACGCAATGCTTCCCCATCTTCACAAGCAACTCTAGTGCAGAGTCCGATGAGCTCAGCCCGAACTATTTCTCCTCAAGTTTCCAACGCATACAACGGTCATCACAACGGTATGAGTATGGGCGCTGGTCAGTCTCCTGCTCAGCGCAACTCATCGGCGTCATTGCAAGGCCCAGCGCAGAATCAAAGGTATTCACTCCAGATGAACTCACGTCAAGCCGCTTCAATGCAAAGTTCCATGGAGTGCAAGGTTTCTCCAGGCTTGCGACGAGAGAATCCTGCCCCTGCACCAGTGCTCAAACATCCCGCTGCCCGAAGGCTTTTTGCTGGCCAGGGTCAAGTTGGCAACAATGCGACTAGTCAAATGCTAGCATATCAATCGAGTCCGCACAACGTAGTTCAAGGCGCTAACTTTATGCTCCCCAACAGTGCTCAACACGGTCCGGCTTCCAACAACCGATACCAGGATCATACTCCTGCACCTTTCATGAATGCGCCTACTAGGGGTTCTCAGCACAATGTCACGAACAATGAGACTGCGCCGGGTCTTCAACCCTCAACTGCTACAAACCAGTCTGCCGGAAGTGCCAAAGGACAATCGTCTTGCTCTCCTCCCACAAGCAATAACCAGCAGAAGCGGCTCTCCCAATCCAGCCTCATTGATCGAAGCAAATTGAGCGAAACAGCACAGCACCTGTCAGCTGAGGTTGGTCAAATGCCGATTTCACAGGCTCGATCACTACCTACTGGCGTGTCGAACAATCAGCAAGTCACGCCCAAGCCTCAATCGTTTGTGTCAGCTCCGCAGAACACAGGAACAGCATCCAACTTTGCAAGATCATCGGTTACCTATCCAACCCAAGCAAGAAACCTCCAGACTCCTCCCACGGTCACTTCAGCTTACAATAGGTTGCCTCAGCACGACCAGTCTCAGATAGCAACAAATGCTGCCGGACTTCCTCAGTCCATCGGTAACACGTACTTGAATCCGACCCGCACTACTAGTCTGGTGTCCGACATCTTGCGACGTCAAAAGCGCGGATACGAAGCCTCCATGGAGGATACGCATTCTCTGAAACGACAGACCACAAATACCACCGTCAACCCCTATCTGTCACAGGGCTATCAGCCGGCAACTGCCACTACCGCTGATACCTATTCAGCGGCGGGACAGTTTAGACCAGCACACGCTACTACCGCCAATACCAATTCGGCACAGGGACAGGTTAGAGCAGCCTACACTCGGGCGAGAAACACCACGGAGCGAAATGTACTGACTGAGCTTCAGGGATTAAGTGACACAGAACGTAATCGTCTGGAAACTGAGCGCCTAGTCGAAGAAGAGCGCCTCGAACAGGAGCGCAGGGTGCTGCGCAAGGCGGAGCTTCGCAAGGACCCCAACGTCCTCTACCGACACTACCACGAGTATATCGAGTACTTCCCTCTGGAGCCCGGACAGCGCAAGGACCCTTACCTCTCGAGCCTTCTCGCCGGCAGGGCTATGCCCTCGGACCCAGACTCTGAAGAAGGTCTGGCTGTCGCATATGCGAGGGAGCATTGGGAGGATTATATGGAGTATCCCCGCGATGTCAAGAGGGCTGCTGGGTACATGAGGGAGACTCCTCAGTACCAGGCGAAGCTTGCCTTGGAGCAGGCGAAGAAGGACTGGAAGCCTAAGAACTGATGATGCTACAAGTCGGCAGTGTGTTCTTCGGTTTGATGCATTGGTTCAAAATACTAAAAGCGCTTGTATAGTATGGGAGATGGACGGGGGATTTTCATTTGTGATTTCTGTGATTTCAGGCCCTTAGACAGCGTGGGCTGATTTGCAACGGCATTTCTGGCTCTCAGGTGGAGCTCAACTGCACTTGACTGAGATGGTGCAAAGCAGAGCTTAGTGACAGCTCAACCTTTGATAAAATAGCAAAAAGCCAAAAAGAAAATAGAATGTAAATTATCTGTAAAAGTATGTGTGCCTTGATAATCATAAGTGACACTGACTGCTTGCCTCAAAGCCGCTTCTATCAGTCTACAAGAGCGACAATCGACCAATCTACCATTGTCCTTTCGTGATCTATTCTGACACTTTAAGGTCTTAGCGATCTGACGTTGTGGTTTGTGCTGTAGTCCTTTTCCACGCGTTCATCATTGTCGCTGACTACTTGTGGACAAACAACGCACTGATGACGGGACCCTCCATTTGGGTTGTTGAGTGAGAGAATCTAGACGTAATGATAGTAGGTAGCTTTGCTGTGGTGTTAGAGAGGCATGAGCGCGGATGAGGGATTGCTCTTTGCTAGTTGTGAGGGTGCTTGCGCTGGTTTTGTCAAAGGTTGCTCCTGTAAACGGGCTACAGCTGTTGGTCGACAGCACGGTCAATCGAAGGGACTGACTAGCTAATCTATGTGGTTCTGCCAAAAGGGCTTGCATGAGATCGGAAGCAGGGAAAATGTCACTGAGTCATAGGGCAGTCGAGCGAGTGGGTGAGCGAGTAAGCAGCAGCCGCAGGAGTGACGAAATGAGCTCGGCCTCAATTATGCCCCATCCCAAACAACAAAACTCGCAATTGCCAGCGATCCACAAATTCGATTTGCCTGCAATGTCGATCCAAAAAAAAGTCGTAAAAAACACCCCGAGAGGACCCCCGTCAGGTCCAATGTGGGCGGCCGAAAACCAGACGAACTGAGTTTTGGGCTCCCTTATTTTTATTTTGTTTCCCATTCGGTTTCGGAATAGACTCGAACCGGCAAGCTCCGAGTGTTCAGCTGTGAAATTCACGGTGACAGCGGCCTGTTCACGATGCTATACACACGTACTAAGTCTTTGCGAGCCGGCGAGCGCCAACAGTTCGACGACTTGGTCAACTTATATACACAAAATAAAAATGTTTTCTGGTATTTTGTGTGCGTACGGGCCCTGCTCTGGAGTAGCAAAGCTTGGCGTCCGCGTTTGCCTAGCTGGTCTGGTTGTCGAGCGCACGTCCCCTCCATTCACAATGTTGTTGACACTAGTGTTGGCAAGAAGGGTCTCATTTACGCTAGTACCACTTGCACATCGAAGCAGCAGATCATGAGATGACTAACAGGGCACTCTCAGTCAGGTACGCTCAGCCGTTCCAACTGTGTTCGCTGTGGGGAGTGCAGTGGGAATGCGGACCGCGCTCAGGACTTGCGAGGCACCCTCTAGCTGAGCTCGATTTGATTTAGCAGCCCTTTGTACACTGATCAAGATGGGATGAAGAATCATTGTCCCGGCCACAAATAATACCACATCCACGAACACATGAATATCACAAGGCAAGAAGGTTATAGCAGAAGCAAGCAAGTCACTACAACGCAACTTATGCGCTATGATGCCCATTGACTGCTGCTTTATTGTTGCTGCTCCTACCTCGCCATGACGCCGGCATGGTCTTGCGGGAAAATTACCTTCGATATCTTTCACTATACCGCTTGCTTGGGCGTGTGTGAATAAAATGCATTAGACGATGTGCATCCGAGTACGTCATGTGAATGAACAGAGAAAGTGCCATATTTGCGTGCCTGCAGTATTTGAATCACCATTCTAATCTAGACATCTTTCTTCCAGATCCAGCTTTCAACTCAACAAAGGCTCTTCGGCGTGTTCAACTTACTAGCCACGTATCAGGCGATTTAGCGATCAGAAAGTATTTTCACCCCAGCGAAGTATCCGTCCTTCAACCTTTGAAATCAACATGCCGGCAACGCCGCTCACAGATGTGGAACGTCTTGTGGAAATCTTCAAAGTCACACCACCTGGCACAGCGGAGTTCTCATCCCATCCACCTCAGAGCAACAGCATCAACACAGCGGACCCAATTCCTTTCGGAACCTTCGCGGAACAAGCTGTCATTCCACTCATTATCCAATCGGGTGTTGTCAAAAACAAGAACGAAATAGGGCGTAGTGACGAAGATGCACATCACTTATCTCTCTGGTTGATCCAAGAGCTTTCCACTCGCCTCAACTATTTCCTTCAAGCTGAATTCGAGGTTAACTTCCCTGGTATGCCTGCCCCACCAGTGATCTACGAAATGGATCTGGAGACTGTGCCGACACGTGTGCGACCGCAGGCAGAGTGGTGTTGTAAAGAGCCACAACGCTATATTGCGCTTCGATATTATGCACCGCTCCTGCATTCCTTGGGGGAGATTTATCTCAACTCCCATCTTTCTATCCACAATTTTCTGGAATTGGTGTACGAGACCAAATGCCGTGTAGGTGCACTAATTGCCGCGAAGACGCTCACTGGTCATGTTTCCGTGTTGGGACAGCAAGCAGATGATCAAAACACCTCTGCTCTGGAGCAAAGAGCAAACATCCCTCATGGGCCAAGCTATTCGTCTCTGGAACGCGTCAACTCTGAGCTTCACGAGTACCGGGATGCACAACGGTTACGAGCCGCCACTGATTCCACGCCGCCTGAAAGGCTGCGAGCGCTCAGCGATCCACTTGCTCACCATATCCCCCTGACGAACTTCTATAGGGAGATTGATCCAGAGAATCATGCACAAACGCATGCTATTTCATGGGCAGTCGGGCCTTCACTCGAAATGATCTTAGACGCACAGCCACACGCAAGTGATCCAGAGGCCGTACCACAAACTGTTGTGGAGCAGCAACTAGATCCAATAGAACTACTCACAGCGGAGGAAGAACAGCGCTTTAAAAGTGAGTTGGAACCTTACTATGCACAGCTGGCTCCGTTGAGCCATGGCAATGTGTCCCAGAACACCGAGGTGGAAGACCAGGAGAAGCTGAAGTTGGATTATATCCTTGGGTACACTGAATATGATGGAAGTGATGCTCCCCGCCCGTCACAGTGATTTTCGTAGTTGAGTTCGGAGGAGACGGTAGAGTCGTGTCGGTCAGAGCCACGGTACACCATGTTCGTTAGTTGACAGCGCGGTACCAAAGTTATTGGATGTGCTGTCGAGAGCTAGTAGCTAAGATTATTATTTATGTAGACATGGAGTAAAATATGGATCTTCGGTTCACACATTATTCAGCTTTCGTGCAAGTGCACTTTTTGCCAAAAGGAAGGGCATTATAACACTTTCAACTATGGTTCATGCAGTCTCTGTCCCGCACCTCAAAACTTCCTCTAGCATTTAAAGCATCCATATTGACATAACAGTCCTTCCAATCGTCATCTTCATCTTAAACACTTTCTTACGCTCACTGATCTCGTAAAACACTTTATAAGAATCTCGACTTCCGCTCCAAAAACATCCAAAGAAACACTACATCGGATCATCCATCTTTATATCTATCCATCATGTCCCCATTTAATGCCATTACCGCCACGAATCCCGGTGGCCTTAATCCTCCTCCACTAAAGCGAAAACGAGGTCGACCCCGAAGGCACATCATCTTGCCACCAACACCATCATCACCATCACCAGCACCACCAACACCACAATCACCACTGTCATCACCACCGCCGCCATCACCACCGCCAACGCCAACGCCTGCGCCCGAAGAGACTCCCATCCCACGACTCAACAACCCCCGAAAGCGAGTGAGAATTGTTAACTACCACCCCAACAAAGCCGGGAAACCTTTCCGAATGCCTTTCGCATCCAACGAAGAAGAAGCCATCCCAGACGCAGCAGCAATCGAAGCCTCAAGGCTGAGAAACCCCAGCGCCATTCTTCCTCGAATGGAGCACACAGAGTACTTGGAGCCCGTTACGCAACGCGTTTCCAACGGCCAAGGCGACATCGACCGCCAGGACGACTCCTGGTGCCCGGAGCATCGGGAGACAGAATGGTCTTCCTGGCTCTTCGATCTGTGCAGTGGCTCAAATTTCAGGGTTGATTCAGCTCAGCCAGACTTTGAGCCAGATTTTGAGCGAGACTTCCCTGCAGAGCTGCTGCGGGAGGAGCAGGAGGAGGGCGTTTCTATCTTCGACGATTTGCATTGGGCGATTGTGTATGCGAAGACTGAGGGGTGGGACGACAAGTGGTTTGCTACGGAGGAGAATATTCAGGAGGGAGCGAAGAGGTATCGGGAGAGGGTTGAGGGGAGACCTTTAACTATTCTGTTTTAATTTGTCTGGTAATGCTACCATTTTGGCTTTCATTTCGTACACCCGTTTGCGGCATGATACGACGAGTCCGCACAGTTGCGGGCATGGGATTTTGCAAGTTCCTTCTTCCAATGGATCTTTATCGAAAAGGTGCCGGCATCCTACCCGGGTGCTTTTGCGCCAGGTGCAATCAAAAGATCGCACATTTTTTGTCAATGCTTTCAATCGTCGAAATTTTGCCAAATTCTTCAGTCGGCCATCTACCAGCATATGGGGCTGCGGTTCTAATTCAAGGCCATCTGGTAGGACAAGAAACCACAGAGACACATGCCACTCCATTAGCCTCTCCACAGTTCAAAGAGCAAACAAATTTGCAGGTGAACAAGCATATTAATCCATTCGTTCGAATTAACTAGACATCCCCCATCGTGACAGCCGTCAGCCATAAGACATCGTCAAATACCAAGAAAGAAACCCATCGCCTGTCGTTCGGGTATATCGACCACGATCGCAACCACCTCAAGCCTGACCTCTAACTTCTCCAGCCATAACTATCGCCCACCTAGTGGCCCCTTGCAAGCCAGTTGATGTAATCCTCGCTGATCCACTTCGTCTCGCGCCGAATCGCAGTGATGACCTCAAGCTGGGAGTCCTCCTCGCGCCAGGCATAGCCCTCCTCCAGACCATACATCTCGTGCTGCTGCTTGGCCCAGCGGATATTCTCTGCCCAGTCGCTAAAGTCACTTGGATCAAGGCCCCTCAGCTTGTGAAGCTCACGGTACGGTGGGTACGTCCTGGGGCCTCCGAAGCTGGCTGCGGACCATGCGGACTCCTCTAGTTCTTCCGGCTCTTGGAGGCCCGGGGCGGCGCATGCGCGGATGTTCATGCTGTCGATGACGATGATGCCGTGGGGTATTCGTGGAGGGTCGACGTACGTGTTGTTGATGTTTGCACGTTCACGGAGCTCTGCAAGCAGCTTTACGTCGGGCTCGGGAGACGAAGTGCGGATGCTTGGAGGGTCTTGCTGCTCTAAAGTCGCGTCGGCGTCGGTCGAGTGCGCTTCTCTAGAGTATGCCGGGTTGAATTGTAGATTGAAACCCCCTGGAAACGCATTCGGCAAGTACGACAGGCGTGAGGAACTGGCCGCAGCAAACGGGCTTGACATGTCTCCTGAGCTCATCCTATGTTGCTGGCCGAGATAAATGGGCTGGGCATGCGGATCATACGGGGCTGAGATTGGATACGGGCCTCGAAGAGCAGCAGGAGTTTGAGGATGGTACTGGCCTTGAGGATAGAAGGGACGGGAAGTATAGTTTGAAGGTCGGGCATTGAAGTATTGTGTGCCTGGCGCATGCTGCATGCGTCCAGCAATTCGGGGTTGGACTATTTCTGAGGTCTTGAACAACAGCAATAAGTTAGCACTTCTGAAAGCTATGGGATACGGGCTTTGCTTTACGGATGACGCCCTCATTTTCTCTCTGGCCTCGCGTGAGCCTTGGACTGTGTTTGGCAAGTTCCAGTTGTCGGCCGAAGGCGGAGTCTGGGAAAGGCCCGCAGCGACCAGTTTCTTGTGCCAGGGCGAACCGGATTTTGGACCGAAGTCCTGTCCCTCTTGTTAGTAGTGTGAATGTTTGAAGTTTGAACCCAGCACGTGCCATGTTGTCCAAGTCAAGCTCTTGCTGCTTCACAAGCCGACCGAAGAATCTGGTACGCTTGTTGTTGCTCTGATCGACGTGCTCCGCCGGTCTCTTGCGTGGGTTGGGCGCGCTTGAGGTTGACGCAAAGCTCTGTTGCGTGGTATTTGTTGAACCTCCGCTTGTAGATAAGTGAGCTAGTGCGGGTGCCGGGACAGAAGTGAATTGATGAGCCTGCGCCGGTACCGGAAACATTGGTAACGACGCAGCCAGTGACAGGGTCGGAAGAGCCGTGGGCAAAGAGGTTTGTGAAAGCGACGGAGCTGTCTGTGGCAGGGAAGCCTGTGCCGTCGCCTGGGGGGAGAGTGTTAAATATGCCGGTGCAGGCACGGGCGTCGTTGTGAATATGTGCCTGGGTAGAGGGTGGATCGGTATTGTGTGCCGATCTATCCCTCTAGGCATTTGTCTGGAATTTTGAGCATATCGTCCCATTGCTGCTCGATCAGAATGATCAGCTGTTACAACCGCTGGGCCTCCCAGGTGGAGGACCAAGCGTCCAAAGTCGTCTGGATAGGACCAAGACTCGTTTAAGTGTGCTGCAGCGTATGTCACGCAGCGAGTCAGGTCAAGTGCGTCGAAGCCGGTCGGGTGCTTCTTCACATTTCTCGCAAGGTCGGCGAACTGGATTGACTTCGCATTGCTGTTCATCCTCGCGTTGCTCGATAACTGTGTGCTCCCACAAGTCCTGAATCCATTGACACTAAGGTCGCCTTCGACCAATTGGTTGATAGGGGGCCAGTCCATATGCGTTCCTGCAGTCCAACCCTCGAAGCCAAATCCTTTCATTGAGTGTTTTTGCATAATGAACAATGAATTCTTGTCAACAGACACATTTCGAAATTCCCCAAACATCTTTTCAAGGATGACTGCTCTACCCCCAGAGATATAGAAGCGGTGAATTGCATCGATAGACTTCAAAAGCCCAAATGGATGATAGGCTACGAATTCGGGGAGTGTGATGTTGCCATCTGGAAACGGTAGATTCCAGCTAGGACTTCCGGGACCGAACGTATCGTTACTTTGCTTGATAACTCTTTGTCGAGGCATTGCGAACGACGGAGGCGAGGACTTGGCTTGGGAATGTAGCAAAACCGTGCACGGGGGGTAGTAGTGGAGGAAAGTATGGTATAAATTGTGATGTTGCTGTGTAAATACAGTTGAAAGACCAGCGTAGTGAGCACTGACTACTCATCCTCATACCAAGCAGGCTCACGTGGGAGATCATTATCCTTCCCACAACGCTTGGACGGCGGAAAACCCAGAACCCTGCATTCTAATCACATTCTCACCACGAAATTGCATTATCTTGGGTCAATGCGCGTGGGAGGACCGGGAAAGTAGGGAACTTTCACTGAGCAGCACTGCGGCCGCACAGACCAGAACTTTCCCGTTCATGACCGTATCCACTATACCATATCCAGAGGGACAGAGAGAGAATACGTAATCCTAATGCATGCCCCTTGTGACCATCTTGCGGGAGCAAATTCTGCTGCGCCTGAGGATAAGAGCGTTGATTCGATGAAGGCCGTGCAGCTAAAAATTACCGCATCGGGGATCGGAACTAGCGTGGAGAATCGAACTATGCGGAGAACTCCACATCGACTTCGCGGCACAGCGGCGGCAGGGATCGCCTCTACGCGGCGTGACGCATAGGCTGGCTGCAGAGCAGCAACGCAAGCTATCCGGCCACAACCCTTGCAGAAAGTCGAAGGATTCAGTCGTAAGATTTCGTACGTTGGCAAAATGATCGTGTTCCGCAAAATCCTGGTGGAGCAGATGGCTTGGTAGATATCAGGGAGCCTGGGCTATCCTCATGGGCACCGCTTTGGAAAGGACATGTAGAAAGATGACGAGATTAAAAAGAGAGTCACCGTGACCATAGGCCAGGGAGGGCAATGAAAACATGATGGAAAGGTGGCCATTTCATTTCTGAAATTGTACAATGTATTGAAGTCTAGATGACATCCTGCAAAGAACGCAAAAGTACTCGGTAGCAGAGCAAACCTTCAAACTACATATACCTAGCTTTGCGGATACTGACCTCCCGGCTGCATCCATGTACTTGAAGTGACCATCTGGTATCTGCTCTGGATATCTATCATGCAAGCGACAATGTAGCGTTGTGCACGAGAAGAGTTCGAAAATTAGCACGTCCTTTGAGCGAGAAATGAAAGCGAACATTGAAAGCGCAGGCTCGGGACGCGGTGAGGTGAAGTCAAGACAAACTCTCCCGCACGGGCGGTCCTAGCACCGACGCCCCAGCTTGAAGATCCCTGCACACCCGACCCGCTAGGACCACCCCATTCACACGCCTCGTTCCGAAACCCGTGAAACAAACATGCAACCACTTTCCAACAACAAACTCAGTCTCACCGCTGGCCGCCACCGCGCGCGCCGGCCGTGCCTGCGTTCCGGCGCTGAGCCACACGTCATGTGTGCAATGCTGCCCTCTGCTGCGCTCGCCTGCGCGCGCCATGGGGCACAGGAAGTCAAGCTTCCGGGCCCCTTGGCGTATCGGATGGTAGGATGTGGAACGGAAACAGAAACTTTGGGTCTGGGGGAGCGAGGAAACGGTTACGCGTTCGAGATTGAGGGTGGATGGAGGGCGAGGTACTTGAGAGATGTGATGGCGCCTTTGTTTTGCAACGGTCTACATTTTATCTCTCTCTCTCTCTCTCTCTCTCTGTCCTTGATACCCTTTTGGTTCTTTACGTTCAATCGAGCCGGACTCACTTAATACATTCCTTATTTTCGTTTGAGGCTGCACAATTCCATCAGGCCTCACACCCAATACTACAACTGTTTCTTGGTCTTTACTCAAGACCCCCAACACACACACACCAAAACCAACCAACCAACCACCACCACCACCACCGAAACCCCAACATGCACACAACCACCTTCGCCCTCCCAACCCTCCTAACAGCCCTCCTCGCCCTCCCCCTCCTAACCCTCGCCCAACAATCCTCCATCACCTCGACCCCCTCGCAAATCCCCATCCCCACGCCCTCCGCGCCCCCCGTCACCATGGCCTGGAACGATGCGCCCACGTCCTCGAGCGCGCTTGCCTCCGCGTCCATGGAGCCCGGCATGACCATGTCCGACGGCTCGGTTATGCCAATGAGCGGGATGAGCGGGATGAGTGGGGCGATGCCGACGGGGACGGCGATGCAGGGGATGGATATGGGTGGGGAGGCGGGGAGGAATGGAGCGAGCTGGGGAGTGGGAGTGGGTGTTGCTGCTGTTGCGCTTGGGCTTATTTAGGGAGAAGGATAGGGGGGAGGAGAGGAGTGAGGAGGAGGAGGGAATCTCTTGTTGATGGTATGCTGCTGGGTGCAGTTACGGAGCGTGGCATTTCGTTTTGTTTTGCGGATTTCATGTTATGGATTTCGAATATCTTTCTTCCAGTCACAACCTTGCCAATACATATTTAATGCAGGAACGGAGGAACACAACGATGATATACAAGCGTCGCGGCAGGAAATGAGATCCCTAGAGTCTGAAAAGCAATTTAATTCCTCCCGCTCTCTCTCGCGCGAATGCACAATGCTTGCTTGAAGTGAACGAACGACACACTGTTGAAATCGCCTCATAAAACCATAACCCATGACTCTCATTACGCACACTTCTTATAGTTTCCTCAAAATCAACACTCGACCACCGCCAGCATCTTTCCGATAGGAATGCGAGTCCTGTTCCACGACGTCTACCTTCCCGTCACGCACAAGCCGCTCGACGACGACATCGAAGCCCTTCTCCGTCCAGTGTGTGTCACGGACAGTCGCTACTACCACGCCGCCAACTTTGACGATACGAACGAATTCTGCAAGAGGCTCGGGGCCCAGATGTCTGGATTTGTATAGTCAGTGGGGATTTCTCTAGCTTGTGTAGGACGGTGAGCAATGGTTGAAAAGCGAAACTGCCGTCCCAACTCCGTTCATACCGAATAAAATTACCGTAATAGGAAGGTTTGCTGAAAAGTATCGATTACTGCCACTGAAGCTGTCCAGGTATGTTGCAAGTATTAAGGAACCTCAAATAGGCTTTGGAGACCTCGCGAGCTGCTTTTCCTAGGGGATCAAGGAGCCAAAATCACGCGTTGAAGTCCCTGCGAGTTGGAGGTCCTGGAGCACCGAGGAAATCTTAAACATACGTTGAAGTTCCCGTGAGATACTTTTTCCTGCGCACCAGCTTGCCGAAAATATACTTTGAAGTTCCACGGGTGCGTTCGTCTCGCAACAAGGAGCTAAAATCACGAGTGTCCAAGAGGCTCTCCAGTGACCTTCGCTCCCTCAACGCGGTCGCGGTTGATAGAACATCGTGGAGACCGTCACGCACTTCTCCGCCACTCAAAACTTCTCGACGCCGAACCAGAGAGCTTCAGTTGCAGTAATCGATGGTTTGCGGAAACTTTCCCAAAACGGCAATATTTCTTCTCTCCTCGGTGAACCCCCGTTGACTGCCTTCAGCACATCTTTACCCCCTTTCACTCCCTTCAACAGCCAAAAAGAAAACTCAAAACTCACCCATGAGTAAACGTCCCACAACACGTCAACGCATCGAACGCACCATCCTCGCCCTCCAACTCCTTCGTCAAATCCACAATCTTCAACTCGCCATACACACCCGTCTTCCTCGCAACATCCAACATCCCCTGGCTGATATCCCAGCCCACAATCTCTTTCGCACCCAGCTTCGCCAGTTCGGCGCCCACCAAGCCCGTGCCGCAGCCTGCATCGAGGATGCGGAGAGAGGACAGTGGCTGGGCGGATGTGTGGGTGAGGTTGAGGCCGCGGGCGACGGCTTCGGCGACCTGGGGTGTTGGTTAGCAGGGGTGAGATGGGGGGCGGGTAGAGCCGGGGAGGGAGGCAGGTAGGTGGAACGGGGGGTTTACCAGGCGTGGAGCTATGAATTCGTGCTTTGTCATGTCGGCGTTGTAGGTTGAAGCCCATTCATCGTATAGGGCACGGGATTCGGACGTGTTTGTCGCGGCGAAGACGCGGTCGAGGAGGGATTTCTTGGCTTCGTCCATGGCTGGGGTTTTCATTCGCTCGTGCAGTGTTGATTTGATGGTGTGTTGGTATTTCAGCGTTGATCAGTGTTTACTTCAGAGTAGAATGCTCCATGTCGAATGTTTATGCAGGTGCTCTAGTGAGCATTTCGGATTACGTCATGCCATTGGAGGACATCCACACTGAGATGCATATCGCACCTCAAGAGAATGATTTCTGGTCATTGGCAAATTTGAGGCGATTTTTAAATGGGTCTCTATTCAATTGCTTTGCATGCGAAATTTCAGAGTTGAGATACTGCTGCAGCTACCTCGGCGCATTTAGCTACCAATTGCACTTTTGGGAAGAGTGTTTATCCACGCCATCAGCTGGGACGGATGCTGGACATGTGGAACTTTTGTGCGTCAGCACCATGATAAGACATCTAACTTGCTCTGCTAGCAATACATGGAAGAACACAGGTTCGCAAGTCGCAGAACAGACTTTGCATTTGTAGATTGCTCTGTTCACTCTATCATCATAGAGATGCGGGTGGAGCCAGGATCCGAGCCATCTCCGACAAACCAATTGAAGACATGGCGCCGTCGTGCGGAACGCGGTTCGATGCGAAAACAGGCGCAACAGCCCTAGGCAAAGCGGACTGATTAGAAAATCTGCTAAACTGTCATCCTGCAACGTCTTACTCCTGATAAACTGCGCGCACCAACCAATGGCTGAACTGCCGGACAACGTGACCTGGGCTCCGAGATCCTCGGCTCGGCTCAGAAAAGGTTCGAGAAGGGCAGCCCCACAAGTTGGTTAAGAGCTCCCTCTCCGCACTCCGCATCTTTCTATTCATCATCTTGCGCGTCTTATCCTGCTCATCATATCCATAATTTCCCTTTTATATCCACATTCAAAATGACGGAGCGTCTCAAGTCCATTGTTGCCCAGATCACACCCTCGTCGAGCGGGTTGTCGGCCATGTAGGTTCTCCACATCCTCCATGTAGCTCTAGCCGCCTGGAAAACACAGCTGACGGCCATTGAAGCACCACCAAGAACCCCGATGATGTTGTCATCACCCTCGCCATTCGCACACCCCTCGCAAAAGCCAACAAGGGCGGCCTGAAAGACACGACGCTCGACGGCATCCTCGTCAAGACGCTCAAGCAGGTCGTCGCAAAGTCGAACCTCGATCCCGCCCTCGTCGAGGACATTTGCTGCGGCAATGTCTCCGATTCCAAGGCCGCATACTACGTGCGCGCCGCTATGCTGGCTGCTGGCTTCCCCAACACAACTGCTGGCTCCTCCCTGAACCGATTCTGCTCGTCTGGCCTGAAGGCGGTGCAGGACATTGCCAACCAGATTGCTGTAGGAAGCATTGAGATTGGCGTCGCCATGGGAGCCGAGAGCATGACTACAGGCGGAGACAGGCTTGAGCGCCCCTTCGTCGACGAGATTCTCCAAGTTCCCGAGGCAAACGACTGCATGCAGCCCATGGGCCAGACCTCAGAGAACGTCGGCAACGACTTCAACATCACTCGTGAGCGCCAGGACAGGTTCGCCGCCGAGTCATACCGACGTGCCGAGGTTGCTCAGAAGGCTGGCTGGTTCGACGATGAGATTGTTCCCATTACCACAACAGTCAAGGACCCCAAGACGGGCGAGGAGAAGACCGTCACCCTTACCAAGGATGAGGGCCCCCGATATGGCACCACCTTTGAGAGCCTCCAAAAAATCAAGCCAGCCTTCCTCCCCCACGGCGACAAGTCCCATGCCGGAAACTCTTCTCAGCTCACCGACGGCGCCGCAGCCGTCCTCCTCATGAAGCGCTCCACCGCACAGAAGCTCGGCCAACCTATCCTGGCCAAGTACGTCGGCGCCACTGTTGCCGGTCTTGCACCAAGAATCATGGGTATCGGTCCAACAGTCGCCATCCCCAAGCTTCTCACCAAGTTCAACCTTACCCTCGATGATATCGATCTCATTGAGATTAACGAGGCCTTTGCCTCTATGGCCGTATACTGCCTCGAGACCCTTAAGATCGACCACAACAAGCTGAACGTCAGGGGTGGTGCTATTGCGCTCGGTCATCCTCTCGGATGCACTGGTACGAGACAGATTGTCACAGGTTTGAGCGAGTGCAGGAGACAAAAGAAGAAGATCCTTTTGACCAGTATGTGCATTGGTACTGGTATGGGAATGGCTGGATTGTTTGTCAACGAGCAGAATGTATAAGCTCTGGATTGTTGTATTTATGTAGTTCCCTTTTGTATGTATATGATTGCATGAGAAATTCATCAGCGCAACATTCAAACATCCATGAAATATCTGCCCATTCTTCCTGTGCTTCGTTTTCCAATGGTCCATTTATTTCGAAGGACTTCGGTAAACCTATTTCGGCCTCGCGCTCCCACGGACCATCTCCGACCAATCCCTCTCCGCGTCATGTACTTTTTCGCCGCCATCCCAACCTCCCCGGAATGGCAATGCCGGATCAAAATACTCAGATTTACAAGGGAATGAGGACCAATGAATAATAACAACAATGTTTGTGTAAACACCGCAGGCCCCTTTCCAAAATAGTCCCTCACCACTGCTAACCCAATCCCCAGCGACCTACAACATGACTCCCGCCACTTCTACTGCGTGACCAGCACCCAAACCTCAACAACCTACCATCCAAAATCCCACCCCAACCCCTACGTCCTAGAACCCAACTGCCCTTTCTCGTGGCAAGATGTCTGCCCCGAGGCCATTGAACACCATCTCAATTCGGCAGACAGTCACGCGACATGCTTCATCTCCGTCTTCGCCCGCTTCGGTACTTCCACCAAACCGCTCTCTGCATCTTTCCACGCTGTAGATAGTCACTAATAGACATAGCTGATGCCCTGAAACTTGCGTACCACCTCTACACCCGCGGCGACGAGGCCATCACCATCATCCAGCTCGACGCCGCAGCCTTGCTTCCCTGCCCGCCCATCCCCTCCGACACTGGCGCCGCCGTGCCGCTCTGGAAAGGACCAGTCGGGGCCCGCGACGCCTGGCTCTGCGTCGCTGACGTTGTGCCGCTGCTCGTGAGCACGGATCCCAGACGCATCTGCTTGTCCGAGTGGCTTGCGTGCGGGGGGATCTCGCGCTCGAGATTCCGCGCTGCGTGGCCGGTGATCGGGGGGAAGCTGTTCTGTGCTGAGGAGAAAGGGGTGGATCTTGTGGATTTGTATGCGGGTGTTTGTGGGCGGGCGCCGGATTTCTTTCGTAGGACGGCGGAGTCGAAGAGGGTGGTTTTTGATTGGGGGGTTGGGGCGTTTGTGGAGAAGGAGGGGTGGATGGGGAAGGGGGAACGCGGTGGGAGTGTGTCTGGTGTGGTGCCGGCGGTGGGGTTGAGGTCGTTTCCGTGGAGGTGGAGTGGGTTTGAGGGGTATTTGCGTGGGACGGTTGTGATGGATTGAGATGTAACTGTAGTTTTTTTGTATTATTTGTGTTTTGGGTGGTTGGATGTACAGTACGCTTTTTGCTGTTGTAAGATAGGTTGGTGTTAAAAGTAATTGCATTACTGTATTATTATATCAAATCATTATTGCAAGATGTCCTCATCATACTTCTCACTTTGAGAGACTTACTCCAAGAGTAAAAGGCATTACAACCTCCATCTCGCAATGCATAAAATCACGAAGCCTGTTTTCAAATAAGCAAACAAATATGAAAAGTCAGCTAAATATATACACTTCATCCTCCCTCGCCATCTCCCAACACACCTCAAGCCTAAGACTAACTCAAGCAAACCCATCACGCCGACTCTTGTACATATAAACACACCTCCTATCTACACATCACATCACATCACACCACTCCTTCCCCTTCCTTCCTTCCACTCCTCCCCTACAGCTACACCCAACCACCCCTACTCCTACCATCCTACCACTCTACCGCCTCCCCACACCCCCAACCCACCTCCTCAGCCCCGTCGACTCCACAGCCTGCGTAACAGTCCGCGTGTACGTCACAGTCGACACCCGCGACGCCACCAGCGTCGTGGTGAGTATCTTGACATTCTGATCGAGGGTTGAGGGTTCCGGCGCCGTGACTGTGGCTGTGGCTGTGGCTGTTACTGTCGACGCGGGTGCGGTGACGGTCGATGTTACGCGCTGCAGCACTGTTGTTGTTGTTGATTTGATCACGGTCTTGGTGGCGAAATCTATCAGAGCAGAGGGGTGAGAGGGCGAGAGTGTGAACTGTGTAGTGGTTGGCGTGGAAAGTGGTTGCTCGACTTGGGATTGAGATGGAGATGCTGGAGGAGCTGGAGATGTAGTCGCGGGACCAGATACATCTCGGCCGCCTATCTTCACCCCGGCGGATACGGCGATCAGGGGCTGCACTGTGATCGTCGTCGAGATGGTGGTAGACAAGGTGGTAGATACAGTTCTTGTTGTTGAACTCGTCGTCGTGGCAGTCACCGTCGAAAATGATGTTTCCGCTGGCTTCGTGCTGACACTGATGCTCGTTGAAGTGACTGTCTGGAACAGCGTGACTTGCGCGCCGACCTGCGCTGCGACGCTAATTAATGTCGATGTCGACGTCGACGTCACAGTAACTGACTGCGTCCGGGTGACGGATTCCGTAGACACAGACACAGAGATCGAAGTCAGCGTCACAGGCTGAGTTGTAGTAACAAGATCCGTGGACGTCAGTGTGACAAAGGACGTCACAGGGGCGGCCTGCACCGTCGCCGTCGTCGTTTCCGCAGGCCGGATACTGATACTCGTGCTCGTGCTCGTCACCGTGAGCGTCTGGACCAGCGTGACTTGCGCGCCAACTTGCGCGCCAACATTGAGCAGCGTGGACACCGACGTCACGGTTACAGATTGCGTCTGCGTCTGCGTGACAAAAGACGTAACGGGCGCCGCAATCGATGTGGAGATCTGCGTCACCGTCTCCGCAGGCTGCGTGCTAATACTCACGCTCGTCGCCGTAACCGTCTGGAAAAACGCGACGGGCGACGCGGCATTGATGATGGTGGACCGCTCCGTGACAGTCAGGAACGCGGTCACGGGCACGTTCTCCGTGAACGTCAGCGACCGGACGACCGTGACCGACGTCGTCGTCGGCACGTTCTCGGTCACAGTGACGGAGCGGACATCAACCAGCGTCGTGGTCTGGGCCACATTCTCCGTGAGCGTCAGGGTCGTGGGAATGTTCTGCGTGATGGTGCTTGCGGGACCTGGCACCGTGATTGACGTTGTGACGGGGACGTTTTGCGTGATGGTTACGGGCGGCTGGGTTACGGTGATGGCGGATGTCACGGGGACGTTTTCGGTCAGGGTTACGGACTGCAGAATGGTGACGGAGGTTGTGGTTGGCACGTTCTCGGTCACGGTGATCGATCTGATTTCAATCGCGGTTGTGGTTGTGGGCGTGTTCTCGGTCAGCGTGACGGAGCGGATTTCAACGGCCGTTGTGGTCAGAAGAACGTTCTCTGTCAGTGTGATCGAGGTGGTGATGGGTACGTTTTCAGTCAGGGTAAGCACGCTTGTGACGACGACGGACGTTGTCACGGGCACGTTTTCTGTGAGCGTGTAGGATCGGACTTCTGTGATGGACACCGTGGTTGGCACGTTCTCGGTAATCGTGATGGATCTGAGCTCGAGCACGGAGATTGTTTGAGGCACATTCTCTGTCAACGTGAACGTTGTTGGTACGTTCTCGGTGATGGTGAGAGACTTGGTTTCTGTAAAGGATATCGTGGTGGGAACATTCTCCGTGATGGTTATGGATTTCAACTCAGAAACCGTTGTTGTGGTAGGAACGTTCTCTGTGAGGGTAACCGTTCGCAATTCTGGGATGGTAGTTGTAATCGGGACGTTCTCTGTGAGGGTAACTGACTGAACGACAGAGATAGTCGTTGTGACTGGAACGTTCTCGGTCAAAGTTATTGAGCGCACTTCAGTGACAGATGTCGTGACGGGAATGCTTTCGACCAACGTTATAGTTGTCGGAACATTTTTAGTCAAAGTGAAAGATTTCGTTTCCGTCACGGATATTGTCATGGCCACATTATCTGTGAGAGTGATTGACCGTGTTTCCACGATGGAAAGTGTTGTAGGAACCGTTTCGGTTAGGGTCAGGGTGGACGTTACAACATCTGCCTGTGCAATTGATGCTGCCTGTTCAGGTGCGCGGGATTCAGTTTCCGTGAGCGTGATTGACCGCGTTTCTACCATGGAAACTGTTGTCGGAACCGTTTCGGTTAAGGTCAAGGTGGATGTTATAACCTCTGCCTCTATCTCTACCCCTAAAATTGACTCTGCTTGCATAGGTGCCCGGGATGCATTTTCTGTGAAAGGCGGAATAACGGGAACGTTTTCTAGAACCGTGATCGTGGAAATGACATTCTGGGTTATCGACGTCGTGGATATAATGGAAACACCATCTGCGGGAATGCTCTTTGTAATGGTAGTGGTTGAAGTGAAATTTTCAGTTGCGGTAATTGTGGAGAACTGCAATTGTCGACTTGTCACTGTCTCTGTAACGGCAGGAACGCTTTCCGTCTGCGTAAAGGTTGATACAACACTCCGAGTTATAGTTGTTGGCACACTGACCGTTGTCGTACTTATGGTAGGAATGTTAAGTGAGACATTATCCGTCAGAGTCAAGGTTGTAGTAATTCTCTGCACGGAAGTAGTCGACACAAATTCAGTCAATGTTCGGAACGAAATCTCAGGCACAATGACACTAGCAAGAGCGTCTACCCGGACAGTGACCGTGGAAAGAATGTTTTGCGTGACTGGTACTGTTACCGCAACTGTCTCCGTGACAGTCGCATTGATTGGTATCTCGCTAAAAAGGGTGACAGTGGAGATACCACCGCGGGTTGTAGTTGGCACCGGAACTGAAGAGTCTTCGATCGCAGCATTTGCTTGTGCGTCACTGGAGCGTGTGGTGGTAGAGGTGACAGTTTGAATTGCGGATACCGTGACCGAAGCCAATTCTGTCGCAGTCACAGTGATTGGTGTGCTATTGGGAAGAGTGACCGTTGAGACGATATTTCTAGTGATGGTTGTCGGCACCGTCACGGAAATCGTTTCAGTGGCGGGAGTCACCGCCTTTCCATCGGTCAAAGTGAGAGTAGATGTATAGCTTCGAGGAGCTGCGGTGATTGTAACGGTCGACGTTTCAGTGACGGGAATAACTGGCTGGCCAGCTTGCGTAGCGGTTAAGGTTGAAACTAGAGTCTGAATAGATCTTGTCGTGATAAAAACGCTGATGGGAACGTTCTCCGTAAGTGTGACAACGGAGACGGCCTTTTCCGTAACCGTGACGTTCACTTCCTGCAATTTGATTGCCGTTCTACGCAAAGTATGTCAGCACAACACTTCCATACATGCAGGGGCGTGGGTCTTCGGGCAGAGCTAAACATTTGCAGCCGTCAAGCCCTCATAGCCCATCCACACTCATGACGCTTTGAAGTGCAAGTGAATGTCTCTGGAGAAATGAAGGGCTTGGATGGAGCGAAGAAACAAAATTTGCAACCTGAAGAAACGGGATCGGAAGGGGCTTGGTTCTTCGCGCAATGAGACGACAGCAGAATGGGAATTAATCGTCACTTACCTCGTACTCGTAATACTATCAGTGAGATTAACCAATTCTGTGGTAGTGGAATACACCGTCCTAATTCATTAGCATCTCAAAGCCGCTTTCTGAATAACGAAAAACTCACTGAATTGTAGGTGGCTGCGTAACAGTGAAAGTCTGGGAAGTGTTTCGCGTCACTGTTGGACCAGTCACGTATGTCGTATCGGTAATATATGAGATGACCGTATTTGCCCTTGGGGGAGTCTCGGTTATGGTGCTAAATTGAATGCGTTAGTGATCTGATAGTAGGAATATAGGTACCTGATGGGGAAGATGAGCGAGGAACAAGATCGGTCATGCTTATCGAGCGAGATTTCTTATCCTAATTTCGAAGTTTCTCCGGATATGGCTATGTTGAAGCCAGGGTTCCGTGGCAGTGGAAGATTGCGAAGACAAGGCCTTGGGTCTTTGTCGTCCTGAAGGAGTTGGTGACATCATGAGACAGGGTCATCTGGTGACCGAAGATAGGCACCCGATCTCCTTTTTACAGTCTGATAATCCGTGCAGTTTCCAGGGATAATTTCCAGGTGTCTTGGTGATACTCTACCTTCGTCGTGCATGACTGACCCAAATGGGCAACAAAAGAAGAAACAGCTTCAAAGGAGCTTGAACTTACGTGTTCACAGTATTGGTCAAGGTTTCCGTGACCGTACTGTAAACACATTAGTATGGCCACCATAGAAGATGCATGGGGACTCCCAATGCGCCTCACAACTCTCGACAGCAGATTACAACACGAGTAGAAGTCCCCAGCGCGCAAAGTGTAAAAGCAAGGACTTACAAGGTACTGATCAGGGTCTGACTCTCCGTTTGTGTGACAGGTGTAGTCTGCACCTCGGTCACAAATACCGTTCCATTTGAGGTGATCGTGACGGGTGGTGCTGTTGTGGTCTGTAATTGAATCTCAGTGACGAAAACCGTACCGTCCGATGTTGTTGTCACGGTGGCGGCCGGAAGAGTTGTTGTCTGGGTGATGAACTCGGTGCTGTTGATTGTGGCAGTCAATGTCACTAGAACATGAATCAGCATGTGCCTGTTGGGATCTATAGATGGATTATGATTTACCAGGTAGTGGCGTTTCAGTGGTTGTTGTTATTTGTGTGAAGAACAGAGTGTTATTCTGTGTCACAGTCTCTGCCGCCAAAGTACTTGTGACTATGATCGTGTTATCAACAGTTTCGGTCAGCGGCGCCAAGGTCTGCGTCTCAGTGATGAAATCGGTACTGCTTATTGTCTGGGTTGTGGTAATCGGCAGTGGAGTTACGAAGACTACAACGATGATGGTGTTAGCAAGTCATGTTCGAAGGGGGTAGAGCGACGTTGACGCAATCTTTGCCCAAGGCCTTCTCTTGAGATTCAGAAGTTGCCAGTCGTTAGTTCTTGAAAGAACTCTTGGGCCATCTCGCGATTTTCAAGGGCAGAAGTAATTGGGCAACTTACCTGTACCGTTCACAGTTGTTGTTACATCCAATGTCGTTGTCTGCGTAATCAAAATCGTCTCACTCTGTATGATGGTCGAAGCCACCGGTGTCTTCATCCTCGAATTAGCACCGAGTGTCTTTTCATTCCTCGCGGGATACATTACCTCTGTTACCAAGATGGTGGTGCTTTGAACAACTGTAGTTGGCTCAAGTGTAGTTGTGATGAACAGAGTGCCATTGGATGTGACAGTGACCTGTTGTGAGTATTGATTAGTATTTTACACAACTCATCGAGGTCATAAGATTATTTACCGGTTCAAGTGTTTGAGTTGCCGTCACTAAGACGGTGTCATTCACCGTGATAGTCTCTGGTTCCTGAGCCTACGAAGAACGTATAGTTAGCAAATGTTGTTTCCCAAGCATTGACTCAGTTCTTACCTGCTTAATTGCTAGAGCTGATGCAGCTGATGCAGCCGCCGCAGCTTGCGCAGGATCTGTCACTGTGATGGTTATCGGAGTGGGGGTAACAGTCTCCGTAATGACCTCCGGCGTTAGAGTACTGATTGCATAGTTAGCGGATGGTCAGAGACCTTTCAGCGAACTACGCAGAATTCAAAGCAAATTGAAAACATTTTAGTATGCACGACGTCGGTAAGAGTAAACCAAGACACGGTTGCTATTGATCCAGGTCAATTCGAATGGAGAATGGCCAGTGCTAGAGATCCAGGTCTTCCAAGGTCCAGAAAGTCGTTACAAGTCCAGCATGCTAGTCAATTTCCAAGGTTTACGGGTGTTAGCTCAGCCATGGCGTAAAGTAGGAAGTTGGAAAGCACCGAGGGGCGTTAAGGCATTAAGACTACTTTGTTATCATCCTGAGCAAGGGGAGCTCTTGAAGGGCTTAGGAATGTGCGATTGTGTTGACGTGATTTTGATAGGTAGGTGACATTGGCCAATACTAAGATATGGAATGTGCAGAGTTTTCTTCCAAGTTTACTTTTCGGATGTTGAAACCTACGGCTTGTCTCAAAGTGTTTTGAGGGCGGTTGCGTACGTCTTGCAGTGCATTTGGTGACCAGAAAAAGAAGAGAAGAAGCCGAAGCCGAAACAAAATCCACCGTACACACGCTGAAATTATTCCGGATGGTTATCGTAGCACCAAACTGCCTTGAACAAAAAGGCAGTGGGATTTCTGCGGAAATTGGTTGAGTTTCTTTGGTAGCACTAAACAAATAATGCAAATAGCCATCAAAGAGTGAACGCTGAATGCACGCGTCCTCTTGATTTACAATTCTGATTATCTATTGTTGTGCAGACTCAGTTTTTACATACTACACAATTTTGTTACTGTCATCAAGCAGCGATGAACCATGGAACCATGTCGGATAATAAACAACCCAGGTTCTAAAACCATGGAGTCTACGTAGTTTCTCACATGGTCGTCGAGGCATAGGCAAACCGATATCTACTGATTGTCTTAGGAGCCGGGCTCTTTAGCTTCACCGACTTCGACGGCTTCGCTTTTCTTAGGGAGTATCGGCGGCCGAATTCAAAAATACTTTCAGTTCTTCTAACCCAGCGCACAATCTATGGGTTCCGAGCCCTCTTTCGTCGGGTGTGATCAGTTTTTGAGCAGTTGCCTCAAAGATATTTCAACAAAAATCATTACTTAGCTTTTGATTCAAGTCTCGAAGTTTACCTTGTGAAGAGTAATTGGCGATCCACATGGTCGAAATCCATAATACGGTAATGGCTAGATAAGGATTGCTTTGTGATATTTCTCAGGAATAATGTTGGGCCTTGGTAGGTACTCACCTTTCGTCGTGCATATAAACGATAAATAATCAGATATTCGAAATGAAGACTTACCTTGTACGGTCTTCGATCTTCGTAACTATCTCTTGCGAGAGAGTGACGAATACCGTCGATATGGATATCGCGGTTGCTGTAGAAATGGAGCTTTCAGTGATAGTCTCGGGTCGTGGGGTTGCGATCGTTTGAGTTGCCGTGGTAATCGACACAGTCGTTACTTCTGATGTAAATGTCGACGTGATAGACACAGTTAAAATCTGATTGATAGTCTGCGTTGACAGTGCGGTTTCCGTCACTGTACCCAATGATGTGAGGGTTGCTAACTGGGTTGCAGTCTGGGAAATGGTTGTCGTTTCTCTCAGTGTCCGCGTCTCACTTGTTGTTTGTGTTTGAGTAAGAATTCTAGTAACGGTAGGAGGAACAGGCGTAATGGTAATAGCTGGTTCGGTGTATGTAGTTGTAATCGGGGACGGAACGGAAATCTGTATCAAAGTTGATACTGAGATGGATGTCTCGGTGAGGGTGGACGTAATTGCTCGGGTTAAGGTCGAAATTGATACCTGCACGATCGTAGACGTTTGCGTTTCCGTTTTGGTTAGCGGTAGAGCAGCCGAGGTGATTGTTGCGGTAGCAAAAAGGTTGACTGTCTGAACCCGAGGCGCCGGCGTTTCAGTAATAGTGGTTGTGACATTCACAGGTTGAGGAACAGTTGTGGTAACCGTGGAAGTAAAGTTGTATGTCTCAACGAGTGGTTCAGGAATTGATGTAATCGTTTCCGTGGTTGTGACATTCACAGGTTGAGGAACAGTTGTGGTAACCGTGGAAGTAAAGTTGTATGTCTCAACGAGTGGTTCAGGAATTGATGTAATCGTTTCCGTGGTTGTGACATTTACGGGCTGGGGGACGGTTGTTGTGATAGTTTGAGTAAGATTGTAAGTCTCAATAAGGGGTTCAGGCACGAATGTGATTGTTTCTGTAGTTGTGACATTGATTGGTGGAAGGATTGAAGTGGTCGTTGCAAGGATTGGTGCAGGAATTGAAGTAGTAGTCACTGTGCTGGTAATTCTCAATGTTTGTGTCTCTGGAACCGGAATGGAGGTCTTCGTGAGAGTTGTTGTAACGCTCACTTGTGGAGGGACGGACGTGGTGGTAAAGGTTGAAGTAATGTTCACCGTTTGCGTAATTGGTGCAGGATTTGAAGTTGTTGTTACTGTGGCAAAAATATTGATAGGTGCCGGAATTAAAGTTGTTGTGACGGTAGCCGTGAGGCTGACTGGGAGCGGAATTGATGTAGTTGTAATTGTGGACATAATTGTTATTGGAAGAGGTACTGAAGTTGTCGTAATCAAGACCGGAGGTGGGACTGATACGGTAGTCACTGTAACTTGAGGTGGGACGGATGTAATCGTTACAGAGACCGCTAGAGGGACAGAGGTGGTCGTGACCGTCACCTGCGGGGGGATCGAAGTGGTAGTAATCGTGACCACTGGAGGTATGGAGGTGATGGTAACCGCTAGGGGAATAGAGGTAGTCGTGACTGTAACCTGTGGAGGAGTTGAAGTCGTAGTAATCGTAATAGCAGGGGGGATTGAAGTGGTAGTAATGGTAACAGCTGGAGGAATAGAGGTGGTCGTGACAGTCACTTGAGGAGGGATCGAAGTTGTAGTAACTGTTACCGGCGCAGGAATTGATGTCGAGATTATTGTAACTGGCGCGGGAACAGAAGTGGTCGTCACCACTGATGTCAAGTTCACAGTCAAAGTGACTGCCGCAGGGATGAGCACGTTGACAGAAGTTGTGGTCACGGTAGATGTGAGGCTTTGCGTTTGGGTCACAGGTGGTAGAGTCGTAGTCGTCGTTAAGTTTCGTGTGTCGGTATTCGTGACCGTAGCCGAAGACGTGATGGTGGCTGAATTCGTAATGGTGTTCTACACTTTCTTAGCTCTGCGCGAACCATGAGGTCAATCACCCACATATACAGTATTCGTAAATGATAAAGTTGTACTAAATGTACTCGATAAAGTCTTCGTTATGGTGCTTGATATGGTCGAAAGAAGTGTAGTTGATACAGTTGAAGTTACTGTACTCGATACCGTGGAAGTTACTGTACTTGATACAGTAGAAGTAACAGTGTTAGATAGCGTAGAAGTGACCGTGGTGGTAGCGGCGCCAACAGCGCTGACTGGAGCCTGTGCACATTAGCGTATCATAGGTGTATTTTGAATGTCTGTGTGCGTTGCTTCAAAAGGAAAAGACGAAGAGACAAAGAAAGAAACGATCGCTCGGGGCCCCAAGGTACCTGCAGCAGTCAGCAGCCTTCATCATAGGGGAGGAAAACGGCGCGCTCTGCGCCTTCATGCTTATGAGCTTTCACTCTGGTTCGATGATTCTAGCATGGCGCCTAAGAATTCGCGATATATTTTGCTCAAGTTGATTTTGAGAGACAGGAGGAAGAGTGCTTCCGACTGTCGAACGCGCGGAGACTTGTGGTTTCACGCATTCCTTGGCCCCAAGGGTTGCACGGTGTGACAAGCAACACAAACCTTGACTTCGACTCGCCACTGATGAGTGTGGAATGCACTTGAGGAAGCACTAACAAATTTCATATATCAACATTGTCAACCTCTACTTAGCCGGGCAGTCTACTTCTGATACGGATCGCAGGGTCGCGAATATACTGAGTTGGTTGAAAGGCAAGGCTCCGAGTAGGACCAAGGACCTCGGGATGGATGGTACCCCTTTATGGCAGGAGGAGATATCTCGAGGTTCGAGGCCATCATTCTGCCCATTAGAAGAAGAGAAGTGAAGACTATAGCATGTTGCGATGAGGTGGAGTCGGCTCCTTGAGCACGTGAAGTTCATGTCGGACTTGGGCAGTCACCTGGGCAGTCACCTAAGCGAGGGAGCACGCCCGAAGAGAACGCGGATTCTCTCTAAAACCTTCCTTCGCATATTCTATTTGGGACTGCAATGAAGTCGCCACGATCCCGAGCGGCCTCCGTTTCCTTTTCAAGATGAACGGTGTTAATGAGAGTCTTCCTTAATAATGATGCGCGAAAAATCCAGCCTCCTTCTCCTTATTTTCAGCGTAGCTTAGACGAAGACAAGACTTGAAATTATTTCAGCAATTGTATCACATTTCTTTTGATTTTTGTATATGCTATACTATGCTACCATGACCAACACTCTCCCACACCAAAGTGCATCGCCAGGATGAGAAAAGAAGCAAGGCAGTTTCGGCGCTTGGCCTTCCCAGCCGAATTATGTACAATATGGAAAAAAGAAAAAGAGAAGGGGGGTATTCCAGTGAACGAACTCTTCTTAGCTTAGTATGATAATTAAGCTCATTTCAGTCTAAAAAGCCCATCGCTCGCGGTCTAAGGGCATGAACAACAAAAGATTAGATGGTGCGCACACCACGGGCCAACTCGGCCCTTACACGCCGCCTGTATTGATCGCGGAATTGGATTCGGCCATAGGTGCCAAGGCCGACCGCTACGAAGAAGAATAGCGCCCAGATTGAAGTGATGACGAGACCAATCGGGAAGAAGGCAAGGTTGACACCGGGGACCACGAATGGTGCGGCGGAGGACACGGCAGCGGATGCAGATGCGGCAGCTTGAGGGTCGGCGTTGGTTGGTCCGCTGGCAGCCTTTGCGAAAACACCATTGACGAATGATGCTTCCTGGGAAGAGAGGGTGGTTGTCACGTCCTCACCAGTCACGGGGTTGCGGGCGGCAAGGTCGATCTGCGGGATCAGAAGGGGTTGTAGAGTTTCTCTATTTTGATATCAATGAATGTCCCTTGGATCAGGTGACCGTGATGCTTACTGTGTCATGGCCGATCCCATCAAGTTGCTGTTGACCCGGCCGACGTACATAAGCACCTTCAGTTCCGTCATAGTGTTGATATTTTGTCTCTCGATAAGCATGCCATCACTAGGCTCTCGTACGCGGATTGGAGGCCAGCTGATATCGCGTTTTGTGAAGTTTCCAGCCATGTTCTGTACCGTGGCACCGAGGTAAGACAGTGTCATGCTGACATCTGCAGCGGTGACACCTGCCCATGGATTGATGGGAGCCGAGACGTTGTACATTCGAAGTTCGGCTTGGAAGACACCAGTTTTGTTGTCGAGAAATGGTAGGTTGTAGCAGACGGCGATGCCACTTGGGTTGGATGCTTGGCCGTTCAGGTTCCCCAACGTGCTCATACATGCTGAGCGCGTTTGCTCTTCCCACTTTGCTAGGTCTGCCATAGATGCGTCTCCCGATGCTGGTGTTAACGAGGCCAACGGCGCTGTGTCGGCAGGGTTGGCGTCTTGTCGTCGGGTAAGGGTGGCCATGAGTTCTGCGTCCCGTCGAAGTACTTCCTCCACATCGTCACCCGGTTGAAGAAGAGCGCTGAGTGGGCTATTCTTGAATGCCACCGCCTGTCCTGCAACGAGCAAACTGCCCACCAAAACTTCTTTGAATAACATGGTAGAGAACTGTGTGTGTCGTCACGGTATTAAAGTCGGTAATGGGAAAGGTGCCGGGCTGGCCAGCAGCGAGGTAGAAGGAGAGTGGTGAGCAAGGAAGCTTGCAAAAGAATGAATGAAGGAAAAGTCAATCACTACTCGAAAGGAACCGGCACTGCCAGGGAGTCATTAGTTGGAAAACATAAGGCGCAAGTATCAATAAGAGAAGTGGCAACAGCCTAGACAGAGACAACGCGTGAGTGAGTGGCCTGAGGGCGGGTCGAGCGATAGGCTCGGAATGGCGTGACTTGGGATTCCCATCAGACTCGGAGAGCAGCACCAAGCCTGGACGGAAAGTCCATGACAGAGTTGAGACCGGTTCTGATTGAGGCTGTAACAGTGGGCACGGGGTTCTTCTATGCGTTCATCCAAGAGCGGTCACGATTAAGCTTAATTTAGCAGCTTGGGAGCAGCAAGTGGCTAGGATCCAACCAAGCTTTTGCTGAAGGCCGACGAAC
Organism: Pyrenochaeta sp. DS3sAY3a; assembly: GCA_001644535.1. Lineage (NCBI taxonomy): Eukaryota > Fungi > Ascomycota > Dothideomycetes > Pleosporales > Cucurbitariaceae > Pyrenochaeta > Pyrenochaeta sp. DS3sAY3a. The sequence continues at coordinate 471,579 of KV441651.1, read as the reverse complement.
CCTGGAGCGGGGCCTGGACTGGCATGAAAATGGTGCACCCCTTGAGACAATTGGTGTTGAGGTCTGAAGCCGAGGCGCACGACAAAACTAGGGGCGCTTCAGATGCACGCTAGGGAGCACGTGAGAGGCCCCCTGCACCCAATCAGCGCCTGCCATGCCGAGCCTGCCGATTGCTGGGTTTCATCCCAAGGGCCCCTGGACGATTCCCATCTTCACGAAGCCATCGCCTTGAGCCTCTGGAACGCCTCGAACGCCTCCAGATGGTGTCTATCGATGCCTGCTGATGGCTGCCTTCAAGAACAAGCTCTTTTGACACTTCAACCGGCCGGTGTCATCTGTTCGCTGCGACTCCGAAGCGCTGACCGAGGGCGATGCGCCCGGGGGGCTTCATTCATCCGATGAACGACTTGTGCGACGATGCTGTATGCTCGACATCAAATGATGCTGCTCACCAACCCTCCACCATTGCGGCACGTCACTCGCCCATCCGAAGCCACGACGCTGGAGTCGGCGTTGTTCCTGGGCCCCGCTACCGCCCAGAAGAGACGGTGAGCTTGGTGACGCATATCATCGTGTCCCTCCACCCTCAGCGAACGGCAGATAAATGAGCAGCAATCACCATCGCGCTCCTATCTCACTGTCCCAATGGGTAAGCCGCGCGTATTGAAGCAGGACGGTCCTGCGTCCTGAGGGTCCCTGCTGCTGGCTCGCAGCCTCTGGTCCTGCATCAGCCTGGCAGCCTTCTGCCGCCTCGTTGCGAATTGTAAGTCTTGCTTTGCACCGCGCCTGCCGGTTTCGGGACGGCTCGCGCGCTATATATCGGATTTCTGGATGATCTGGCACCATACGGGAACGTTGGCTGCGAACATATGCACAAGTTACGCCTTTGAGCAAGAGGCGACTCTGAGTCGGCCACGTTCGCGTGCATACAACTAACCCGCAAGGGTGTGCTCGTGCCCAGTGTGCATTCGCCCAACACACATCCCTAAGGCCATATATTGTCGTCCTCTACTAATGCGCTCCGGAATGCAGGCGAGTAATTGCCAGCACATCAAAAGCCTCTGCGCTTTTGCTCGAGGAAGCCTTGCTCTGCCCCGTCAGAGCGGTGCGGGACGTCGAGTGTGCCCAAAGAGTGCTGCTATACTTCTTCTACCGACTGGGGCGTCTGGACCCAAGTTTCCTTCATCGTCGTTCTCTCACGTTTCTCACTCTGCTGCGCTGATATGCCCTCGTTGCTTTTTGCATCTGTACTTGGGCTCTTTCGGCCCTAACCTCCCCTCAGTTGCTGCACCCATCCCACCTCCGCAACTGATATCCCACACTCCACGCCATCAACTGTACTCCTCGTTGGCCACGCTTTGTTCACCTGACAGCAAGACCTTTCAGACTTGCAGCAATGCAGCACTCGAGCTCACCATGGCGGACGCCTGTAGAGTATCCCAAGCCCCAGTACAGTCTCCAGCATACCATATCTATGGTCAACCTTCACGATGATCAGACATGGTACAACAACCGAGGACCTTCGTCTCCTACGGCTTCGTCCGTCTCGTCTTGCACGAGTCGGAGCACAACTCCCACCACAAACAATAATCCATGGTCCAACATGATCATGGCGAGTCCTGGTTCAACATACTCGAGCCAGTCGACCAGCTCGTCACCAAGGGACAGCCCGAATCGTACCCCGCAGTACACAAGTCGATCAACCACTCCCATTGCCCCCCAACCACTCAGGCCTATCAATCCGGTAGCAGGATTTGCGCCCATGTCGCCCCCTCCTTCGTCAACTGGAGAATCCTTCAGGCATATTGATTATCCAGGCTCGCCAATGCCGGGCTTTCCCGGTTCACCCAACCCGTATCGACAACCTATCACTCATCTGACTCCATTAGTGAACGGTTTCATCAACACCTCCGTCTTATCTTCTCAAGGTCACTCGCTCTCGGGGTGGTTTTATGAATTATGTCGTAAGCAGGGATGGGAAGCGGGGTTGGTGAAGAAGATATGGCAGTGGACGTTGTCAAACCCCAGGCTTGCGATTTTATTGTTCTATTGCGACGATGTTTCTTCCTGGCGCCAAGCAGCTTTCTTCGACCTCAGAGACGAGAGCTTGCCGTTTCCGGAAGATCGTCTTCAAGGAATCGTGGCAAATGCTGGGAAGGTGGTGGATGAACAATGGCGTGCCACTGCCAAGGAGTTGCCCTTGACCGGAGTTCACGTCGACTTCAACAATCGTGAAACAGTACCTTTGCAGCAGCTGGGTTTAGTCAGGTCATCAAGGAACTCCGAGAAAAGCGTTGATCGAGTTCGAATGCAAGGAAGCAATGATGACCGAGTCATGATAAGAAAGCGTTTTATTACTACTCGACCTTCTCAGAAAGCCGCCATTTTGGAACAAATCAACAGGTTCAAGCAATATGAACACAAGAACATCGCCAAGTTATTGTGTTCATATTCGCAGCCAAGTCATGTGGGTATTGTCACCGCAAAAGCGCAGTACAATCTAGATGATTACCTGGCGCTTCCTAATACGGACGCAAATCGACCGAAGATCCTAATCGACTGGATGTATGATCTTGCCTCCGCTTTGGAATACCTCCATTCACAATCCATCTGTCATCGCAGTATTCGACCTCGCAAGATCCTCATCGACGGTGCTCGCATATTCTTGGCGCCGTTCGACATTGGCAACAGTGCTGACACGTTTAGTCCGACGATGGCTACATCGCAACGATTAGATCAGCTTCAATCATACTCCTTGGACCAATCGTACATTTACGCGGCACCAGAAGCGATTGTGTCACGTGGAAAGCGCATGGCCGACGTTTTCTCTTTGGGCTGTGTTTTCATTTGTATGATGACAATTGCGCAACACCAGTCGTTATCTGTCTTTGCCCAGTATAGAGCCGGGTCAACACAGGATGCGTCTTTCCATGCTCATCTCGATCGTGTTACGAGCTGGCGAAACCGATTACAAGCAACGACTACATCAAGCTTGAGAAATGGACTTATTGGCTCCGGCAGGAAACTCAGGCAATTGAAAGCAGAATCAGAATGGTTGACTATCATTGAGAAGATGCTTCCCATGAGGCCAAAAGAGAGAATCAAGATGACATACATCCTCGCAAGCTTAGGTAGTGGCAAAGTTCAGGGAGGTAGAAGACGCAGCCTCGATTCTGGAGGGTACAGTGGACAGGTAGCGAATTCGCTCAATGTGAGCAGCGTAACCGCTGCCGCCTTGATTGCGGCATCGGAAGCGCCTAGGAAGCCCGAACTCAGCGTGTTCGATGGATATTTCCAATCACAGTCCCGAAGGTTGGAGCCAGCGGGTGGATGGTGAGCGATGCCAAATCGCCAACTCGCATGTCAAACATGTTAAGTCCGAGGTGATACTCGGCGAAACATGCATAGCATCGTGTTTGCAGGTTTTCGGCAAGGCTTTGTGCCGTATGGGAATGACACAAGTGAAACTTGACAGTTCGGAAGAGACGGAAACACTCGGACATTTTGCGGCATGCCGAAACACGTCGAGGGTAGACGACAAGACGCATGGAAACACTTTCACATTGGGCCTTTTTCCTTTGTCGATATTTCGTTTCGTATATTTCCAGCAGAGCGAGCTTGCTTTTTGTGTGCATGGGTCGGACCTTTGATACCCCTTGACGCGTCCCCCGACCCCACGATTCCATATACAGCGATGTAGCGTTCAGCGAGCATTATGAACGAAAGAACGAATCCCACGATTTGCATAAGAGAAGGAGATCTCACGACGAGCCGAAGTCCTCATGATCCGCACAGATCCGCACACACATACACCCATCCATTCCATCATCACGCAAACAACGAAACCCCCACCCAGCGACCCCCCATCTCACTGTAGTACATACCGCGGCTACAAGTATAGTTCGTACCTCAGAATGCCTTTGCACTTCACCGGCGAAACGGTACCAAGGGGAGTTTAGACACGGAGATCCCACGGTTTGGGAGTCAGTCGTTTTTTTCAAGCTGTTTCTACCGAGTAGCGTTGTTTTGTAGTGTTGACTTGAGCCCCCGGAACCCCCCTGTGTAACTGTTTGTGCTGTTCAACTACCTAGTTACGATGTCTACTCTATCTATATACTTACTTACTCTTGGAATAATATTCAAATCTACGTACGATATGAGATCTGCGCTCTTTGCTGTGTGTGGGGAATGGGTACAGGACTGGTACTGGATGGATCTGGATGTCTGTGCGTGAGGTATTACACACGCAAGAATCTTTCGGGATTTGGGTAGTCGAGTTTGTTTTGCAGTAACAGATCTGTGCCCAACTAAGATGATACGTTTACAGATTGCTATGTGAATGCCCGTCACGGAACCACAACCGAGAGGAAAACAGCGGAAGAAGCACAACTTTTCCTTTCCGTTCGCCTTTTGCGAATAAGCACCACGCAGTCCGTTTATTCAAAGGGAAATTCGCAAAGGTGTACCTTTCCAGTCTAAATGAAATAAGATAGTTATGTGTCTTTGCAATCACAATCATCAATCCCATATTTTATCACGGAATTATGAGGTATTAGTTCTCCATCTAAATAAGTCAGAAAATGCGTCGAAATGAATGGCCTAATTGTCATCAACATATATGCTTTACAGTAAGAGTGATGTCTAGCTTGTCTTGTTTTTGAATTAAATGGGGTTGTGGTAACGAGTAGGTTTATATGTATAGATAGGTAGCTGGGTTGGGGTTCTGGTGTGTGTAGGTAGGTATGGGGTCGTGTACCTTGAAAGCCCAGCCCAGCGACTATATCGAAGGTTTAAATCTCCACGAACATTTCGAAGAACGCATCCCTTCTATCTTCTTGAGTAGGCACGCTTCATTTGTTGAGGGATGGACAGTCTCACAACTAATCTCTTTCTCACGTCCCTCTTCTTTCGAAATACGTCTAATGCTGTTGATCTTGCTCTTGGCTTGGAAAAATCTCGATCAATGGTCCTAGTCACTCTGTATGAAGGAGATATAAAACTATACGTGTGAGCGACGTGCAGTCCACCGCATCATAACTCGGCCCCAGGAGCAGACACACTGCTGGAGATGAAAAGAGGCAGAAGCATGAATGATGCAAGTAGCATAGCGTCTTTATATTCTACAAGGCCTGAGCCTCTGGTAAGAACAGCTCGGTGGTGTCACATATGATACATGAACGCGCACTGCCATGTCTGCAATGCGCGAAGCGTCATAACTTCTCGTGCGCGTCTCTCTTCTCTGATGTCTTTCTCTCCCTGCTGACTGCTTTCTTCCCCAGTCCCCAATCCTGCCTGTCCTCATGAAATGCTTTCCTCTCCGACCTCTTGATGGGAAAAGTGTACAAGCGAAATGTAAGAAAATGTCCCCCTCCAGATATGCAGTACATTACAAGATCGGAACCCGCGTAAAACTCAAAACGCCAAAGTGTGGTTTTTGCGCTGCTCGGTTTACACAATAACTTCTCCGCAATCGACGTAATTGGGTCGCCACTTGCTGGAGTCCACCTCGCCCTCTGTGCTGCTCGGTACGGTGGCATCGATTGGCCTGTACAGATACCATGCCTTCAAAGCGGTTGCTGCTGCTCGTGTTCTCGCCTCGTCTAATGAGCTTCCAGCGCCCTCGCCAAGCTTATCTTTTCCACTGTATACACCAACAATGAAAACAGGATGCCTACTCAGGCGACCGGTCTCTGAGATCAAACGGGCAACGGGGCTCTCAAAGCCTTCTCGCGCACATAATCGAGAGAGATCGCGGGTGGGTGTGCGGAAATCGAAAAGGGTGCTGATGTCGAGATGTCGGCTGAGGAAGTGATCCCGGAAGAATCGCTTTACGAGGGGCGAGCCGAGATGGACGTGGAGGGCGCCAATCAATGCGCGGACGAAAGATTGAGCGGCTTCCTCCATGGGCACTGGTGTCTTTTGAAGAGCGTGAGCATTTGGCGGGGCAGTGGAGGAGCCGAATTCATCAGTGGTCATGATTTTGTGGGTGGTGGTGACATTCCATTTCCACGGTGCTTGACGTCTCAATGCCGCCGGCAACTCATCGCCAGACTTTATTCTCCTAAATTGCAGTAGACCAGGATCGATCTCGCCTCCAGGTTCCGCCGCGGCTTCAATGCCCCATTCGCTAGCAACCGTGGCTAGAGCTTTTGGACCAATGTATGCCTCTACTGCAGCAAATAGGACAGGCATTGGAAGGCGGGGATAATTGCAGAGCAGCCACTCTGAGGTGTAGTAGCCGAGCAACTGGCGCCCGAGTATTGAAAGCGAAGCATTGTTGAAGGCGGGATTTGAATCTGCCGAAGGATGGACGAGAGTGCGAGCGAGAGCTGGAAGAGGAAATCGCGGGGGGAGTGACAGACGACTTCGGAGGGCGTGGAGTTTTGAAGAGTGCTCGGCGGCCATGGGGTGTGGTGACGGCAGCTGCTCAAGCGGCAGCGGATGCCAATGCGCAGGACGTGAAGCAGTTGAGGGCTCGGTAGCATCGGGGAGCTCGACCTCGATATCGGCATCGTCTGCATAGGCGGCTGTGGACTGGAAGCGGGCTTGTATCCTGTGGTTATGTGGTGTGATGCCTCTCCGCACATTCTTCGCGGCAGCATATGGGCACGAGGGCCGGCGAGGGAGCGGCTGTGCCAGCAATTGCGAGGCGCATCTCGCAATGGGTATTCGCTTCATCGGGAGGGCAGTACACAGAGGCAGCGAGAAGAGCGGGCGACGGGCAGCAGCAATTGGGCGGGTCGTGTGGACGTTCTGCTGGCGCCGACCATTGCAACTGCCAAAGAATTTCTGCCAAGACTTGTGTGCACGGTCCCTTCACGTCCGACCTGCGACCTGCGACCTCACAGGGCCGCGACAAGGGTAATCAGTCTCCCACACCATCTACCCACAAACACACTTCACAATGGGCGGAGGAGGCAAGGTTCCGTATGTTTCCAGTTCTCTTCCGGCTCAATGGCTGGTTCGAGGGTATCCCGACTGACTTCGTTCCCCAGATACCCCAAGCACGTCTGGTCGCCGGCCGGTGGTTGGTACTCCCAGCCCAAGAACTGGAAGGCCAACACCCTCGTCCTCGGCCTTGCCATGGTCGGCATTACCGGATTGGCCTGGAGGTTCAGCGCAGAGCACGAGTATCGTGACAAGATGCCCGAACAAGGAAGATTCTTCCCCAGCCGATAGTACGACAACACCCAGAGACTCCTCGCGTCCTGGCTAACATTCGCGCAGTTGGAGCAAACAAATCATCGAGCATGACAGGAAAATAAAAGCAGAGGCAGAGGCCGCAGCAGCAGCGAACAGCAAGCCGGTCGAGGGTTGATCGGAGGAAAGCGAAGGACTCGGAGCATGCGCTGGTGCGCCGTCATGGCTGTATATATCTAGCCAGTCGCTGTTTGAATTCTACAAGCCTATCTTCGACACGGACAGCATTCCAAGTCTCGGTCTCTGAATTGTGGGACAGAGCGGGCATTCCGACTTGCTCAATTGCAAAGCTCGCTGAAATGGCTCCCCAAATGGCTGCCTCTTCCAATGGATTCACGCTTGCATCTGCACCACACCGTACGAGGCCAATTGCTAATCCACCCAGAAAGCCATTGCCGCCTCCCGTCGGATCAATGACCTTTTCCGCCGACTGATGATAGGCAGGCAACCACTTTCGAAATCCATTACGCGTAACCAGGCACCCATCTTTACCACAGCGCACCACGATCCCACCCTGACCGTCTTGTGCTATTCCGCTTTGCAGCCATTTTTCGCATAGTTCTTCAATGAGTCGGAAGTTGACATTTTCGTCGCCATTCGTATCCTGGCCAAAGAAGCCCCCAAGCTCGCCATGATTAGGACTAACCACGTCTACGAGTTTCAAAGCCTCCAGGCAGTTCTCAAATTCTTCAACCGTGCAGAGATCAGGGACTGGTTCCCATATGAACAGTGGACGAGAGGCGGATTTGGCACTTGATGTTTGGCTGCGCAGTGCAAGTATATTTTCAACAAGGTCGATGCAACGCAATGGTGAGCAAATCAGATGAAACGACTTTGACCAGAGCAATTGAGTGTCAACCAATGCATGATGGTCTAACCTGAGTTTTGGTGTAGTATACCGGAAAGCTGAAGCATGATGATCAGGTGATACTCTTCCGAGGCTTCAAAAACTACTCACCTCTATGCTCGTGCTCTCCATAGCCATTCCATCCTCTGGTAGTCAATCGATCAGGCGTCTCACGAAGAAGTACACCCGTGTCCCACTGGGCTAGGACATGTCGGAGCTCAGGCGGAAAGTCGGAGCCACAGTCAACAATCCAGCCCACAGATTTGGACTTTGGGGGCGGAGAGAAGATGCGTGCTCCTAAAGCAGAGTAGGAACCAGCGCCGCCGAGAATATCTTTAACTGGGGGTTTTGGAGGAGCAAATTCAATCTCATCTGATAAGGATCAGCAACGAACAGGAAGAAAACACTGAAATGGTAAACAGTGTAGAATGCGCAAACCTATTATAAACATGCCCAGAGTACAGAAATCGATTTCTTCATGATTGGCGGCCATACTGAGAGACGTTGCTGACGTAGGGACTGGGATGCACGGGGAGTGCGGGAAGTGTGGTTTTCCTTGGCATGCACCTGGGGCAACGTGTGGGAACCAAGCACAGCATGAGCCGGAGCGAAAGCTCACCCATCAGACACCTTGGTCGTGCCTAATTGCCTGTCCCGTCGCATCTGTCCAGGCATCCTTTTCGTACTAAAGAGGCACGCCGCGAGACAGTCTCGTTCTCCCTATTCCTAGCTGCACTCGTTGCTTTCCTCCGCCGTCTGCAGGGTCCAACCAGCTGCACACGGCTGTCCCTGTTGCAACCCCGAGCTGCAGACACAACCCCCATCCGGAGAGACAGAAGCCCTCGTAGGCGTTGACTTGCCCTGGTGCAGCGTGTCGTCCCCGCCCAATGGCTCAAAGCAACATGAACAATCTCACTACCCTGATAAAGCGGTGCGTAGCCCTCGTCCTCTCCATTCCGCTGCCGTTCTCCATGCGCCCGCCGCAGCCATGGCCCTGGAAACCTCCCATCGCCATATTCTGGGTCGCGGCGCCCCGCTGAAGTTTGACGAGGGAGACACCGTACTGACATGCATGGTCCGCAGGCTTGAAGCTGCCACCTCCCGCCTCGAAGACATTGCGAGCTCGTCCTTCCCCAACGGCGAGACCCCGTCCTCTGCGGTCCCAACCACCGTCGTCACTGGTGAAGCTCCCAAGACCGTCAATGCCGCGCCCAAGCCCCCGGTTGAGAGCGCACCGCCGGCTATCGAAGCGTTTGATGGGCTGGTCAATACAGAGTTGAAGTCCTGGTTGGACCTGAGCGCCCAGTTGGGAGATGTCATTACTGGCCAGGTACGCGGACATGAAGGAGAAGCGCGGGAATGAGAAAGCAACAAAGGCTGACCATGTGATAGTCAAAAGCAGTACAACAAGCCTTCGCTGCACAGCGACAATTCCTCTTCATTGCGAACAAGGCCAAGAAGCCCGATGACCATACCCTCATGGAGCTTCTCCGGGACCTGCAGGCGAGCATAGAAAAGACGGATGAGTTCGCTCAGAGCAATCGCGACCCTGCGCTGAAGAGCTCGCTCTCGCTCGTCGCCGATGGTGTAGGCTCGCTGGGATGGGTGGCTATCGGACAAGGTGCCGGTATGAAGCCGCACGAGCACATCAACGAGCTCTTTGGTGGAGCTCAAATGTACGGCAACAAGGTGCTGAAGGAGTATCGCGACAAGTATGAATGTGCACACACAAACCAGAGATCGGTCTCTAACACACTCCAGGCCTGAAGGGAAAACAAACGTTGAGTGGGTGCAGGCCTACTACAAGCTTTTCAAAGCCCTGTCCGAGTATGCAAAGAAGCACCACGCCACTGGCGTAGCATGGAACAGCAACGGCGTCGATGCCAAAGAGGCTGCCAAACAGATTTCCAGCCCATCATCCTCTGGCATTCCCCCTGCTCCACCGGCCCCACCAGGTGGAATACCTCCTCCACCTGGTCCTCCTCCACCACCGGGGATGCCGCCGCCACCAGGAGCGGCCCCTGTAGCTCAGAAGTCTGCTCCGGATATGGGTGCAGTCTTTGATTCCCTTAACAAGGGCTCAGACGTCACCAAAGGCCTTAAGAAGGTTGATGCAAGCCAAATGACACATAAGAATCCGTCGTTGCGTGCCTCGGCCCCCGTCCCGACAAGAAGTGATAGCAGTGGAAGTCTACGAAGCAAGAGCCCAGCTCCCCCTAAGGCGAAGAAGCCAGAGAGCATGCGCACCAAGAAGCCACCCAAACAAGAGTTGGACGGTAACAAATGGATCATTGAGAACTTCGACTCTCCAACTGAAATGCTCGAACTTGATGCCGAAATCAACCACTCGATCCTCATCTCGCGCTGCAAAAACACCACGATCCGCGTCAAGGGCAAAGCCAATGCCATCTCCATCGACAGCTCCTCGCGCACGTCCATCGTCATCGACTCGCTCGTGTCGTCAGTCGATGTCATCAAGTGCCCCAACTTCGCGCTCCAGGTCGAGGGTACACTACCCACCCTGCTGCTCGACCAAGTCGATGGCGCTACCGTATATCTGTCCAAGGAGAGCCTAGGCACGGAGATCTTCACGAGCAAGTGCTCGAGCGTCAATATCAATCTCCCGTCCAATGACGATTATGTCGAGAACGCTGTACCAGAACAAATCAGGACATACATCAAGAATGGGCAGTTGTTCAACGAGATTGTGGAGCATGCTGGGTAAAAGAAGACGGTTTGAAGTTTGAGTTTGAGCTGCATCAATATCCTTGTGCTTGCGAGCAGCTGGGCCTTGGCTAGACCGATTGTTTGTCATATCAGCATTGGTTGGAGTTGAGCCGTTCGTTGTCTGAGCGCGTTTTGTAGGTAGTTGTGTTTGTGAGTGTGTGTGGTGGAGTAAGGTGGTTGTGTAGGTGTGTATGATTAGAACAGGTTAGCATCGTGTACAGGAAAGACGTTTTTGTGTACCAGACTTTTGCTGCATGTATCGCATTGGACTCGTGAACGTTGTCGCTTTTTTCGTTTGTTTTTTTGCGTGAGCAATAGGCATGATACATGGTGAAAGACATCTCAGCCCCCATTGTCAATCCACACAAGCCTCCCCACAAACACGACTGTCAAGCATGTATTCCTCCTCAAGCCCACCTCCCTCATAAAAATATCTACATAACCATCCCCGTCCCCCTTTCCATCTACCCGCCCATCTACACGTCCTCGTACGGCATAGCATGCTCATTAGCCCACTGCTTCACCTGCTCGAAATTCCGACACACGTGATGCGACTCGTAGTCCGGCCATGCGCCCTCGACGCCCGGCCGCGAGTGGAACGTGAAGACGTTGATGTCGGACAGGCACATGAGGTTCATGCGCAGGATTTCTATGCAGTGGTCTGTGGGGGTGGGGTGTTAGCGCGTGAAGTGAGGGGGTGGGTGAGAATGGCGTGGGAGGATGGGATGTGTGGGATATGTAAGATATGTAGGGGAACATAGGAAGGGAAGGGTAGGATAGTACACACCCAAATGCGCCCTCACGCGCTCCGGCTTATCATTAGTATCGCTCCACCAGATCTTCTCGTAGTACGCCGGGTACGTCGCCATGCGCAGCAGGTTCAGGCAGTGCAGTTGGTGGAACACCTCGAGGCCGACGCGGTACCCTGTTTCGCCTGAGGCCGGGTCCGTGACGCGCAGGGAGTCGGCGGGCTTGCGCAGTTTGGGGAAGTCGGCTGTGGAGATCATCTGATCGGGCAGATAGGCAATGTCCATCCAGGCGTTCTCTACGTCGTCGGTTATGCCGACGTATTTTGAGGAGTTGAGCGGGTTGGGTAGTGAGAATTTGACTTCTTCGTATTCGACCATGTGCATTGCGGGTGCTAGGTTTCTGTAAGCTTTCTCCTGTGCTATACTGAAGTAATTCATCCAAACTTACAGAACAGCCCGAACTGGTCCATTAGCTTGGCTACAGCGTTCCCCGAGCTATCCTTCTGCGACATGACGGCACATATCAACGATAGCATGGATAGTGTGAAGAGGAAGAGGTTGAAGAGTGTGAGGTAGACCATGTTTCGCCGCCGTTGGTGCTCTTGCGGTTGGTATTGTGGAGGGAGGAATGTGCTTGTTTCTTGGTCTGCTTCGTGCGAGGACGAGTCTGAGTCGTTGTACTTCTCCATCTTGGAAGATGGGGTAGATGGGATGAAAGGAGATGAGGGAAGAGAAATGTAGAGATAGGATAAGCAAGAGAAAGAAAACAAGGATGAAGAAGAAGAAGAATAGTATGAAAGACCTATTAGGAAGTACTGTAAGGTATCGACCTGCGATGCAATGAAGAAGACGGGTACTCGCGCTGCGCCTGAAAAAATCAAAGGGCAAAATCAAAAGGCAAAATCGTAGAATCGTGAAAATGAAGGAGTCAACTCTCAAGTCCCTCAAACTCCAGAAGCGCAAGAACTCGCGAAGCATTGACTCCGTCTGCAAGGCCTACATGTCGTGCATGCCGTACTTCCATAAGGCATCCATTGCCGAGTTCCTCAGGCAACAATAGCCCTGCCACAGCCACCTGCGACGGCGCCAACTCAAGACAAGCCTTTGACAAGCCTTTTGCGACACACAAAGCGGAGCGCGTCTCATGCTCCGGTTGGCTCAAATGCCGTTTGCGTTTCGAGATGGGCACTAAGCCAAGACTTGACTCTTGTAGCCCTTCACCATCGTTTCATCTTGGCGGGCTAACGAAACCGAGCAGCCGTGACGTTCGTTTGTGAACAACTTGACGCAGACATGGAACATTTGTGTCTAGGAAGGCTGGTGCACCGCGCGAAGACATGCCCGGAGACGTCCCAGCTTCCGGTATTGTGGTCCTGCTATACGGGCGGCATTTTCGATCAAGATGCTCGTGGCCAATCAGCGCCTCGTCTCCGTCTCCGCATATCCCGTCCTGCTATTAGGTCTCGGCGAGGCTGCTTGTTGCAGATGCAGTTGGTCATAGACGAACTGCGGAAATAGTGTAGGGTGAATGACTTTACCTCCGTGTAACACTCCATTGGCCGCCACACTGACCGCAGGAGCCTGTCATTGGTTGGGCTGATCGAGTTTCAGCACTTTCGGCGAAGCAGAACTCCCATTCTAGGCGTCTTGGGTTTGGCTCCCCGATGTCAAGTCCTTGGACGGGCGCCGCATTGCAATGACGGCCGTGTGTGTGACCAGGATGGCGTCTCCGGTTGTGCTCGGAGAGCAACGCGAGGTGTCTCAGGAGTTCATGTCCTGCGCAAACGTTCAAGCGCCGTGCTGATCGAGGATGCTGCTCAGTTATAAAGCGTTCCTGAGTTCCAGAAGAAAGCGTGGCAGGCGTTGAACGTGCTCATTCTTTCTCACAAACCTTCTCAGGCCGTTTCATCTCTTCTCTTCTGCTGGCAGATCATTCAACGTTCGCTCAACTCAAAGAACCCCTAAACTTTATTCAGTATGAAGATTACAGCTCTCGCTCTTTTGGCCTTGGGTGCCTCGTCTGCGGCTTATGTCGTCCCGGACAATAAGCAGATAGTTGATAATGCCGTAGAGGCACGTATGCCGGTATGTTGGTGTTATCAAGTTTTCTTAGGCGTTTAACTGATCAATCTCAGGCAAGTGGACCAGTCCGCTCCGAGAACCTTGTCGCTGCTCTTGCTGGGCGTGACCTTGAAACCCGCCATCACCGTGGCAAGGGCAAGGGCAAGAAGAACAATCGTCGTCAGGAACTGTCTGACGCCGAGGACGATGCCCACTGGGCTGATCTCCATGTTCGTGATCCCGAGCCTCATCACCGCGGCAAGGGCAAGGGAAAGAAGGCCAACCGTCGTGAGGCCGAGCCCCAAGAGCTCTCTGACGCCGAAGACGACGCTCACTGGGCTGATCTTCACGTTCGTGACCCCGAGCCTCACCATCGCGGAAAGGGAAAGGGAAAGAAGAACAACCGCCGTGAGGCCGAGGCCGAAGCCGAGCCTGAACCGCATCACCGCGGTAAAGGCAAGGGCAAGAAGAACAACCGCCGTGAAGTCGACGATGAGGTTGACGACGAGGAGGTCGACGACGTCGAGGATGAGCTCACCAAGCGTGAGCCCCACCACCGTGGCAAAGGAAAGGGCAAGAAGAACAACCGCCGCGAAGCTGAGCCTGAACCTCACCACCGTGGAAAGGGCAAGGGAAAGAAGAACAACCGTCGTGAAGCTGAGGCCGAGGCCGAGCCTGAGCCACACCATCGCGGCAAGGGCAAGGGCAAGAAGGCCAACAAATAGAGTCTTCGACAAACACTTTGGCAATCCTGAATGAACAGGGGGGATGTGTGCGGGAAGAGAAGAGATGACTGGGTTGTGGAATGGTTATTCTTTTGTCCTGTAACAATTCTAGGGGACTGGCGGTGGTTTTTCTTTCTTCTTGAAACATAATTGCGATCAAAATAAAATTCTTATGAGAATACATGATGTTCTGTCAGATGTGCTACCTTGATCGTCCTTGATTTCGTTAGAAACGTGTACAGGGATGTGTCTCAAAGAGCGAGAAAGAAAAAGAGGTTCAAGTAACCTGCAGGCAAGAAGAAGGCATTCACTGTTATAAGAACAAACCCGCCTACTACTACTAACAATTCTACCTTACCTTCACGTCATCTAAGCAGACTACACGAACTATCTATCTTTAGTAACAAAAAGTAAAAAAGAATTTAGGGCTAATTCTTTTTAAACTTTACCTTTTTTCCTGCACTGTTAGGGGGGGGGGGGGTTATACTTACCTTATTGCACTGGGGGGGGGTCATCGACCCTACCCCAGGAGGCTGGCTCCATCCTACGCCAGCCCCAGTCGCAAGCGTCCTGAACTATTCGGCTGTACCCTTTCGTTCGTTCCGTTTCTTGCGCCCTTGCAGGATTATTTTGGTTGTTTTTAGGTGATTTATTCCCCCCACGGGTTTCGAACTCAGCGTGTTTTGGTGTAGGCGAAGTTGTGGAGTTAAACCACTGCGACTTCTGCTCTACCGCTTGTTTTCATACTTGATCAAGGACTTAAATTAATTATGTACGTATGGTAAATACGTACCTAGGCACTGTGGTTGGTATAGGTAGGTGACGCTGAGGGACGTGGGGATCACGGGCCATGGGCACGGTGCTAGCGTGGGCTACGGGCGCGCTGCGTTTGCGTCTGCGGGTTTTCACTTGGGATATTTTCTTATTTGGGTGCACGGGCGTTCAGAGGTGAGCTTGACTTGTCGATGGGTCTCTTGAGCTACCGCCGTGGGTTGCCGTTTTCTACACCGTAAAGGATTCCCTGGAGCACAACTATACGAGCAGCCTTGTTCAGCAGGCCCAGACGGATTATACGGTCTTTGCGGTCGTGCTACTCTCGCCGTACGGAATGATACTGTTGCCGCAATTAACAAAAAAAAAATGCTCGAGGCCTTTCCCGGCACTGCCGTTGAGGCTTGTTCTGTTGATACGGCTGATATTGAGGATGCTACTGCTCAAGATATGTCTTCTGTTGAGCTGCTACAGTCTTTTGAGTCCCGGAGTCTCCCTCCGTCATAATTATCTCTGTCTGATCCTACATGAGAAGCATGTACATACAGACCCGTCGATCAGACCTGAGATGAACTTACTTCTTCATACTAAGCAGTTTCCTTGCCCTTCAGCTTTCCTTTCGCCTCCACCCCAACCTCCACTTCAACATTCGACTCTACTTCCATCTTCACCTCCACTCCAACCTTCGCCTCCACATCCGTCACCTCTGCATCCTTCGCCTCAGCTATCGCCTCTTCCTCCGCCTCAGCCAAAGCCTCCTCCTTCGCCCTCGCCCTTGCTCTCGCCTCCTTCCTAGCCCTCAACTCCTCCACCAGCTCCTCCATCATCTTCTCCTCGTCCTCCACCGGCCCATGCAACACAAACTCCTCCCACCCATCGCGGCCCTGAATCATGCCATGTATCATCCACCTCTCCTGCGCTGCCCGCCTCTCGTCAATCATCCCCATCATCTCAAAGTAATCTTCGTTGCCCACCTTGCAGGCGTCGCACGGCGCTCTACCAGGCCTACGCAACTGATCTTCGCGATCGACGTGTTCAGCTGGCGTATCGCAGGGGTCGATTTTGGAATTCGCTTTTAGAGATAAGTACGGCTCCGAGGCGTAGGTGCGGCAATAGGGGCAGATGAGGACGTCTTCGATACACATTGTTAGGGCTTTTGGAAGGGGTTTTTGGGTAGGGGTTTTGCTTGGTTGAAATATTGGTTTGATATTTGAGCGGGAGAAGCTTGTGGGAGGTGGTTGTAAAACTAGGTACTTAGGTGGCGAGTTTCGAAGCTATGCTTGCGGTACTTTTGTAGTTGCACGGTTTCGTGACGGTGCCATGGAAGTTTCCTATAAGTAGGTGGCTGATTGATTGACTGATTGAGGAGTCGGCGTGAAATTCTGGGTTTGGACTGTGAATAAGAGACGGTCGATTGAGTGACGGGCTTGACTGAACGCCCAGGTCTACACTATGAAGAAGGATCTTCAATCGTTGAGAATGTCTAACGCCGTGAACGATCTTTTATTCAATCAATCATAAGCGTGCCCACGTATACATATTCACAAAAGGTAACGCAAGAAATTGCGATTTCAGATTCTCGAAAGACTGACAAACAGATCTTTACATAGCAAAAAGTTCACTTCACAATAATACTACGTAGTACATCACAATCAAACATACCCCCTCGCACCACCCAACCCCACAACCCCCCTAATCAGACCCCCAACCCCCCAACTCCCCAAAACACCCACAGCCCCAACAGCCACACCCTTACCCACCGCGTCCCTCCACCCCATCCCATCAACCACACTCTGCACATCCACCAGCACAACCGGATGCACCAAAAACGCCGCATAACTATACATCCCCACGTCCCTCTTCCACAACGCCCAGCGCGCCGCCAACCACGGCAGCCGCACATGGTTGAACGCCGCGAGAAGCAGGCCGCTGATAATCAGGCCCGTCGATTCGTTCCACAAGGCGTAGGTCAGCGCGGCCAGATTCCTGCCTCCTGCTGCCATGCGCGGGACGTCTTGGAAGGGGATATGCTGTCGGAGAGCGCGTTTGACGGCAACGAACCCGAGGGCGACGGAGAGCAGGTTCAGGAATGCGGCGCTGAGGAGCGTGTGCGTGCTTAGTGCGGTGTGCAGGGGGAGGGAGAGGCGCTGCAGGTGGATGCCGGCCGTGTAGTAGAGTATGTACTGTGGTGTGTACCCGGGCTGCAGGTTGAGCGGGGAGAAGGTAGTGCCTGTTGGGTAGGCGATGCGGATGAAGAACGCTGCTGTGCTGGAGAGAAGGACGGGAACGAGGACGGCGGATGTGCGGAGGGGTGGCATGGGGGGTTTTGGCGCGGGGAGTGTATTGTCTAGTTCGATGTTGTTAGGGGAGATTTCAAATGCTGATGGCTGAATGAGCGCAGCGTCGTCCGGCGGCGCAGGCGTGGGGAGTTGAATGCGCGAGGTCGCAAAGTGTGTTGGTTGGATAACCGTGTATGCGGCATCGAAGATGAAGAGCAATGCGCAGTACCACACCGGTCCTCTGACCCCTCTGCAACTCTTGATTCCAGCCCAGATGTCCGATGGCATCGCAGTCCAGCCTACCTCTCCTTTCCTCCATTTCATGTCCCAGGCAATCAGGCCTGCGCTGAAAATACTGTACATCAGCGTCGGGACACCTAGTCTCTTCCACTTTTCCAGAAGGAACTTCTTGCGACTTCGTTTCTTTGCAGCAATGGAGCTGAAGTATCCAGAGAGTAGAAAGAACATTGCCATGAAGAACGTCTGGTTTATGACATTGAAAGAGTAGAGTAGGATAGAAGAGGACTGTTTGTGGTAGGGAGATGTGTAGTACCATGATCCGATGCCGCCATAGGGGACAACGGCGTGGTGCAGGATGACTAGGACGGTGAGATAGGTACGTAGATTGTCGAGTGCGTAAGTGCGTGGTTGTGCCATGGTGGATAAGAGTATGCGGGGGATCTATGAAATTGGCGTGTATCGCAGGGAGCACGAAGTTGAATATTGAATAACCAGAAGATGGCTACAAGAGCATTCGTGGTTAAGAATGTTGTCAAGACTCATGGGTGTGTCGATTGCCGTTATCCGTCAGTCTAACGCAAAATGGCTGTGTCATACGGGAGATACAATTCTCTTGTTTATCTGGAAGCGCTGCTGACAGTAGACGCGTGTAGTTTGCGGCAAACGATACGAATTACGAGCGCCTTGCATATGGCTCGCTTCTCTATCCCATTCGAGCAACATCAGTCACGACCCCTTGTAATGGCCATTCATTTCCATGGCCACAACCAGTCTCTCTATGGAATTTTCTTCTGACGTTCCGTTGCCCTTGCCATACCCTTTACTGCCAGTCAACCCTCTGCAGACACTTAGAAACACTCGGACTTTGCCTTTCAGCTTAGCATGCAGCTCCATCACACCCTGATCGACCTTCGCGTCAAGATTTTGCATCTTTGCAAAGATCAAAATGTGTTCGAAAATGTCATCAACAAGGCCCATGATCTTGCGCTGGCGTTTTCGAAGTAGGAGCGAGAACATGATGCTATCAAGACACGTTTCGTGTGCATTGCGTAGAAAAGCAATGCCTTCTGTGACTCGGACACCAAGCTCGCCAGCAGCATCTTCTTCATCCAGGCGCGTCTCCATTGTCGTAACAAATGTATCAAATATGTTCCAATGTTCTCCGATGCCCGTCTGAAAAACATAATTCGCAAGTGTTGTAACAAAGTGGTGTGCTTCCAGTTTGATTTGGCGGGACTCAAGATCGGGATAGTCTCGAGGAAGATGTGAGACTACAAAGAGCATGCGCAATAGACGTAGCAAGAACTTGAACACCATGTCATACTTATCCAGCGCTGATGTCGTGATGACCAGATTCAACGGGGTGGGAGGCACGTATTGTAGTCGGAGGAAGTCAAGCGCTGACAACGCATCAGGATTCATAACCTTCTCTTGCTCGGCTTCGGTGAGATTTCGAATGCCAAAGTTGAGTTGACCAGGCAGATCATCATTGTCCCGGCCCGTGATTGTCGTACTTGTTGACACAGCTTGACCGGCTTTTTGTGTGGAGTGATATAGCTGGGATGAGTAGTAGCTCTCGCTCAATACACCCCTTAGTGCAAGCCTGAGTTCGGAGCTAGCAGGTGGCCATGATTCCCTTGAACCCAATTGCAGCCCCATATGAACCCCACTGCGCATCTTTCCTTTATGTCGCTCTGCACTCTCGCGTTCTGGGTCAAAAAGAGAGGTTGCAAGAAGTGAAGAGAAAACGCCATCACCAAGAAGCTGATACTGCCGTTGCAAAGACAAATGTAGCCTTAGTTGATGTGACCGGAAGAACAATCGAACAGTTGCTGCGTTGACTAGCTTCGCTTGTGCTGTAATAAGCGGGTGGAAGGATAAGCTTGATGCCAACGAGAGGGGGGGCGCAAAAGCAGCTGGTGGGATTGAGTTTCCGCCTGCCGAAGACTCTAGTACATTGTCAAGTAGAAGTTGCAACTCATTGGGTAAAGAATCGAAACTCTGCTTCGGTGGTTCGTCCATGTATCGAATGCTCTCTTTGATAACCCTTTCGAAATCTTCTGTTGCAAACACATCCTCGGTTACAGCCGTGGGTTTTGGATGCGTAGAATTCGATTGATTAGCCAGGGTGTGGCTTTTGCTGAACTCAAGAAGTGCCTGGCGCAATCTTTCCTCGTAGGCTTTCGCTTTCGTTGCAATGCCTTCAACATCCTGCCATGCGAAACCCCATTCAAACTCTGGAGCTTGTACAGCTGATTCATCCAAGCACGCCAAGGGATGATCGGGATGTTGCGTTCTCAAAAACCGTAAGCTGTTCCCAATTTCGAAGATTGTGTTTCCGTCTTCTGGAGAGATAAATCGCGGCATCATCTCCGAACGGTAAGTGTACTCTAGGGACATAGAATCGGCAGAAGGATCGGCAACTGTGACGAATCCGGTGCGCTCCCAAATTGGAACTGTGTGCTCTTCCTTTCGTATACCGATCCATTCTTCAAGCAACTCCATGGTAGGTTCAGCGACATGTGAAAGGATCTGGCTTGATAGTTGACGGAGATACGATTCGCCCTCATCAAGCTCCAGTAAGCGATGGTGCAGGATGGACGCTAGTTGTTCGTTGGATGTAGCATACTTCACCGCGTCCACCATACGTGCGATATGGGTTAAGACATCACGAGGCTTTCTGAAGTGATGTTGAAGCTGGATGAGCGATGCAATTTTCGCGGACCGTTTCCCGAGATTATCCTCCAAACTCGAGAGGATGCTTGACACAGATGTGGCCAACGCCACTTTTGCTGGAAGAGACGAAGCTGAACTGAAGGTCCGTTCGGCGAAAGACCTGAGATAGAGGAAGGTATTGCCAGTATGGATGAACTGAGTGATGAGGCTTTGTGAAGCTCGTAAACTAACGCCCGAGGCTCGTCCGTTTGGAAGCAAAGACTCAAATGTCTTTCGCTTTGTATTGTAGGCAAATAGAATCGACGAGCGACCGAGACCGAGGTTCCAGAGGGATTGCAAGAGAAGGTTTCCTTTTAGAACCCTGCCCGCGGCTGCTCTATCCTCGTCGTGTGCCAGCGCTGCATCAAAGACGGCTGGGCCTCGCTCGGTGATGTATGGCGTATCATTCGTGCCGTGCTGGCGCTTTTCGAACCCCTCCCATGTATAGAAGAGTACATGCTTGTTGGCCGGTCCTAGTTCGAATGCTGCTTCCCAAACGTCTTCCTCTGGCTCTACATGGAGCGTTTCGATGGAGAGGCTTGAATCCTCGACGCTCTCGAGCTCTGCGAGGGGGCCGAACTCAAACGTGTCCAAGTCGGGCAGTCGCAACTCGTCTTCAAGACAATATTTGGGCGCATACGGGTGGTCGAGTGCAATCTGGGTGACTGCAAACAATTAGCCATGAAATGCGTGGGTGCGACGACGCGCGACGACGCGACTGACTGTCTAGTGGGAGGGGAGAGAACAAGGACGACTCGGACGCGTCCGTGCCGTGCAAGAGGGTCGACTGCTGCCACAGGTGCGCGCTGCTGAATGCATCATGGTCCGCGTCGTCGTCGCTGCCGAGCATGACGGTTGAGGTGCATGTGGGTTGGGGTGGGGTGGTATCCAAGCGTCAACGCAGACATGCACCATGGCGCGCCCAGCCAATAGCCGCAGACGGACAAAGAGAAGACCAGGAGAAAGACTGAAGACGCGCACATGGATTCGCTTAGATATGAGCAAGGAGTGGCACAAAGAGAGAAATAGAGGGATGTACGCGGAATGCGCAAGGGGATGCACACGTGCCCGAGAACCCTTCATGAGACATTATTTGCTTGGTGGTAGTCAAGGGCTCGAATTACTTTCAAGACGCCTACACTACGACGGGACAATAGAGGCCTAACTAACACACGCAAAGGCCACTGTGCCCCTTTATTCTACAATGAACCGAGCCATCGACGAGCATTGGAAGCAATGACCAGAAAGAAGAAACAGATATACAGCTGCTAATACAAAGCTTCATCAAATCCAGTGTGCATTGGTATTTCCGCAGAGAATCATTCCATCTACTTCACAATCATTCAACCTACTTTACAATTACTACACTATGGCTCCCTCGGATAAGAATTTTCATCCTACAGCCCTTGTGCCGGACATTGTAACTATCACAAATACAAGCGTACTAACTGCCGAAGAAGAAGAACGGCTCAAGGGTGTCAAGATGAATTTCTCGGGCAAACCTGTTCAGCTGTGTCGTGCCTGTCACTGGAGTACCATGGATGAGCTTACCGGTTCGTACCTGCCACGAGTTCACATCGAGTATACGCGCAGAAATGGTGGCCTATGGTCTATGGGGAACGACTGGATGCTCTGGGATCGGACAGACGACTATTGCAAGAACGACTACATGACGCACCAGTTTCTTCAGAAACACAACACGAAAAACATACCCCTTGTGAAGAGAATGGCAGAATTTAAAGACGAAAGCAGTGGGCACAACTTTGTGGTCATGTCTCGAGCTAAGGGAGTCCAACTAGAAGAAGTATGGTATAAGCTGTCTGTCCCAGAAAAGCGTAGCTATGCTCAACAGATGGCGGCTGCGCTTAAGGAGCTGCGTCAATTCACAGCAGAGTTCCCACAGCGGGTAGATGGAAGCCCTCTCTGGGATAATGTTATTGGACACTGCGACTCAAGGAAGGAATGCATCAAGATTGGAAAAACAGCAGAAGAGTGGATCGGCAATATCGAGGAGGAGCTCCGAGAGGGCATAGCACGACAATTGAAGACCAAAGATAAAACTCTTATTGACACCAGGTTCAAAGAGATTAAAGTATGTTCTGCATATTCAAAAATGACCCAATCAAAAAAACACTAACTCGCTTCAAGGGAAACTTTCCAGAACAAGGTCCTTATGTCCTGACCCACGCTGACCTTAACTTGAGCAACATCCTCGTCCACGAGGGTAAAATTGTGGCAATCATCGACTGGGAACGTGCTGGATATTACCCGTGGTGGGTCGAGAAATACATGTCGTACCAACATGGGCTCAGTCGCTCTGGAAATCAGCTTTTTGGAATGGTATGGAAGGAGTTGGATATACGGATCAAAGACATGATGGATGTTGTCGAGCCGGTCATGAGCGCCTACAAATGGTGCCCTATATCCCATACTGGTGAAGAAAAGTCTTACCAGCGCCCGGCATTCTGCAAATGCAAACCCTATGGTGGCTTTATTCGTTCAGCGCACGTAGATGCCGAGTCGAAACACTTTATTGATTACGACCGGGTTACCCAGGGAACTTGGATACCACCAAAGGCTCAAACCGATAACCATACAGAGCCTTAGCGCGATTAGAGCGAACAATGTTATGTAGGTATAGATTTCTTACCAGCTGTTTTGTCTGCATGCGATTCGAGGATTTCCCGGCTGATTTGTAAGAATTCAGCAGTTGTGATGTCCTGCACCAGAGTAGATCTTGTGCCACTGCAGGAGCGTACGGTGCCGTCGGCGTCTTTGATCATTATAGCAAATTGCGAATCACTTCCAACGCGTACTGCAACGAGCACATTGTCTTCAAGTATTTCCATGGCTCTGTCAAGCAACTTCTCATGGTACATTGGCGTGGAATCGAATTCGGCGGAGTTGCAACCAAACGAATATATGCGATACATCAGTTTGCCATCTGTCGCTTGGGTTGGTGTCAAGTAGGCTTTGCAATCGCAGATTGTGTTTGAGGAAAAATTGATTTGCTTGCAGAACCAGCATTCATTTTTGTCGGCGCCGGGTTTGAATTTTGCTTGCATTCTTGCTGGCTTTCGTTGGAGTATTTGAAGAAGTTGGGAAAGGAAGTTGAGAAGGGAAGTTGAGAAAGGAAGTTTGGATATGAAGTGTGGATATGAAGTCTAGCAATGCCAGTTTCCCTCTCTTTGTTGTTTTATTTCTTGCACAATTCATCGTCTACTTATGCGATCCCGTGAGCCCTGTTTGCTCCTTTGATTTAGACGTCTCAGCACGTCTCAAGCTATCCAAGTCACCGTCGTCGGCATTCTGAGAGAACAAATTCTCAAGGCAAGTCAAACAAATCACGAACGTCGCAGTCTGAGAGAGTCTCATCAATAGTGTTTTATTCATGATTCATCACAACGGAACTCAGAGCTTGCGCCGAAAAGCTTGCGCGGGGAGCGCACCATGCAGCGTCGACCTAGCAATCTATGTTTGCTTTGATAATCCTGCTTTCACATTTGCGAGTGCACACAGCAGAGAAGAGTAGATATGGTGCATTTGATTATAGGAAACCAGTGGAAAAGACAATTACCCTCGGCATTTGTGAAGTCAGAAAAGCCTGCTGACCGTTGAGCTAGTGTAACATCTGGTCGTGGCGGACATTCGAGCATTTTTCCATACCTATCGGGTTTTCCGAGGAACCAAAGTGCACTAGACGTAGCAACATCCCAATGCCTACCTACTTAGGTAGGTAGATAGCTTCCGAATTTGGCTCCAACGACCCGTGCTGCCGGGACAACTGCAACAACCTGGGCGATATCCATTACCACTTACCTTGTCGGCCTAGGAGAACTTTGCAAGGAGAGACCAAGGAGAGAAGATGCCTAGTTCAAACTGTGTACTTTAATTTTGATAAACTGCTCTCCAACTCCCTCCATGACAATGAAAATCAATAGAATCTGCCCTTCCATAAGCAACGCTATAAGTGTAATCTTAATCAGTAAATAAATATGAACTATCTCATCCGCTATCGTCTTTTTCTACCTTAAACCAAAGGGAGAAGCAAAGAGGAAGTGTAATCCCCACCGGTATGGATAATATGGCGACCCTTGTTCTGATTCTTTTGCACATGGTACAGAGGGGCGTGCTCAGGGAACACAGGTTCGTGGCCTTTGACTTCCAAGCGAATGGACTCCCCTGCGTCGAACGTTATGCCACCTGCCCAGGTGGGGATTTCCAGCTTCACAATGTTTCCTGGGGGAATTTTCTCCGACTTGTCATGGGGAAACCAGAGCTCATCCGGCGTCTTGCTCTGAAGCTGCTCCTTGGTTAAGCCGGGTTCCACCCCTGTGGCACGCTTGGAAGCTCTCAGGCGACCGCTTGGCCCAATATACTTGTAAGTGTTGAAGTCGGGGATGTCCCCTTCCGTACACCCAGCGGGCCAGTCATTCCTGGGGATATTGTAGTTTATCAATGGCTTGCCGTGGCGATCTAATTTACGAAGAATGACGTAAACATCGAGGTCGTCGAGGTCTTTGCAGGACATGAACAAAGTCACTTTCGACCCACCGATTAATTCGGTGTATTTGTCAAATGTGAAAGTGAAATGTGCGCCATCGTCCTCCCAAGTGTCTGATTGGTAAGATATCGTTGCCGGATCTTTAGAGACCGAGGTCGAGGAAGCCAGACCCAAAGATCCATTTTTTGCATCCAGTAGAAAGTTCTGATACTGCACTCTTTTGGGGGGGTAGTTATCTTCCGGTCTCCCGCTAATCGGTGCGCGATTGTATCGGAGAAGAGAGATGCGAACTTTTGGGGTGAGCTCCCAACCATTCTCCTTGCCAAGAAGGAAATGGTCCAAAAAGCGCTGCATCTCATCGTTAGCATGTGGCTGATAAATATCGTGCCACTCATGCGTTGAGTGTATGCGAAGCCTAATCAGATTTAGCAGAATCCCAACGTGGGAATTTTAGCTTGTGTTTACCATTTTTGCTTCGAAGATGCATATTTCCAGCCTCTTATTGACCCTTCTGTGTGCAGTTGAGTTGAATAGCTTGCCAAGATATACATGGGAATATGAATATCAGCAAGTCGTGGCTTCTTGTCCTCCCAATATGCGTTCCACAGCGGATACTTCTCAATCATGCTAGCTATGTCTTCACGGAGATTTAAACCGTTATGAAAATTGTTCAAGTCGTCCCAGAACGTAGGATTCGGGATGCCGCCACGGCAAAAGTGCTCACGGTAGAAGTCACCAACTCCTTCCCAGGGCGCGATAGCCTTGAGATGGGGTGGTTTCTCCGCTGCAATGAACCTAAATCTTCGTCAGTCTGACGCTCTGGTCGTAACGGTTCCGCTATTTACCATTGAGCTGCTGCCAGCCACGAATTCCCTGCCATGGCAACCGCTTCGTTACTCCAAGGCTGCCTCGCAATCCATTCAATCACGTCATACCCATCACGGCCCTCCTTAAATGACAATTAGTCTAGTCTCGGACGTTAAGCTACCCTCTCTTACCTGAGTGCCGAGGGTAAAGTGATCACCTTCAGAGTGAAAGCATCCACGAGAATCAGGTTGCACAATGGCATATCCACGAGGGCACCACTCAGCTGGGTCTGGTGCCTCAAACTTCTCGAGACCGCTCAGTGATTCTTTGCCGACACCAACGTACGTAAAGTTGGTCGTTAGAATCGCGCCACTACCAGTCTTACCGTAAGGGCTCCACGCAAGGATAGCTGGAAGTGGGCGGTCTTTCAAGGATTCTGGGCGGAAGATATCTGCGCGCAGCACTGTGCCGTCCCTCAGGGGAATCGGAACATCCTTGTCCCAAATAAGGGCTTCGCGCAACGCGGGGCGACCTTCCTCCCTTTTCCAACCTTCTGGTAGCACCTGCGTGCTAGGATTAAATTCGACCCACCAATTCTTGAAATCTCTGTCGGTAGGCATGAAGTCCACTTGGAATCCCCCGATAGTGTGCGACATTGTGGCAGTGTTCAGTGTGATGTGAATAACGTTTAAAGTAGGATGTCTTTGAAAGCCTATGAACACAAAAGATAAGAAAGGATTGCGTGCATATGTTTTGCACAATCTAGTCTTGCGGTGCTGTGATTATATAGTATGGGGTAAATGGACCTCCGCCCTAGACCAAGCCGCTCCAAGTCGTGAAAGGGGCCTAGTCATCGGATCCCCACGGTTGAAAGTTTCCAATGGATCATTTTGGCGCTTGTATAGGCAGCCGATGATAGTTGCCTCCAAATAAGGCATAGAGGAGGGGTTTTTCCGATCTTGGGAGGTCATTTTCCCTGACTTCGAACCTCCACCTCCGCCTTTCCCTTGACCCCGAGCTTCCTACCCACGTCTTCCAGCTTATCACCTGCGGTTTTGATAAAATTTTCCGCTTCTCCGAGCTTTCCACCCCATATTCGCTAGCCTGGGCATTTGAAATGGGGCTGTGGGGATGGGGAACCCATACGCCAAGCAATTAGGTAGGTGTGTGTATTCTTCAGCCATCTACACGGTATGTCTCCCAAGTATCTGGTTGGACTAGTCAAGTATGTAAACTGGCATGAATAGTGGCCAGTCTGCATGAAGAGGGGCCAGGTATGCACGAGGAGGGGCCAGGTATGCACAAGGAGGAACTGAAAGCCAGCCAGCCAACCCTGGAAGATACGCGCAAACTCAAGGAACCCACCCAGTGCACGATACCTGGAATGCTCCGTACGAGTTAGAGATATCGTAAAGGTGATTACACGGAGAGTTAATACTATTCCTGAACAGTACTAGTCTTGTGCTAAATTGGGCTAGCTTAGGCAGCGCCCTCTTTGGCTGTACTAGCATTCCTTTTCTCATGTGCTGTTTCAGTTCTGTGTATTCTGTAATATTTAAATAAGATGAAGGTTGCAGAAGATGGATGATAGCTATAGCATTGATTGTCCCATAATCTTACCATTCATAGAGAGTCGGTTGCTCTTCACCGACAACCACTTCATTTTTCCAATCATGAGTGACCTATCCTGGATGTCTGCTTCTCAGCGGAAAGAACTTGCTGGCTCTGTCGATATCAGTTCGAAGTTGAACAACTGTGAGCGCAACTCGAATTTATCGATCCACGTGTAACCGGCTAGCTCATCATGGGGCATCTCGGAATTTCTCACTACGAGAATTATTACATTCAAGGTCGGAATTTGAAGCCACCTTCTGGCTGGAGGGTATGCGAAGAGAAAAAGTAACTATCCTAGAAGGAAACCCGGAGGCACTGATGGCTATGCAGTAGAGTTAGCATTTATTATGTAAGGTGCGGTCTTTGTACCTGAAAGTGTCACCCTTTTCATTTGTTCGGCTTTTCTGGAACCTCACAATTTAGTTGCCAATTGATGAAGCACCCCGGGAAAACCCCATACCCCGCTTTCGACAAACGTGCATTTGCTGCGCGCGTCTTGCCGCGACAATCCGGTCGAGCAATCTTCCCAACCCAACTCCAACAGGACAAGAGTCAATCTTCAATGGCAGCACCACAAGACGTCTGTCAGCAAATCTACGCTAATAGTGCTGTCAAAGATAATATGAGCACAACGACACGCCGTTTCTATTGCCCACAATGCGCTGCGACATTCGCCAGGTCTAGCCACATGCGGCGTCATCAAAGAACACGTGGGTTTTCTACTACACACTGATGGTCTGCTAACTCGGGATTTGTTTGTTAGACTGCGTCGATAAGCCCTTTACATGTAAATATTGTCCCTTAGCGTCGTCCAGAAAAGACGCCATCATTCGTCATACCCGAACCTACCATCCTGGGCAGCTTTTGGATGCTAGCCGTAAAGAAAACGAACAGACTGAAAACGTATAAATCGAAAGCGGTACATCTCATGAGTTGTCCTTAGGTGATTGCCGGGCACTAGAGGCTCCTGACTATATAGGAGCACCACTGTCCTCATATACCCCTATCATGGAGACTCCGACATCCTTGCAAATGCCCCTTTATCCCTCACATGAGGTTTTGGAGGCATAGAGCTTAACATATGGCTTCAACCCAACGGGGGCCCTGGTAGCCTAAGCCTAAGTTTTCACCAAAGCCTTCTCTTATCTGATAGCGATGATTTCGCTACATTTCAAGGGGACTTTGACGGTGCGTTCAATTCACAATTGTTCGATTCTGGGCCTCTTGCATCCTTGGACCAGCTGGCGAATATAGGATGCATGCTACGAGAGAGATGGAATATTCAATCAATCCCTCCTGCAGTGCCTGAGGCGCGTACACCTACTTTGGATTATGAAGAGAGAAAAACTCATACCCGTCTGGATATCACTGTTGATGCTCATTCACGAGCAAAGGGAAACCTGTCAAGGGTCACCGAACTAGAAAAGTACTCCGATATATCATTTCCATCAAGGCCTTCAATGGCTCGGTTTGTGAGGGCATACTTTACACATATGGCCCCATACGTACCCATAGTCCATGGCCCTACTTTTGACGTTTGTTCGCTCCATCGTAAGTGATCCTGCAGATTTACACAGCCAAGTTACTCCAGCACTTACTAATATTGGTACAATAGCGTTACTCTTGTTGGAAATCATGGCCTGCGGTGCCGTGTATTCAAACGAGATGCAAGTGGCCAAAACTATGCATAGGAGTGTACTCAACCTCCTTCTTGAAGTGAGTGTCCATATCCGCGTTTCCTTTACCACGTCGCATTCAGATGAAGCCTTCCCAATAAGTCAATGGCCCCCGATCTGATAGCTTATTGGTACCACCCGAGTTTTCATCTCAAATCCACCCCGTTTCCGGCCCTTGTTCTGGTTTCATTGGCTTGCTCAAACTTCCACAGATATACTAATATTTGTTAGAGCACATTAGCATCAATTTGCCGTAACAAAGGGACTGAGTTCGAACTATGGCGACTTCAGACCACGTTGCTTGCAACTTACTTTGAAGTTCTCGACGGGACTCCACACTGGCAAGACCGCTCAAGGTTTACGCTTCTTAATGCGGTCAAGGCAAGTAAAGTCAAATCTGCTCTCAATAGCCGCAGCGATAGTTAACTATCCTTTAGCTTGTAGAGTCAGCCCTTAAGAAACCTGCAGCTTCCACCGTAGATTCGTGGGCGACTTGGATATGTCAAGAGACTTTAAGCAGGTACAGCGTCGCTTGGTTCATTACCACCTCCCTGGTAACTTCTAACACAACCTAAGGTGCATTTCGTGTAGTATAATACTAGCCTCAGATTACTTCTCGACTTCAGCGAAACGAGCTATGAACGTTCCATACCTCGATTCTGAGTATCCATTACCTTGCACTACGTCGCAGTGGTCATCAAGTGAAGCCGATGAGAACACAGCTAAACCAGTCCTCTCCAACTCCGAAGTCATGGAAGGCATAATGCAAGGGAAAATGCCTCTTTCTGAATTCAGCGAATACGCGTTTCTCGCTGTTGTGTGTAATGTCCGCTGTCGGGTTTGTTCATTCGAAGCCTTATCCATCTCTTGCCATCCAAGCCTAAAGTCAACATTTATTGAAACAATGGATGCAGCCATGAGTGCTCTAAGGCAGGCGACGTCACGAATGAACTACGAGCACTCCTCCCCACTCCATCGACACACGAGCGCGGCATTGAATTCAGCTTTTCTTCATCTTTACAGTAGCTACGAGCTATCTGGCATGAAAAGATTATTGCGAAACCCCGAGATGCTCCGTGATTCACAGGAGATGTCGAGCCTCTTTGACAGTCCTTTTTCGCCTCTACTGAAGAGAAGTCTAATTTGCGCGGCGAAAGCATTACAGCTCGACTTTGAGACGGGTGTAAATTACCTCAGAATTACGGCGCCATTGCGGTTTGACCCTCTAGAAATTCACGCTCTGTGTGAGAGCGGTAAGTCTCACTATCCTGGCACTGCTTGCAATCCAAAATGATTTGGATGCCTAACCCCTCCAAGGTCTCCTTCTCTTCTGGTACCTCATGAGCAAAAAGATCAACCCGAAGACATTCGAATGGCACCAAGACGTCAGTGACACGGTGGAAGAAGTTCTATCCGAGGTCAAAGATTTGGCAGTTGGGGGTCAAATAGCAATCTTGCCCCTCGCAGCTTGTGCCACAATGGTGGGTTCATCCTCGTCAGTGTGGCATCGTATGTTCTTCCGTGCTCCTGAAATCGCCTCACTAGCTAACACTTGTTCCGCAAAGTTCCACCTGCTGTTTCTCGAGATTTAGAAAATCTCATTGCTCAAGTCCAGGCCGCCTATTGATCTCCTCTGGATCTGAATGTACTATTTAAAGGTGCCGACAGTCACAAGGCCTCACAGCAACCCAAACACCAGGTGTTATGCAGTTGATTGAGACATGGATCAGAATATTGCGTTGCCTTCGATAGAGTTCGACGAGATGAATTTGTTCATGTCAACATCTCATTAGTTTTATGAAACTCCTAGTACTAGGTCATGAAGCAAAGGAGAGAGCGTTGAATTTTAATTGGCAATCTTTAGTACTGCCCGGGACTCATGACCGCCATTGAGAAATTGAAGCCGCCTAGGCATGCATACTCCTATGTAGATGCCCCCGAAAAAACATGTCCATTGTCTGAAGCCGCTGCCCGTTTCGCGCCTGACCTGTCTTTTCTTCCCAGGGCGAAACCCACCGTCTTCAACTTGTAGCAGATTCTTGTCAGGACTGCGCTGAAAACGTCAAGTATCCATAGCAGTTCCGTGACCAGGTCTCTGCTCACCACTTCAAGCGGCCTAGCTGCATGATCTATTGGTTGCAGATTGCCGTGCGGGCGGTAGCGGAAGGTTTCGTGAAGCGGGCAGGCTGGGCAGTACTTTCGCAGCTTCTTTATCATAGCTCGGATGTAGAGGCTGCTTCAGATGCATTGGTACGATCTCTCAACGGACTGGTGGAGATACTCGTCGTGTGCCTGCCGGAAGATGTCTTTCGCCATAGTCCAGGGCGCTAGTGTGTTGGTCCTTGGTGGTGGCTAGGTGCTGGAGGTATGACGCGCCAGAGTTCCGCCCTGGTCAGCCCTACGCGTCGCCCGTTCCCGTTCCTGCAGCTCGCCATCAGATTTCCTTGTCGCTGCACGCACCATCATTCACCAGCCTGCAATCACCACCACCTTGTCCAATGCCCCCGCGCAAGAAGACAAAGCCCAGCGCAGCCTCGACGCCGCTCGCAGACACGCAGCCAAAGACACCGCAGGATTCGGGCGCGGCGCAATCCCAAGATGAGCTGCTCAACGACCCATGGGCAGACGGCCAGGAGACACAGCTCTTCAAGAGCATGATGAAATGGAAGCCGACAGGTGGGCACTCGACAGCAGATGTGATGCGAACGAGCAGCTGACGATTTAGGGCTGCACAAGCATTTCCGCATGATTAGCATCCACAACGACATGCGCTCCCACGGCTTCGCAAGTGAAGACGCTCCACACACGCGCATCCCTGGCATCTGGAAGAAGTTGCACCAACTATATGACCTCGAGACGCTTGACTCGCGCGAAAATGAGTTTGCCTTCTCCGATGAACCAGATCCACTAGACCCCGAAGACGCCGCCAACATGCCAGACTTTGAGCTCCCAGAGGACGAGTTTGGCGAACTCATGTGGCACAAGCGCTTCCACAGCGAAGGATCGTCTACTGCCTCCTCGCCGCCCCAGATCTCTACTGAAGACGACAAAGCGCTTTACGCACCAGGCATCGGCCTTCTCAAAGACCTACCCGATGGCATACGAGCACGATTAGCGGAGGAGGCAGAGGAGGTGGCAACTCCAACACCAAAGGTCGCAAAGAGTACAAGAGTAAGCAGGTCCGCGGCAAAGACTGGCAAGAGTGCAAAGGCGGGGAGCACGAGGAACAGCAAGGCCCAATCCACCGTCTCAGATTCGGAAGAGGACGAGGAAGATGAGGAGGAGTCGAGCGCCGAGTCAGAAGAAGAGAACGCGCCCACCACACGACGGACAAACCGTGGGCGTACAAAGCCTACTCCAAAGAGGACGAGAAAGAGATGAGGTGGAGGGCTTGGATGACGAGAAACATTTTTGATACCCAGTTTGATATGTACAACAAGTAGTATTCCAGATTAGAAAAGGATTCGCGTCAAAGCCATCCAATCTTGGTTCGAACGTCCGAGCCGCAATTGGTAACACAGATTTAAACACTCCAGTGACGAACTTTGAGAATCCAGTGATGTGCATTTTTTTTGGAATGAATTTGGCAGCTCACAGTCACGAGCAGTGCGCGCATGAAGGGTCTCGCGGCGATCCATTACCGTCGTAAGCAAATTTCCCTCCTGCAAACTGATTGACTGTTTGTTTGTCGATATTACGTTGTTTGCTTGTGCGAACGCTCCGACCGCGTCGCCTGACCAGTCACCCAGTCCATCGTGCCTTCCTCGACCATTCACTGCCTGCCTAGTAACCACTGCACGTTGCCGCTAGTGTCACCGCAATCTCGCACACCCTCGACTTCCCTCCTCTCCCGACCTCCACCTCGCTCTGACAACTGATTCAACCCCCTCGCTCGACTCACTCGCTCGCACTCACTCACTCCCATTGATATTGGCACTGCTCCACTAGCCGCACACACACTTTCGCATACACACTACTCCACTTGAACTCAGAATCCCGCTGGACTTCTCATACTACGACGACACAGCCACAATGAAGCTCCTCGCTATCCTCTTCGCCGCATTGGCCACGGCCGCTCTTGCCGCTCCCGCTGAATGCGCTCCCGACGTCCTTGCTCGCGACGGCATCGACTGTTCTAGGTGCATCGGCCTGTACGATTTCTGCGTCAAGGTAGACTATCGCCCTCAAACATGTTCCTGGAAGCCCACTGACGCACAGCCAGAATGGCCACACCAAGGGTCAAGAGGGCTGCATGGTGACCTGCCGCGAGCATGTGTGCCACCGTCACCGCGAGGTATGTATTCCCCCACACAGGTGGGAGTATGAGTGGTAGCTGAGCTAGAGAAAGTGCAAGCAATGTGGCAACCCCTTCGACAAGTGTCCCGAGAACTCTCGTTACAATAACTAGCCTCACGTATCTCCCTATTGTGGACTGGGCTTTGTCTAGACACGAGACCATTCCTATTCTCGGCATGTCGAAATGGATTTCGGCACCATGAAGGAGTGGAGAACATAAGCTTTGGGTGTTTTGCGCTGAGTAGGCTCATGCTCAACAACATGTAGGTGCACGAGGAGCGAGACATGTTTGCTCAGACTCTTTGCACATGATTGGAAGGTATTCCATTCTCTCTACTTTTATAGCTATCCACGGTTCTATGAATAGGAGAATCTGAAATGCTGAAACTAAACGTGCAACTCACCCTCGCTCTCTTCCTCATTTCTTGCCAGCGGGAACAGCCCACTCGCCCTCCTCCGCCCTCTGACACAGCTTCTTCAGCGTCTCAGCCGCCCACTCAAAGTCCTTTTGTTCAAGATAAACCTGCCCGCTCAACCTACTCCACCAATGCCCAGCATAAAACACCGTCTGAACAAAAGTGTTGTAGTCACTGATCAGCGTGCGGCTAAACCAGTCCCTTACCAACATACCCACATCCCCCTTCTCAAACCCGGTCTTCACAGCATACTCCTGCGCCTTCTCCAGCGACAGCGGCAGCCGCACATTCGTCATGCAGCACTGACTCAGCGTCCTCGTCTCGTTGTCCAACACCTCAGTCCCCAGCTCCTGCGCAATGTACCTACCGCCCTGCTGCGCCAAATTCGTGCAATACGCCCTGATAGCGTCCTCGCCGCCCACGCTCTGGCGCCACTTGAGCGCGGTGGGGATGCACAGGTACGGCGCGCTGTCAATGGTGCCGACGAACTCGAAGTTAGCCACGAAGGCGGACTTTGCGCCGTCGACGAACGCGGATTTCGGGAGGGGGGAGGGGATGTCAGCGACGGCGGGCGCGAAGCCGTGGGAGGTGGGGAGAGTGCTGCGGATTAGGGATTGGTTGCGGGTAGGAACGTGGAATATGGCGCAGCCGCGGGGGACGTGTAGCCATCTTTTGAATCGGTGTCAGTGTCATGTATGCCAGAGTAAAGAGAGAGGGGGAAAGGGGGGAAGGGAAAGTGGACGTACTTGTGGCAGTTGCTCACGAAGAAATCGGGATCTAGAGCCCCCAGGTCCAAAGACACATGGCCAACTCCATGCGCCCCGTCAATGCAACTCAAAACGCCCCGCTCTTTACACAGTGCCGTCAACCGCTCAAACGGCAACCTCACCCCGGGCATACTAACCACGGTATCAAACACCGCGACCTTGACCTTGCCACCCTGTGCCTCGACCTCATCGATCTTCGCCGCGAAAGCGCGTACCAGCCAGTCGTCCTCGACGGGGAACGTAAACGGTATTTTGACAGACTGGGCGGGCGTGGTCTCCGTGATGTAGGCGATTGTTTTTTCGCACGCGCCGTAGATGGGGGCTAGGTAGAGGATGTGGTCCGTGGGCGTGAAGGTGAGGTTGCGGAGCACGATGTTGATGCCTGTTGTTGCGTTTGGCACGAAGACGAGGGTTGAGGAGGGGGTGTTGAGGAGCTGGAGGGGGAGGTGTTAGTGTGTGGGAAGTACGTAAGGTGTGGACGGTCGATGTGAGACAGGGGAAGGGTCGTAGAGAAGGTTTGAGAGGAGGGATGGAAGGGCGGAAATGGGGAGCTGAGAGGAGAGAGGAGATGATATACTCTTGACATTGCCTCGCGGGATTCGTCGAGAAGCTTGGGATATTCATAGCGGATGAAGTGGTCGGGCCGGGCTTCGGCGGCGTCCTGGAATGAGCGGAGAGTGTCTCGGACGATGCGAGGGTAGGTCCCGAAGGAGCCTGGTTGCAGTGGTCAATTGTGAGCATGATAGGGGGATGCCTTCATTCCCAGGCACTGGTAGCTATAACGGGAAGTGGATGTAGTGGAGTTGAATTGACTGTGACTGATGGAAGAAACGGTACATGAAATGTATTTTGCCATTCAATGGATTGATACGCAAAGCAGTGAAAAAGAGTACAGAGACGGTTGGTGAGATGTGTATGCGAAGAAAATAAAAGGGACACCCAGAGTAGAAGTAAAATTTGAGATCGCAAACCAACATGAAGAAAATCGAAAAAATCGTTGAAGTCACTCACCATGATTCAGATTAACATACCCCTTCTGAAACAAAAACTCCTTCTCTCCAAAAGCCCTCCCAAATCCCCCATCATCCTTCGTCCTGACAGCAAGGCCATTGCTCTCCCCATTCACAACCTGGTTCTGCGTTGACGCCGTCATGACTCACTTTCTCTTCTTTCTTTCCAGGGCGCAAAATGAACTAAGATTATACTTCACAAAGTCGAAGCCAAAGTCCAGAATTTATACAACAGAAAGAGTGACTCAGGAGCAGAAAAAACAGAGATGAATGACTCCCAGCCAGCGCTTGTATACAAACGGGGAAGAGTTGGAGATGGGGCTAGTTGCGCAATAGCGAGATTGCATAGGGCGTGCGTTTGTGTAGCGGAGATCCACTGGCTTGGGCCAATGAGATGGAAGTTCGAGCGGGTAGAGGCGGGCGAAGGATGGTGGCAGGATTAGTCAGCGAAGGGAGCGGGCACGATGTCAGTATCTAGTAGCAGGTTATATGGGTGGACGGTGTTGTCTTGGGGAAGAAGGAAGAGGGTTATGTTGCTTTGTTGGAAAAGTTTTGATAATGCCGGCGGTGTCATTATATGTAAATGTTGATACTCACAGAAGCGTACAGACGGTACATGTAATAATCCATATCAATTCATTTTAGAATCCGATTATTCGAAATCTCCACGAGCTCTATGGCAGATGTTGAGGGTGATCATGATATTAAGCGTGAAATGATGTCTGGTGTATGAAACACTGGCAAAAGACATGATAAGACTTTATGATGAATCAATTCGCTGTCCATCTAAATAGTACTATCATCCACAGATTAGGGCGCGTCACACAGACTATTTGAATGCAGGCAGCAATCTAGTAAGAAAAGGGATATCTAATTGTCCATACTAGATCTCCTAGTGATCTGAAGATATCACATTTGGGACATCAGTGCGTAATCGCTAGCCAAAAACGACACTTTCACGGGAAACAGAGAAAGGATTTAGAGTCTTCTATACCTTGGTTACATAAGAACTCTAGACATGTCGTCGTCGCCTTACGGATCCGGTTTAGCGTAGCGCACGGATCTTGCGTTGAGGCTACTTAGGGTAGCTTTCCTGCTTCGACTTGACACTCTCCACCGAAGTTCGCAATCATGGTAAGTATCACGCTGCTCGAGGCTATAGGATTTGCTAACAGATGTATAGACTGATAACAACTTCCTACCCGAGCCCAAAAAGCTCACTGGCCAAGCCGCTGATGATGCGGATCTCGTGCAGCAAGATGCTGCAAACGTCGCTTTGCCTAACGACGATGGCGACAACATCAAGGTAGAAGCCTCCGATAGTGAGCAGGAACAAGATGTTCCTGTAGCTAGTGAGGGTGAAGCCGCCGCTGCTCCTGGCGTACAGGCGCGAGCTGGCTTGGGCGCGTCTTCGTTGGCTGACCTCGCCAATGAAGACGCAGTCGAGAATGAAGTGGGCGGACAAGCTGTCCACGCTTTCCTCGACACCGCTCGCCCTCTCAGTGAGAGGGTAGCGCTCTTCGAGGCCTGGCATGGGGCGATCATGCGTAGGACGGAGGATTGGAAGGCTGGCGGCAAGCCTTCATGCAATCAGTGCGGCAGTACCCACCCGCCGCCATGCCAGACTGCCGAGGGTTTGCGTTCTCAACGAGACGCAATCAAGGCTGGTAGAAGGTTACGGGGCGAGCTCAGAGCCCGCCAACCTGTGCCCACACCGCAGCGCGCATCTGCGCCTGCGCCTGCGGAGGCTGCCTCAGCGAGGCCCTCCGGACGAGCAAAGTCGAACGTCGATGAAATGGCGTTGATTGACTTCATTGCCGACCTGCCGGTCCAAGATCCGGCCGTTAGACGGATTGCCAGCGGCCTCATTGCCCGCTTGGCCCAGAAGCGTGCGGCAGAAGAGTCACCTGATGAGGGTGGCTCCTCAAAGAAGAAGAAGAGGAGGAGGAAGAAGAAGCCTGGCAATTCATGCCAGGATCCAAAGGGTCCGCACAAGGATCCTAAGGATCCACCAAGTGGCCCTAGGGGGCCCGGTGGCATGGGCTTCAGCAGAGTTGCAACGTAACCATCTGCCCTCTCCCACCTGCCCTCTCTTGTCAGCACTCGTGTTTTCCACCAGAAAGATCAGGAGAAAAGAGGAGACAACCTCTATAAAAAACAAGCCTAGGAATGCTCATCCTCCACGTGGTCTAGGCGGGAACTTCGTTAGACTCTCTCGAGTCTTCGATGCAAAACTGAGCACACTCAACACATTCATATCGGTCAGGCTAATTAGCTCCAGGCTGTCGACGCCCCTAACTCGAGACGCGTGCTCCTCTTTCCGCTCCAGTAGCGACATCCAAAACCCATACCTCTTTCGTGGATACCGAACCGCCGAGTTCTTGGTTGTAATGCTGAGAACCAATCCACGAATGTCGAGTTGCAGAGGAGGAGTTGATAAAGTCGTTGGGACGTTGGAAGAAACTCGACTAGGGTTCGCGACTTACATAAAAGCCGAGACATATCCACCAATAGTGCTAAGCAATTATACGGAGCACACAAGGCTGGGCTACCATGTTTTGACAGCATTCTGTTCCCGACAATAAAAATTCGTTTGACTGATTAGAGCTACCTCGGTATCAGGCTGTGCGAAGAGCGCTAGCAAGCATGGGGTGGGTGCAATGCCTTGATGCAGAACCGTTGAAGTCAAGAGCTTAAGGTGGTGATTTCTGAGAAGGGAATCATATGGGAACAATAAGAGTGAGAGAACGCTGGCAACGAGCCACGTTCCTCTTGTAATCAAATGATCACACTTATCTCATGAAATTAATCCTTCTGAATGCAATCCGTCCTAAACCAAGCCCCTTCGATGAACCAGATTGCTCCACGAGATGTTTGAGTTCAGAATCCTTTGTAATCGACCAAAACGGGTGCCCTTTGATATCTAGCTAGGTAAACTCATCCTATGAAAGTATGCTCAGATGACTGTCCCCGTTTATCGTAAATTGATCACCTGAATGAGTTGAATCATCACAAGACCAATCGCACAGGAAACACCTGTATAGCCCTCATTGCATCTTCGGTTTCGTGCCGGGGTTTACCTTGTGGTTTGGCACTGAAAGGAATCTGGGTCATGGTCCGCTTCTGACGGAAATGCGTCACCACGCTGCCATAGAACGTGCTGTAGAGGTGCATCTCTTTGAGGTGGTGCAGAATCAAATTCTATGCGTAGAACACGCGTTGCAAACGATTTTCAAGATGGTTGGAGGTCTACATAGTGGTACGCCATCCGATTGGGGGTTGAAGTCCCTGATCCCACGAGGTGTGTCTGCCCTTCTGGGAGGGCATCGTGCCTTCCTCGAATGTGGTTCCGCCACCCAGCGAAGCACAGGTCGACTCTGAACCTTTCTCATCTAGTTCCTCTTCTTCTTCTTCACCATCAATACATCTGCTTCGTCGGTACGCACCCTAACTCATAGGACATTGACTAACTGTTTGTGTAGTGCAAATCAATCTCGTAGACTGATAATATCGAACCGATGTTGAACTGGCTCCGCGGTAACACGCGTACGCGAAAAACGCCGCAGGCGTCCAACTCCGGGGACGGGGCATCGAGCCCTGTCACCCGACAGCCTCCAAGGAAACGTCGTCGAGTTGTCATTGACACCGACGACGAGTCCGACGTGGCGCCCACTGATGCAGGTGCAGCTGCCAGTGGAAGGAAGCGAGGCAGCGCCTCTGCTTCAAACTCCGTTGTCCCTGATGGCAAACTGCCGAAGGTTGACGACATTGAAAGCGTCCTTGCAGAGATTACTGAAGAGCTCTCTGTAACAGTAATGTCTGTGAGGGCCTTGTTGTTGTGCTTCTCTGGGACTACACATACAGATAAGTAGGCCACCCTGGGGTGGTACATATCCGCGATATATCTCCTTTTAGGTGTACGAAATAGTCTGAATGAAGGCCGGCACCTTAACAACGATAAATTCTGCTGCAGGAGACATACTGAAGCCGTCTTTGCATCATTATCCTCCTTTACCATCGCAGCACAGAAAGAGGTACATGGATGGCTTCAACAAGGTATTCCACCATATTTATTTTCTGTTCTAGCACTGAGACCCCTTTGGCTTAGTTTCAACCTTCCTAGATATCATCCGAGACTCTTTCATTGTCCTTCTCAGTATACTTGCTGCGGTGTATATCACGGCGACTGTTAATGTTTGTCTCCAGTGGCACTACACAGCAACGCAAGGCCACTGATTGGTACTTGAGCTCAAAACCCTGTGCGGAGAATGAAAACGATGGTATTGGCAAGGCACATAACCCTGAAGTGGCTCGCAATAGATTTTTTCACTTGCTATTTCAATTCCAAGACCAATATTCAAAGCAACTCGCGGGCTACTGTTGTGGGGAAGTTGAGTTTCCACCTACTGCCGTACGTTGACATAGTTACGCGTACAAAAAGTGCCGAGATACAAAGTTTGGTAACCATGGAACACTAATATTTCCGTCTTGATCAGATTCTTGCCTGCCGCTGCCTGCCTTGCGGCTTGCCTTGCTGCCTGCGGAAAAAGACTTGTCTGTTTCACACCGACGATACGCTATAGAGGCCATCTTCTTTGTTTTCAAAGCAATCGCATTTTTGTAGGCTTCACTCGTTTTAAGCAGCTCCTTTTCCTTTGCTTTGATTTGTACACTTACTTCAATATCTTTGGACGGGAAGTACCATAACCAGTATTGCTTGATGGGGATGAGTGCTTACGCAAGTCTCCAACTATTTTGGCTCTCGTACTATGTAAATCAGGAAAAGCCAGAACAAAGCAACAACATCCTCAGCACACAAACAAGAGACAGGTTTGCTCCGTGTGCGTACTAAAGCTGCTCATATATTTGTTTCCTTATGGATACAGCACAGCAGCAGAATAAAGCCGACAGGACTTCCATCCTCCGTTGAAAATGCATCCAGTCATCAAAAAGGTGACAGGCTTCCATTGTGCCATTGCACAGGGTGATGATCGGAGTGGGACCATGGGCATCTAGGAGGTCCGAGCCTGCCTTCTCATTACATTTGGTAAAAAGGGGTAACCTTCAGAGGAGTATAAGGCAAGAGAGTAAGGAAGGGAGGAGGGTATCTGGTTTATCATTCTCAGTTATTTTGTGAGCTATCAATAGTCTGCTAGTTCAGTGCAATTCCAGTGCTAGAGCACTCACTCAGCCTCCTGCCTCTACGTGAGATACTGCCTCCTTTGCAAACTGCACCAACACTCGTAAGGAAGGGAATGATCTACTAATCTACTCCCTGCACACGCACACCATCAGACTATGTTGTACGTCCGAGAGTCTAGTCGCATTATCCCTTGTTCTCTTACCATCCCTATAGCATATTGTCGGTGTAGAAAAGACCGAAAAGTTTTGAATGGTGACAAAGACACCGACAAAAAGTAGAGGTCAAGGACACCGACGAAAATAGGGGTCAAAGACACCGACGAAAATATTAGTGTTCTGTACTAAAGTTTGTCTCTTAGTAATTTTCAGATAGCTATAGTATGCTGGCTATTAACGCCCTTCTTCTGAAACCCTAATCGATGCTGGTCTTAAGAAGAAGAAGTTAACGTCGTTGGAGATGCGCAAGAAGAAGAAGGACCGCATGGCTCGCCGTAAGAGGGGTGAGGAGGTCTTCTCTGATAAGGAAAAAAAACACCTATATCTAGCCGTAGAAGACACCGATAGCTATGTTTAAAAGACACTGATAGCCAGGTGTAAAAGGCGCTGGCAACCTGGTGTGAAAGGCGCTGGCAGCCTGGTGTAAAAGACACTTGTAAAATCGGCCTCTTTCAGACCGAAGATACGCTATAGGGATGCCCGGAGGCTGAGGGATCTGTGTTCTGCTCACCGATATTGTTCGGGCGCGATACCCGTGCCACCTTGCAAGGTGAATGAGGGGACAGCATCACAACGAACATCACAACAAGCAAAATGAGAACGACATATGAAGTTGTAGGAATCTATTTTGATCTATCTTCTACGAGATGGAAGCAGATACTAAGCATGCTAAAGTTTTGTACCCAGACGCCGACCATGACCGTTACCACTGCCGCATTACTCATAGGCTTGGTATCATCAGCCCATCATGCAATTCTTTTAACCGTCATGCCGTGAAAACCAAAGAACAGAAAGAACACTGTCATTTGAAAGACGTCTAATCGTCCTCATCAGAGAAGACCTCCTCACCCCTCTTACGGCGAGCCATGCGGTCCTTCTTCTTCTTGCGCATCTCCGACGACGTTAACTTCTTCTTCTTAGGACCAGCATCGATTTTATTACCCATCGCGTCAAATTTGGCTTCGTCATCAGCTTCTCCAGCAGCCAGGCGAGGTCCAGAACCTTGTCCTTGTACCCAGTTGTGACCGGAGGGGGTCATCTTACCGTCCAGGACGGCCCAGACTTCCTCAGTGAGATCCTTGGTGAACTCAGCGGAGTGAGTAATGATGATGACACCACCCTCGAAGGTCTTGATAGCCTTGGACAGAGCACCAAGGGAATCACGGTCGAGGTAGTTGGTGGGCTCGTCAAGGACGATCAAATGGGGACGTTGCCAAGAGCAGGCAGAGAGGACGACCTTGACACGCTGGCCACCAGAGAGACCACGCATGCGGGAATGAGAGACAAGCTCAGCATCAAGACCGAAGTTGGCGCAGTGAGACTCAATCTCCTTACGGACCAGGGGACGGAATTGACCGCTGGCGAGGGCCTCCTTCTGATCAACCTCGGCAACCATCTTGGCGTGGGAAGCGATGATCTCTGAACGAGGAATCCAGGCGTTGTCAGCGGACATCATGGGAGTCCACTTCTCGTTCTTCATGCCAACGTTGTCACCAAGAGCGAACGAACACTCATACTCATAAGAGTTCTTGAACTTCCTGCGGGAGTTGATACCGATGACGCGACGCTGAGTACCCTCAATCTTGTAGATCTTGTCCATGGCCTTCTCGTCCTCCTCGGTGACGATCTTGTTGGCACGGTCCATGGTCTCACGATCCTCACCAGTCTGGAAACGCCACTGAATGTACTCGGAAGGAGTCTTGTCCAAATGGTGATCGATATGGGCGAAAGCGTGCTGCTTAATGTAGGCGATACGGATGTTCTCGTGGTGGTAGATCTCACCGGAGGTGGGGACAAGCTCACCAGTCAAGACGTTGACAAGGGTGGACTTGCCAGCACCGTTGGGACCAATGACGGCAATACGAGATCCGAGCGAGCACTGGAAGGTGACATCGGCAATCTGAGGCTTAGTGGTACCTTCATACTGGAAGCTCATGTTGGTGGCACGAAGGATGGCCTTAGCCTTGGTCTTGACACCCTCAAGGAAACCGGGTTCGGGGAACTTGAACTCCATCTCGGAAGCGCTGAGTTCATGGTAAGACTTGGCCGAGGGAACACGCTTGACGAAGTCATTGAGGTTACCCCTATAACGCTTGAGCTTGAAGCGCTCGTAGTGAATGACGTGCTGAATGACGTTGTTCAAGAACTTGCTGTCGTGGGAAATGACGATGGAAGTGCAGGGAGAGCTTGTGAGGTAGTCCTCGAGCCACTTAACGTTCTTGACGTCCAAATGGTTGGTGGGCTCGTCAAGGAGCAGAATATCAGGGTCCTCGAAGACGGCACGGGCAAGAGCCAGCTTCATCTTCCAGCCACCGGAGAGTGCAGTGATGGGTCCGGTGTACATGGCGTCG
Organism: Pyrenochaeta sp. DS3sAY3a; assembly: GCA_001644535.1. Classification (NCBI taxonomy): domain Eukaryota; kingdom Fungi; phylum Ascomycota; class Dothideomycetes; order Pleosporales; family Cucurbitariaceae; genus Pyrenochaeta; species Pyrenochaeta sp. DS3sAY3a. Next base: position 428,466 of record KV441651.1, on the reverse strand, counting down.
GTGAAACCGAACTCGTTGAGGGTCTTCTGGACCTCGGGCTGGGGGGTGGTAATGCCGACAGACTCAAGCTTCTTCATGGTCCACTGAATGACAGTCTGCTCGGTATCGGCAGAGTCCAAGTCGTGCTCGACGTAGACGGTCTTGACCTCGTTCTGCTTGGGGAAACCCTCGACCTGCTCGTTGTTGATAGCACGCATGAGGGTGGTCTTGCCGGAACCGTTAGGTCCAAGCAGACCATAACGCTGGCCACGCTTCAAGCGAAGGTGAGTCTGGTTGAGAAGAATCTTCGCACCGTAGGCCAAGTTGAAGGTGCAGTTGCAAAGATCCTCGCCCTCCTCTTCGTCGGGCTCGGCAACGTCCTCAGCGGCAGCGCCGGGGAGAGACCTCTTGCGGAGAGCATCAGTGATGTCTTTCGACTCCTCGTCACCGACAAGGACGGCAATGAAGGGACCGGCATTCGCAATCCAGTTGAGAGGCTCGTAGTCCTTCTCGTCGATCAACTGGCCACCAATGGCGCCAGCGTATTCAACGACAGGGATGAATCGGTCGTCGATCTTGAACTTGGAGGGAAGGACAGCCTTGAGGTTGGCAGCGATGGTGGAGATATCACCGTTCCTCTCGAGCTCGGGGATCTTGCCGTTCTCGACGTGACCGACACGGATCAGAGTGTCGAGACCCTGGCGGGTCTTCTCACGGGCCTCGGGGTCAGCAAGGTTGTCGTGGTTCTTCTCGAGAGCGGGCATCAGACGGGGCAAGAAAGCAGCAACAATCTGGGGATCCTCGACGAGCTTGCACATGTTGTCGATGATGACAGCGGTCTTACGCTTGATGGCGGTCTCACGCTCAACGAGACCACGCTCAAGAAGGGGAACCATGATAGCAAGAGTGGGCTCGTGGACATCGGTGACGAAAGTGGTGGCACCAAGCAAATGAACGGTCTCGGGGACGTTCTCGGGCTTAGCGATACACTTGATGAGCTCGGGAATGAAGCGCTCGATATCCTTGTTGGAGATCAAGGAGCAGAGAATCTCCATGGTGCCGTAGGCAGTCTTCTTGACCTCAGGCTTGGTATCCCACATGGCACCAGAGATGACGGGGATCAAATCGGGGACGCGGAAAGCCATTTGTGCGGGGGCGCTCTTGGTGAGGACCTCGATGCACTTGAGATCGGTCATCTTCTCGGGCCACTTTTGTGCGGTCTCGAGCGACTTGATGATGTGAGGGATGATGGCCTTGACGGCGTTGGGGTTGGCGGCGGCGACGATGGCCTCGGCGGCGGTCTGAGCAGCGACCTTGACGCCGCTCATCTTGTCACCGACAGCGGCGAGCACGTTCGGGAGGAGGGAGACGAGGTAGGGTTCCACGGCGGCGGAGACCTGGGCATGCTGGGCAATGGCGCGGATCGCATCGAGAGCACGCTCACGGGCGACGGCATCCTTCTTGCTGGCGAGCTGCTTCTTCAGCAGTTCGACGGCTCTGCAGGGGAAATGTTAGGAAAAATGCTCTAGTGGGGTAGAAGGGTAAAAATGGCGATTGGAGACATACTTGGTGGGGGCGTCAGCCTCCTCAATGTCGCCGTTGATGAAGGTGGCGATGGCGTTGGCAGAGGCGTTGATCTCGTCCTGGGCCTTGGAGACGGACAACTTGCCCATGAGCTCCTCGAGGGCCTTGAGGGCCTTTGAGTTCTCAGCCTTGACGGCCGAGGCGTCGTGCAAAGCAGCGGGGGCCATTTTGCAAGAGAATGTGGGAGTGGTGGTGGGTGGGAGGAGAAGGGCGGACTGGGTCCTTATATGGACAAAGGCGGCGGGGCCCTATAAATTTTTCGGGTGAAGGATAGACGAAAATCTATCGGGGTATCTCTGATGCACAGCCGCGAGAACAGTCGACTCGCAGCCTCTATGCAACCGGTAACACGAACGTAAAGAAAGAACCGTGGGACAGCCCAGAGGGAGAGTAAGAGGGAGGAGAGAGGGCTCAACCGTGGGCTTTGGGCGGCGGGCTTTTTATCTCTTTGGTGGGCTGCCTCGCTTTGAGAAATTTTTGGCAGGGGGGCGTAAGCCGATAAGATTAGCGCTCGACGCACGGGCCGCTGCTGAACTCGTTCCTCCCCATAGGCAGCGCAGATGGTTGGCCCCAGCACGCAGGCCCTTCACGTCCATCGAAGCCTGCCGAACTCTTGCTGGCCCGCTCGAGATTTCACCTTCGCCGCTTTTCCCCAGTATTCTCTGCCTCTCCCACTGGCCCGCCGGCGCGCTCCTGGCCCCTTGCGCCCGCTGTGCCCAGGGAGCCTCTTCTGCCGCTGCCGTGGCCAGCCCACGTTGCAGAGGGCCCGTCTATTTGTGGCGAGTTTCAACATGCGCGCTGACCGCCTTCTCATACTCGACCCTAGCCAACGACGTCCTCCCAGCAAGTCGCGGGATGTCGATTATGCAGCACAATCCCGACTCCTCCCAGGCTACTCCCTGTTGCTCGTGCAAGATGAACCACTGTAGCCACACTAATCCGTCTTTGCCTGCCGTCCGTCTGCCTACACCGCTCTGTGTTCCCAGGTGTACTCCAGCCTAGCTCTATGGAACCCAGCGCCGCAACACCAATTGTAGCAGCTGCATCGGTCGCTGTTCGTCCAGCCCTGCCGATCTTGTACGCTACGGCCACAGGCGGAGCTCCAGCCACTGTTGCCGTCCCAAAGTGCTTCAACCAATTCTGCCGAAGTCGAGGCGACGTGGAAAAATGTTTGCTTTCGGAACATCCGCCACTTCCTCCCGAGATCCTGACTACGTTTCCACTGATGTAACAGTACCACAAGGACTGTCGGGATTATTATGACACTGCCTGATAGCCACTCGCTTCAGTGTCCTTACCGCAAAATTAATCACTCAGCCCCAAGATCCACGGTAAATTCGCTGCGTGGAAATGTTCGAGACATTGCCCTGCATGACATTTCTGGCTTAGCGCATTCTGTACAAAGTACTTCTACAACTCGTTTCAACGTTGCTACGTATCGCCTACCTACATCGAGCGCTCTGGCCCAATCTGTGAACCATTACGTCCCGAACGACGCGCTCGCGCATTAAACCAAGGACTCGACGCAGTGGCTTTCGCTAAATAGCTGCGAGGCTTACTCGGGCCGTTCCTATCACGATAGCACAGGTCGCTGAGGAGCATGTTCCTCAGCCATGCGCTCAGAGCATTCTCCACAGCTAATCGATATACCCCAGAGTTCTCCACAGTACGCTTGCACCGTTTCGTCCTGTCAGCCGAATGTCTTGCATATCAAAAGAACGCCTCAACATGCTGCATGAAGCACAGAGCACATACTATCGTTCCGGTTCACTGAAAACCGATTTGATTCACAAACAAACGTTTGCCATTGCCGAAATATATACTAGCTCAACAGTGCTGCTGCCATTCTATTTTCCCCTTGTTCCCAGTTCATTTCTTCTTAAATCTACTTCCATCATTCTCCTCGAACACATCTCCCTCTTCTAACGCTTGTGATGATTGCACTGTTTCAAAAATTACTTTGTCGCCCGAGCATACTGTGATGAACTCATCGTCAAACCCATTCAATGTACCAACTCCCTCAAAGCGGTTTGCACCAACGCTTTTTAGCACTATGCCGTATATCCGAGCACCTAGAAAATGGATAACTGGCCAAAAATTCCCGGAGTTTCGGATCATGTGTGCTTGATTTCCTCGAACTTTTGATCGAAAGAGTACTCGTCAATCCAGAGGTACAGGATACTGAACGTTATCGTGCATGATACGGCATCCTCGATTTGTAAGGGAATGTTTGCTGGCAGCTGGAGAACAAAGTCCTTCCACTTCTTATAGAGTACAGTGGGGACAGTGCTTGATACTTTAGCCGCGATGTTGCACGTTGATGGGGTGCGTATCTGATTATCTGGCTACCTGCCTGACACGCTGACCGTGCTGGTCTACGATGGCGCTAGGACAGTATTAACAAAATAGTTGATATGAGTAGATAGCACGCCCTGGGAATGTAGGGAAGGCTACGGATGGTCAAGGGAGCCCTTGACTTGATACGCCGAAGTAGCAAGTTCGTAATGTGTACTCACGGTTGGCCGGCTTAGTCGTGTGAAGAAGGACACATACTTGAAACTCCGAGCATGAATTTTCTTCTTTTGCAGTAGTTATCTACCTTGCATGCATATTTTGGACTATTAACACCTGACATGATATATGCAGTACTCTCCTTCTTGCTCCAACTACACCTTCCCTCAGCAACCTAGAAAACCCCCATCCTCAAATCCACACCTCAAACTACGCCTAAACCCCTCTCCACCTCACTTCACAAACCCCAACCCACGCATTCACGCATTCACCCACTCACTTCCTCCTCTTCCCGCCCCCTCCCCTCCCCCCACCACCACCACCACCACCCTCCCCATCCTGAAACCTCCTCTTCTTCCCCTCCTTCTGCCAGTACTCCTGCTTCTCGCGCTTCTCACGCTCACTCCTCTTCTCCGCATTCTCCGCGACCTTGCGCTTATACGGATCCTTGCGCTCCTCCTGTTTCGCGCGGCGCTTCTCCACCTTCTCCTTGCGGATCGTGACGACCTGGTCCATGAGGCGGCGCGCCTTCTTCTCCTCACCGCCCAGCACGACCGCGCGCTTCTGCAGGTACGTGGGCTTGGTCTGGGGTTTCATGGCTGCGATTTGCGATTTGAAGGGGAGGTCGGCGGCGAGTTTGCGCGGCACACGGAGGGGGTTGAAGACGCGGGTTTCGCGCGTGATGGGGCGGTAGGCGCTGTTCTTCTGGGATGGCGTGGGTAGGCTGTTTTCGTGCCGCACTTGGCCTGTCAGACGCATGCCCGTCCAGGACGTGCTTTCGCCGTCGTGGGCGGCGGAGGCGGGCGCGAGGAGATTGGTCACGGTGTTGTAGAAGCGGCGGGGCTTGATGGGGTACCAGGCGCGCAGGAAGACGATGTCGCTCATGAGGATCTTGTCTTCGAAGGTGGCGCGGAAGTTTCCTTCTGGCTTGCTGAGCGCGCGTTTGATCTGCCCGCGGACACCAGAGACGGTGCGAATGCTTGCGCCTTCGAATTTGGCGATTTCGAGCGAGGATTTGAACATGTCTTTTACGAAGGCTGTGTTCTTGAAGATTTTATAGGGGTGTCCGGTGAGCTTGAGCTTCTTGACTATCTCAGTGGACTCATCCACGTTGAGGACAACGCCAGTAGCTGATATCCTGAATCCGGGCGTCTTGTTCGACAACGATTGTATACACACGAATCCCGTGTTTGGCGCCACTAGTGGACCGTAGAAAGTACCGAAACAATGCATATGCTCAGGTGTGTACTTCAACATACGATTCCTTATTCGAGAATCGGATATGGAGTATATTGGCAAGGTCTGGAATCGCCGCCATCCGAGGGAGAAAATAAGCGGGTCGTTCGTCTTCAAGATCTTCTTGTGCCAACGATGTCGTTTAATTCGGATCTGAACGAAGCCAAAGCGTTCTTCAGTTGGCGTGAGACCACCGATGAGAATCGGAAATCGCGGATTGAAATGCTGCGAGAATTCGTACGGGACATTCTCGAGGACAATGCGGGCGTATGTTCCCGCCTTGTGGCCTTCAACTCGGGAGCGGGAAAGTTCATCAAGCTGATCAAACTCTGCGCGGTTGATATCCAGCTGCTTTTGAATCATGGCTTTTTGAGCGTCGTACCAGTCATCTTCGCCGAATTCCTCTTCTTCTCCAGCCTCTTTTCGAGCGTCTGCCTTGTCATTCATGAAACCTTCTCGATCTTCTTCTTCGAATCGCAGTTTGAGCTCTTCTTTCCGTCGAGCATTGCGTTCTCGTTCGTCCTCGATTGACTTGGCACCACTGTCTTGCTCTTCCTTGGGTTCATCCGTACCGAATTTCTCGCCTGTCTCTAGATCTTCGAACTCTCCGTCACCCTCGTCGTCTTCATCGAAACTCTCAAAGTCCTCGCCCTCTTCGTCGCCGTCGCCTTTACCATTCATATGGCCAGTAGCAAAGCGTCCTTGGAGAGCTTCAAGGTTTTCTTCGTCTTGCCACTTCTCAGCCAACTCCTCATAATCATATCTTGGAATATAGCGATCTTCGGTGTTTGCTTGAGTTTCAGCTGACGACTTCTTGAAGAAGCCAGCATCGTCCTCTTCGTCCTCGATGTCTTCTTCCTCTTCTTCCTCCCCTTTCCACTTCTTGATGACAACTTCCGGTGCTAGATCCAAGTTGTACATCATCTTGGCCAGATCTGTAATACGATACGGCCGCTTTCGGCCATGTAATTTCGCAGCATTTTCGCGAAGGTTAGCTTTCCATCGCAAGGCGCCATCGTCATCATCCTCGTCGTACTCTGAGACTGAATCCCCATCCTCTAGATCATCCGAATCTTGTTCATCTCCGGATATAGAACCAAGATCCGAATCACTATCGGCGAAAGCCACCTCTTCAGCCTCATCGCCATTTAGTTCTTTCTCTTTTCTGCCTGCTCTCGGTTGCCTGTTCGATGCACTTCTGGAGTCGAGGAAACCTGTATCGTCTTCCTCGTCAACATCGTCATCGCTACGATCTTGCTGCAACTCCTCGTCGTCGCTATCGATATCTTCCAGATCTTCGTCATCTACCTCTTGATCTGCTGCGGTGCGGGCCTTTCGTTGAGATCTTCTTCCACTGTCTTCAGCTTCGTCATCAACAGTCTTGTTGTTGACAAGCTCGCCGCCGGTGAAAAGCCTGAAGCCCCGATCATCCTCGCCGAGTAATTTCCTTCCGCCTTGGAGGCCAATCATCATCTGCTCGCCTAGACCGCGCTCCGAATAGTCGGCTTCAGGATCAAAAGTAGCCGTCTTGACATCGATGTAGACGGCATCCTTGTCGACCAGCACACCACCGACATCCGACATGGGCGCATACAGAATCTTCTGCTTTTCGCCTAACCGTGTGCGCTTCTTCTTCGCGCCAGTCTTCTCTGCCTGCTTCTCTGCATATGGAGTTGGACAAGGATCCGGCAACGCTTCTGTCGAAGTAACCGTAAGATCGCCAACACCGGGTATATGTACTCGTGAGCCTCCTGCTGGGAAATTTGTGCCTCGAAGATAACCGTACAGTGCTACGGATCGATCGCACTTGGGGTTCTGCTCGATATCGGTGGGCGGTGTAATGTCAAGGAACCTGTCGGCTAAACAGTAAGGATGCGAGTTCCTCCAAACCAGCGGCCGCGGATTCTTCATGACGCTCAAGAATCTAGACAGATTCATGATCTCGCGATCGGGATACCGTCCATTGACCACGCCACTCAGATAAAAGAGCTTGGCACCCTGGTACAACTCGCTCCAAAACCTGTGTTTTAACCGCTTCTTCTGCAGTTTGAGTGTGTCTTGCTTCTTGAACAGATCCAGGTGCGTCAAGATGCCAAAGACGTTGCCGGGCATACCGCTCGCGCTGAGAACGTTCAAGAACTCCATCGTCTCCATCTCAAAGCCATAGTTGCCGTCAATCATGAGCAGCACTATGTCGACCACTTTGGCGATGTCGATCATGCTGGCGAGCGAGTCGGCGGGGCATTCCATGAAGGTGAGGCGCCGCCGCTTCGAGGTCACAACTGTGAGGGGGCCGGTCGGCGTGGACAGCGTTTGCTTGGTGTATCGCCGGATCAAGCTCTTGATGAGGGTCGTTTTGCCTACACCGGGCGGTCCAACCACGCCGACGATAATAGGAGGTGCTTCCTCGGGTAGACGGTCGACGAGCGGCACATGGAGGCGCTTTTCTTTGACCTGCTTCCATTAGCTTGACTTGGCCAGAGCCCAGAGTCGCGACTGTACCTCTGTCGAGCGCGCCGCCTGTTTTCGCAACCGTCCTGGCGCTGCATATGCGAAAGCTTTTGGATTGGGCCCTCCGGAATGAGCCTTCTTCTCCTTGGCAGGGCGATGCGGCCTGTTCCCTTGGTCGGCCATGGTTGCGCTTCCGTCTGGCGACACTTGAGGTGGAGGGGACAGCAGGAGTCGAGGGTGCAGAGCGGCGGGTTACCTCGAGGCTCGACATTGAACTTCCCGAACTTTTTCGACGCTAGCACCGCGCCAAAATTTCGCATGCAGGGATCTCTTATCGATAACAACCACGGATCATTCACAGCACACCTTGGCACAGCGCACTAGGTAGTCATAATTTATTCCATTATGCCAGAATTGTTTTAGCTACTATTCACACACTGCTTTAGCATTACCAAGAGGCACTGCACTTATTACTAGGCAAAGTTCGCGACGTGCCTTTCATATCTACCTAAGTACATTATACAACTATACCAGCCGAACACAATCAGGTACATCCTTTGCGACATGTCCTAGTACTCAGGGTCGCTTCTTCACTTCCCTGTCTGAAGGGCTACCTCCCTCGGATACATATAACGACGAGCTCGATGTGTCGAACTGCAAAGCCACTAGCCACGCACAGAACATGTTCGCCAGATGGTGTAGCATATACGCATACGAAACCCCATAGACGGCAGCATAGGCACCGAAACCAAAGAGCAAGGCACCTGTGACGAGCGAGAGCCCAGGTCGCGCCCGAGGTATCATTCTACCCGTGTTGAGTGTCTCGACCAGGAAGACAAATGGCATGATCGAGATAATGTTGTGCTGCGGTGAAAAGGGTGTCAGCCATGGGATGGTGAGGTTGCGAACCCACACCACCAAGACTGGGATATTGATTGGTAGGATCCAAAGCATGAGGATGAAGATCGAGTGCGCATAGTTGTAGAAGTGATAGTCCTGGTCGAGACGGGTTTCCTTCGCGAGTCCGAAGCCGCGCACACAGGATGCCAGATGCACCAGGCAGAGTACAGCGTAGGCCAAGTGGTAGGGCACGACCGCTGACACGAGCGACAGTAACACGCACGTAGTTAGTATGCGCTTTCGGTTCCATGCTATTCCTGCCGCTGAAGTCGTTTTCTTCTCTCCATCGATGCGAAGTCTTGGTTTTTTGACAAATGAGACAAGATATGCGAAGAAAAACTCGAGAAGAAGCGCCACGTAGTTGATGATTACGCAGAGAGCAACACACATCAGTCCAAGAAGGGGGACCAGAAAGCAGAAGAATATGTCTGCTGATCCGAGCAACAATTCGTGACTTTCCGGTGCTGTGGTGGTACGAGCTACGGTTTCGAGGGTTGACGATTCTCGAGGCTGTTGTGAAGTCCCAGCGAGACCAATCGAAAGGAAAGTCAACGCGGCAAAGGCGAGCGGAAGCGACGAGCAAACGCATTCGTTCAAGCCCTGAGCAAAGCTCATGAAGACCCCAGTTGCATCATATACTCGAAATTGATGGCGGAGGACGAGAGCAACAATGAGTAACGGAAAGGCTGCAAAAACGACGCGATAACGCATCCATAGCTTTCCTAGACTGCCCAAGATGTCGACCTTTAGAGTCACTTCAACGCTGCTCTCATACGTCGGGTCTGACCAAATCTGAAGTCCCAAGCCTCGCGAGTCTTTCTTGTTTGGCAGCGCTGGAGGCATGTAAGGCGAAACACCGTAGAAATTAATGCTCGCCTCCTGAACTTTGACAAAGAACTTACTCTCGTACACATCGAGGATGTACTGTCGTAGAAGAGGAGCGAACAGTAGGCCTTGCTTGCAAGATTGCTTGCTGACGTGAATATTGTAGGCTAAGAGACTTGATTGCACAGCGGAAATTCTGATTTCAGTCACCAACGGGTGCTTAGCAGGCAGATGAAGTGATACACCCTTCGTGAGCAGACCCTGTAGACCTATATCAACCTTGAGCAGAGAATCCGAAGTATTGCTGAACTCGGCGATGGCCCAGCCCGCACTGTGTTCGCCAGCTTTATCAAGAACGGCGACAAAGTCGTAGTCTGCGAGGTCTTCTGGATCGTATTGTAAGTAGGAAAACGGAGGCTGATCTGTCTTGAAAGGGAGAGTCGATTGAAACGTCGATGCAGGAAGAGTAACCACATCTGCGACAGTGTTTTTACATGCCAACTTAACCAAATTGGAGCTGTTGCCCGAGAGATCCAATTCTACTGAGAATCGTATCACAGACTGCTCAGTATGTTGCGCATGCTTTCGACAAGCAAGAACTTCCAAAGCGCCATGCTCGCTGGTCGAGTCTAGCTTCTCGTTCGAAAGCAGAGTAAATCTTTTCCCTCCCGAAACAGGCAGCAAACGCACGCCTGGCTTCTGAGCAGATCTTCCAAGATTCCTCAAAGCAACTCTTTCATTTTGAGAAACACCGAGGATATCCAAGTCAAGCGTGAGTAGCACCTTTGCATCCCCGTAATGGAGACTCTTTTCGGTGATGCTATCAAGACTAGGCAAGAACCATTTCTTGAAACGACTCATGCGGTGTGCTTCTGAAGTGGTTTGCGCAGCGTGAGACACGTCGATCACATCGTAAAGAGCTCGTACGACGCTCTTTCTGACCTGATCACACCAGGTAATGGCCAGATGATCCGCACCAGTCCAGACATTGGGGATCGAAGACGTAAACACGGTGAATCCGTGAGTCTCGGGAATCAATGACTCAATACTAGCATACTCTGAAGAAATCATCGTATCTAGTCCTCCTCCGGCGATCGAGATGAGTGTAACATGTCGAAGTGGGTTTTCGAGAAGAGGCTTTTGTGAATAGGACCGTCTCCAATATTCATTGACTCCCTTGTAGGTGCGGACGATGTCTCCATCGAACGAGAGTGGTGGTCTGGCATGAGGCGCGGCAAGCGTGACTATGGTATTGATTGAGTTCGGCTGATAGTTAGGCATAGTAAACATCGTCCGAGCGACCACTCCTCCCATAGAGTGTCCGACAATGATGACTGAAGTAGGGTCGGGAAGACTAGAGTCTCGAAGGACATGTCCGGGCGTGTGATACAAGGAGAGTATGTATGTAACAGCATCATTGAGATATTCAGCTTGATCAAGGAGTGTCTGGCCATGAAACGCCGTGAAGTCCTCGTTGAAGTCAACCGCAAAGAAGTCCAATGGTCTCTTTTCCTTGCCCGCGTTGGCTTCATATCGAACGGTGTTGTGATAATGGTAGGCAGCTTCAGACGCGAGTGATCGCACTTGTTTGTAGCTTCCCGCGTTTCCTGGAATGAAAAGCACAGGAACGCCCTTGACTCTGACATCTTCGTCAATGCCACCCTCTCGGTATATATAGAGCGAGTATTTGTTGGCGAAACGCGTGTGCTCTGTACTGAAAGCATCCTGCTTTGAGTAGATGGGTCGCATCCACGACATTTCGCAGCCTTTTACGTCCAGTTGTCTCGTCAGGAACGAGTGTGCCATCAGGAGTATCACACCAAGCCCAACCAGAGTGGTGGCCACGGTGGAGAGTGAGCATGCCCACGGATTGCGCCGCTGCTGCCGCCATTTCCTATCCTCATGTTCAGCCATGGTGTTGGTTTTATGTCTTGTGTCGAAAGAAGTTCTGTAGAGACCGTGGTCTTGCTCGATATGCCCTCGCGCTCCAACGTTGGTAAAGAGCAGGCTGATTACAGGTGCGGCGATCGTTGCGATTTGGGCGCGTCAAAAACTCGGTTTTTTTTCCTCTTGTCCAATCTGTAGCTCCTCCAGCGTTTGAACTCGGCGCATATGCTACCAAGTGGCGCCAGGGACCATTGCCGACGTCAGGAGGGGTTGTGGTTGATATGTTGACGGTTGTGATGCACGAACATCTGAAGTGCAATGGAGGGGGTTGTGAAGTGCAATTGAACTGCAGTGGCAGCTCTCGCTGCTCGAATCGCCGCGTCTATACCGTTTCTCCGATTCGTAGCTTCCTACAACTGTGCACCTGACATCTCATGACCCTCGCGCTGGCCGGCGTGGTGCAAGGGAAGTGTGGTAAGAGCTCCCAAACGAATCGCGGAATTACGTGTATGGAGTTAGGAGCGACCAGGGTCCAGGTGGCGCTAGTCCAATTTTAGAACTCTGAGAAATACTCCAACCAGAACTTACTCTCCCTTCACACACTGCTATTTGATCGACCAAAATAGGGAGACTAGTCTTCTGTTCTTCTCTTCGATTCAAAATCCGCGCAAAAGTTCTAATATCTCCACCTTGAAACCAAAAACAACCTACTCCCGTCCCTTCAACTCCTCCAACCTCTCCTTCAACCTATCCCACCCAGCACTATCCTCCCAATTCTCCTTCCCCTTCCCAATAACACTCCGCACCGCGCTCCTCGCCTTAAACTTCCAGTCCTTGGCAACTAGCTCGCCAGACCCCGCAGCCAGCCCTTCCGTCCTCTCCCTTGGTCCCAACGTCTCATAAGCATCCACAAGATCAATTGTCTGGTCCACGACCGCGTTCCACTCGGCTTCCGTGCCACTGTCCCATTTCGGCTGCGATGTGACTGCTCGCCAGGCTTTTTCGTGGCATTCTAGTGCTGATGAGGGGCGCGATGTGTGTGTGTACATGGTTGCCATGATACTCCAGAGGATAGGCGAAACGGTGATGAGAGGCTTGACGTGTTTTTCCATGAGCTCGTTGACCATGCGTGGGAGGCCTGGCCGTGAAATATCAAAGTTCTCCTCTGATTTCACCACGTATTTCACGAGCATGTCTAGAACCTCTGAGTCGATACATTTTTCGCCATCCGTTGAGCCACGCAGTTCACAAAGGCGACGCTGGGCGGTAATTATGTCGGTCCAAGAAGGTGGGTTTGTGGATCCCGCTACCGCAAGGACGTTGTTCCAGATTCGGTAGTTGTCGTGCTTTAGGTTGGCGGCACGCTTGAAAGCTTTCAAGGCATCTGTCCTTGGATGGTTTGATACCTTGTTCTCTTCTTCTCCAGCCTCAAGGTCTACGTCTGTCTTGGCCTTTGGCCTCAGATGCAGTAGCGCTGCAGCTAGGTTTGACCACCCTTCAGCATCTTGGTCATCCAATTGGACACATCGAGAGAAGGCCTCAACAGCATTCTTGAACTGTTGCAACTCAAGGTAGGCGCATCCAAGTGCGAACCATGCAGGGTGATATAGAGCATTGATCTTGAGCGAGAGCGAGTAGGCTTCTGCAGCCTTTGCGTAATCTCGTTGTGCGATGTATCGTTGACCAAGAGATCGTTGTGCACGTGCGTACCTTTTACCGGAAACTTCCCATGCCTTCTCGTACATGGCCAAATCTTGGTCAATGTCACCTAGAATGCAGTAGAAGCGCGGTGCCTCGGCGGGTGGCGGGTCTCGTGCAGGTCCTTCCCAGAGTTCCCCGTCCGTATCGGCAGTCTCGTCATTACCAGCGGTAGCATGGAAGAGCTGTTTTCGAATCATCCGACGTGCTCTGTCTTCCTTCTCTGTAGCTGCATAGCACAGCGCTGCCTCGGCCCACATCTCTAACCTCTCGTATATTTCAAGAGCAGATCTTAATCCTCCGATGTGGACCCAACGCGCTGCTAACTCTGCCTCCAGCTCCCACCTCGATGGGGAACAAAGAGGGAAGATGTAACGAAGGCGTTCTTCGATTGAAGCCGATTCTCCTTCTTTTGCTTGAGGTAGAAAAGCTGCGACCTTTTCCCCCGTCTCCGCATCTGTAGTGGCGTCGCCTGAAGTCTCTGCAATAACTTGGTCCACCAGAGCTTGTAGTTGGAGTAGACCTCGTTCCATGGTTCGTGATTTGTACCCTTCACAGCGACTTCGTACCAGAAGAGCCTGAGTGTAAACCTGCCAATTAGAACTGCCGCCCTCGAGCACCCTAGTGGCATACGGGACGGTTTCTTCTCGAGTAAGGCCGTCTGCAGGATTTGTATTCTTGATACTCTCTGCCAGCGACAGGAGGATAATGGAATCTAGCGGATCCAACATTGGCTGGTTTGAAGGGTCCATAGAAGTGAGGGATGCCGGTAGCGAGGATTCCTCCTTGATGTCGGTGGAAGCTGTCTTTTCTGTGAACGATATTGACTCCAGAAGCGTATCATCATTCAAATCTAAGGCTTTCGGCTTGGACGCTTCATCCGATGCGTCGCTCGTCTCTGTGTCTGCGCTCCTAGCGAGGACTAACAGCTGACTAGTGTCTTTCTGCTGGAATTTCGTCCTTTTCCCCATCAGTCCAGTCAGAGCAAACTCAAACTTCCGCTCCGAGGTGGCATTGTCCAAATCCGCACGCGCCAATTTGTCAAAGCCATGATGGGTGTGAATGGCAGCTCTTTCCAATAAGAAGCTCGTATGGACATCTTTGATATCCTGGCCATTTTTCGACTTTAGAATCAACCCCTCCACTCGCTTGAGATCATCATAGATCAGAGCTTGCAAGCTTGGTGCGACTTCGCTGAGCAAGCGTTGATGCACGAAGTTGACCCTTAGCCTCCCCCAAGCAGACAGCTCGATATTCTTCTGAATAGGAGGGCAGATCAGGATTGTCTCAGCCAGACATAGAAGTTCGATGTTCGGGGTGAGCTTGTAGGCAGCAACGCCGTCTGCGCTCAGTGATGAGATGAGGTCAGAGCGCGTCTTTCTCAGAGCAATCGCATTGTCCGAGACATGCTTCGGCAGTAGCAGATCAGCTGACTTAAAGGGTAATGGTGGGCCTGTTACGGTCGACTGTATGAACGAATGTAGTGCGGCGATGGCAATAACGAAGAAAAGGTGTTGCCGGTATGCAGACGTTTCTTTGACAGGAATTCCCTCCTCTTCATTCCGGTTCGACAGGATTAGGCCCAGGCGGTGGAAAATAAAATCACTCCAGAGTCCAAAGTCGTCCGCTTTTACTTTTTCTGTCTTTTCATTGTCTTGATGCCCAAGCAAGATTTGAGCCTCTGGAAGCTGGAGCACAGAATGATAGTCCCCAGATTCGGTCGCTTGAATGACATCGACAAGAACCGCAGCGATCTCGTCTGGAAGATTTTTTCGAAACACTTGGAGGAGATTGTTACCCATTTTCCGGAATTCCAAACTCTCTGGTTGCGGGGCTGTGACAGAATTCGCAGTAGTTGGGTGAGCGACTCTATGTGTGGAAAATTGACCTGTGGCACGCTAATCCGCTTCAGGATATGGTACATTCTAGCAACATTGAACTTTCAGTTTGAGCAGACTCGTAATATTCCGCCATGAGTCACTAGCTTTTCGCTGCATTACACAAATAATGTTCTAACTAATCTTTGGCAAGTATTGGTTCTATTTAAAGGGCGCAACATGAAGTTCTCAAGCAAGTGGAGCTCGTCATCCTGTGAACGTTGCTGCCTACCACCACTGTTGCTATTTGCACTCAAGCTCAAGCGAATGAACACAAAGTGACACAACAAAAATGATTCATTGCCGTTATTCGTAGCAGCTATTGCTGGTTTAAGCTACCAAAGGACCGACTATTCACACCGAACGCGCATAGACACGCAGGTATCCAAAGAAATACAGGGAAACATTTCAAACATGAACGGACAAGGCTTAGTCCGAGTCGCTGCTAGACGACGAGCTGCTATGTCCGCCCCTGCTGCGGCTCCTGTGCTTCTTGTGCTTCTTGTGTCCGGCACTGGATGGGTATAATCCACTCAAGCCAGCGGAAGAACCGGCATACGACGAACCAGCGTAGGAGCCTCCGTGAGTGGAAGAGCCGTGTTGTGAGCTATGGCTACTGTGCTTCTTGTGCTTCTTATGCTTCTTCTCCTTCCTGCATCGCGAGTTAGTCTCAGGATTGTACTGGGATCTTGAGAGGTTGACTTACTTGTCGCTCAAGACGTTGGCGCCAATAGCACCAGCGACCATGCCTCCCAGCGTACCAAGTGCTCCGCCACCCAACTTGTTACCAAGGAACGCGCCGCCAGCGCCTCCAATGAGGGTTGATCCAAGGCCGCGCTCGCCATCTGCGGGACCACCAGGACCACCTGGGGCACCAGGCTGGCCTTGCTGCTGAGCGCCATATCCCTGCTGGGGATCATGATATCCTTGCTGCTGAGGTGCGCCATATGGCTGGTTTGGGTCGTGGTAACCTCCTTGTTGTTGAGCGGGTGGGTAGGGAGAAGTGCTCCGATTTGGATCATAGCCCTGGTCGTAATGGCCCTGAGGAGGTGCGCCGTATCCTTGCTGCGGATTTTGCTGATAGGAATCATGCGCAGGAGGTGGGTACTGGCTCTAATACAATTGTTAGAAACACGTCCTATGATAGAGAGTATGCGCCGGGAAGCGCGAATGCACTCACCTGTCCCTGAGGATAAGGGCTGGTTCCCTGGCCATACTGCTCGTGCTGTGGCTGTTGCTGGCCGTAGCCCTGGCCGTAGCCCTGGCCCTGGAAAGGGTAGTTGTTGTCATAGCCGCCGCCGTAGCCTTGTTGCTGCTGCTGGCCATAGCCATGGCCTTGATTTTGGCCGTGGCCGCCGTAGTAGTCGTTGCTTGACATGATGCACTGAGAACTGTGGGAAATCTTGGTCTAGAGAAAAATAGGATGGGCGGGAGATTTAAGGCAGTAGGAACCGCTCGGAGATTACTCTAGGATGCTTATGGCGGGGGAGGGGCAGGTCGCAGGTTGCGGTGGTTGGGGGCGGTTGATGGGCATCACACGCGCCTTTAAATGCGACACGCCTTCGCCGACAGCTGACTGCAAGTGACCAGAGCGCCACATAGTGCGAAGGGTCGGTCATGCCCAACGAACAGGACATGGGTGCAGTCGCGGCTGAGTGAGGAGGGCGTGATGGTGTGTGGAGAGGCCACTGACGAATGAGTTGTGGCTGAACGAGGCTGTGTGCTGGCGGCACTTTTGATTGGCTCGGTCGAACACGCTCCTATTTCTCACCGCTACGGAACCATCTTCTTTCTAGAGTGGCTTAATGCTGTTGGAAGAGGATTGCTCTTGCATGCGGTGAACTGTAGTTCTCAGCTACGTCATGAGGCTTTGCTATGTACGTGAAGTGGCGTAGTGGTTCGCCTTGCCATACTTCTATACGGAATACGGCGGGCCACATTATGCAGGAATCCTTCGCCTCTAACCTCGGGCGACAGCGGTGAGATGACCTAGATACAATCGATAGATCAATCCTATTAGTTGCATGAGAGAATAGAAGACTCCGAACTTTTAATTCTTGGTGTGTTCTGGCGAGTAAGAGCTCCTAACTTCGAAATGATGACCTCAGTTGTGAGATACTCCTGAAATCAACGAATAAAACACAACGAAACAAACTTCATTACTTGCTCTCTCCAGAATCCCACAACAACACCACTGAATGCCCCAACCCATTTACCCAAAACGCCCAATTCAATGCCCCAACTTTTCCACTTAAAAAGCTCCAACCCCGCTGTCCCCATCTCCCCTTCCCCTTTCTCTCCCTCTGCCTCTTCAACTACTCCCCAAAATCCTCCCATATGCATCCTCCACCTCCCTCGCAATCTCCAACAACGTCACAATAACAATCTGATGCGTCACATTCGGCAGCCGATCACGATGCAACCCAATCCACTCGAGCGGCGGCGTCGCCTCTCCCATGTCCCTGAGTTGCGGCGTCTCAATGACCGGCGGCTCGAGCGGCGTGTAGTCGTATTTGGACTGGGGCACGCGGACGACGGCTGTGATCTTTTCTTGCGAGGCTGCTGGCTCAGAGGGGGCCCGCGGACGCGTGCTGGGAGAGTCGGATGGGGAGAGCGCGTCTGATGGGGAGGGCAGGGTTTGCGATGTGCTGATTTTGATGTTGGACTCTGGAAGGGGTTTGCCGAGGCGCGAGGCCAGCGTGCGCGAGTGGTTTGTCCACATGGTGCGAATGAAGGAGATGCGGGAGTAGTTCCAGCCGACATCGACTTTGCCCTCGAGCGAACTGCGGAAGATGTAGTCGATGTGGTTGCTCCTTGGTATTTGCCAGGTGTGCATAGTGGCTATGACTTTGGGGACCCGTAGAATGGTTCCGCCTCGGGCTGACTTTGCGGATTCAACGACGTCTTCGACTGTGAGTTCGGTGATGGGAATGCTTTTCTTAGGTGCCGGAACGGCTGAGAGCGCGACCGAGAGTTGGCCCAGTGTCATGCCGAGGCTGGAGTGGATCTTCGAATGGTCGAAAGCGACAGCAAAGCGTGCTTGCATATCACCAGCCTCTAGTAGAAGGATTTGAGAGTCAACGAAGGTGGAAGGAAATACACCAAACTTGATTGATCGAAGTGTGAGCACGACGTCTGTGTGCAACGATATTGGTGCTTCGAATGTTTCGTCGTCTGGTTTAGCCATGATCTGACTTTGCGATGCTGAGCGACCAAACGCTGTAGTAACAGACGACTTGCGTCGGAGAAACTTTTCGATGTCCTGAAGTGATTGACGATACGCTTGTTGATTTTCCTGAATCAGCCGCTCGATAGCTTGCCATAATGCAAGACCTTGTGAGGCACTCATGGCGTGACAGAACACATGTACTTTGTCGCCGTCAAGGATGGCCACAAGACGATCTTTAGTATTCTCGTCTTCTTCGCGCGCATTGTACATTAGAAATGCAAAGTTGGCGATGTCTGCCATGATAAAAGCCTGGTAATCAAACCCAGTCTTAACCTTTAGCTGGTGGAATGCGATCGACGCCTGAATGAGAGGCGTTTGGCGCGCTTTCGATGCTTGTAATGGCCAGCCGATGGACGTTCGCACTCGGATGTCGTGGAGCTCTATAAATCCACTTGTTCGGCCCGTACTCTGAACTCCGATCTTCTCAACTCCGATGCACAGGTTTTGCTCCCACGTAGTGCTCTTCTTGGATGAAGCCCACATATTGTGGATGTACAGTGAGGACTTTCCGATTGCCTGTCCAAGATCAAGGTCAACCTTGACTTCGGCGATTGACACATTGGCATTCCAAGGGAAAGCAGTCGCAGCGGTGACTTGCTGATAACGTTGCATGAGGTATTCCTGTGGCTCTGATCCCACACTAGGTTCTGGCGGCTTCGAAGCTCTTCGAATCTCTGGTGGAACCCAGATTTCCCTGAACAGAAGAAAGTCTTGCAATTGACGAGCATTGATCTGAAGTGCCGTCGGACTGATCTTGAGGATAGCGGATATTCCGCTAGTGCCACTTAGGTGCTTACTGTTCATCATGGAAAGGACAATTGAGTCTACGTTCAAGCCAAAGGTGGATTCTCGGGAGTAGACATGCTGAACACTGGCCTGTAATTTCTGAAAGGCGGCAGATGCAGCAAAGAAATGCCCGTGCTCCTGCGACTTGACACTATTGACCGTGAGGTAAATGTCATCGATTTTGGCAATTGCAGTTACTCGAGCAATGGGTTGACAACTCAAACTGAACTCTTGTTTGCAGATCCTGAGACCTAAATTCAGCCGGGTTCGACCAAGGATTGCCGTAGGGTCAGCCGTAATAAGATTCTCTTCCTCAATCAGCTTAGCTGCAGGTTTCTGCTCTTCTTGCGCATCTTGTGGCGATGTTGGTGATGACTCGTTATCCTTTTCTCGAACCACGGCTTTGATGCTGTCAGAGATATCGATGATGACAGGTACAACCGTCGGAAGTAAAGTGTTTGTAGATGCATCAACACGAAGCTCGCCATTTAAGAATGGGTCACTTCCGTCGTCTTGATACTCCACACGAAGGGCTACACCGGGCGCACGTAACGCCATACTGCTCTTGGTGCCATCACCAACAAATTGGCTATATCTTCCCTTCTGTTGAGCCCGACTTGACGAACCCTGGACAGGGGCAGCTTCGCTTCCGCTGATATGCACTACTGCACCGGCGAAGTTTGCGTCGACCGTTAAGGTTTCTAGACGTTTGTTTCCAAAAGGATTCTTTCGCTGCGCACCGGTCGTTGTCGGTGTCATACTCCAATTCGCAGAGGCTGTTCGAAATTTCTTGCCAGCCAGAGCAATGGATCTCTCGATGACGTTCGCGGGAAGGATGAAGTGGGAGTCCAATTGCAGATCGAGTGATTTCCCTGCAGCATGGAAGGCAATCTTCCGTGCATCCTTTGTTGATGCATATGCGACGTTGAAGACCATTTTGGGCAGGAGCGCTGAGTTGAGTGATCTTGTCGTCTTATTGGCAGTTGCTGGAACAGTCTGCAGCCGCATATTGTCGACGATCAAGCGAGCTGCATTGTCTTTTTGCGTTGACAGGTCGATCTTTTCGAATGATAATACGAGATCCTCGTTTTCAGTCCCAGGGAATGCAGGCACAGATGTGCCCACGATCCAGCTGACGCGTAGATCAAGCAGCTCCAGCGAGTATGTAGAGTTGAAGAGCCCGCCAGAGTTGACACTGTCAGAATCATTGTGCACATGCTCATCCGGCACTTTATCCCGCTGATGAACAATCCTACCCCTAGTTTGTCGCAATCGCCGCAAATACTTCTTCTCCTTCGACAGGTCCAGATCCTTAATCTTATCTTGGAGATGATTCACGACATCCACAACAGCTGACGCAGTATCTGCAAAAATATTGACTTCTAAGCCAGAGCTTCGGACACGAAAGACTCGCCGTGCAGGCTCCGAGTCCTTCTCAGTCGTGGCTTGAAACACCGCGCTGAAGGTAAGATTACCGCAACGGCGTATGGTTCCAGAGTCCTTGAGGTTCATATCAACGGTGATTTCATGGACCAGTATCACAGCTTCAGGATAAATCATCACACTGTTGTCCACGTCGATATTTGTCGCTTTTAGTTGAACAGACGAAAGTTTGAAAGCCAAACTTGCGGTCGAGGACTCCGGATATTGCCCAGGGGCGTTGGCATGTATCTGCATGCCGGATAACGTCATTTGTATCTTGAAGACGATATCTTTCGAGGAGCTTGGAGCCTTAACCGCTACTGGGCTAGAAGAGGACGGGAAGGTTTCTTCTAAATGAGTCTTCAGAATCGCGATATCATCTTGTACAGCTTGATACATATGAGACATCTCAGGCTTAGTGATTGTCGTGACTAGAGCCTGTACCTCAGAGGCTTGGAATTCAATTGTCTCGATAATGCCTGATGCCAGGATGCGCGTCTCTCGATCGTTTTGCGTGACAGTCAATCGTCCATTGAGTGGAGGAAGTCCAAACGAGCTAATGATGCTGACACCTCCAACTCCATTGCTGTACAACCTGTGCATGTGGGCTTCCAGATCGTAATCAATCTGTAGTGTCACATTTTTGCCGATTGCTGGCACAACTGCGATGCGACCAGATGAGCCTTTGATTGACCACCCCAAGGGCTGAAGGAGGGCCAATTCGACCTGATATGCGTCCATTAGAAGAGCCAGCGTAATGTTGGGGAGCTGAGCTGGCTTGTCATCAGGCTTCTTATCGTGAGCTTTGGGCTTTTTCAACGCCTGCACAGCGATCGCCTGCCGATGAAAGTATACAACCTCGTCTTTGAGCACATTATCAACGACCTCAATGAGACCAAGCATATCTTCCACGACCTTGATAGTAATCATACTACTCGCCGCAGCAATCTTTATCTCATCAGGAACGGTACTTCTTGTTTCGTGTTCAATCATGGCGAAATAAAGACTGGGAGTTTGGAACTGTGCCTTTGCTAAGGAGCGCGATCGTGATGATAGCTCGCTTACGGCCAGTTCCAGGTCAAGATGTGCGCTGATTGTTTCTCCAAGCCCTGATGCTCTGCTGTCGGCATCGATAAATGCAAACCGCAGGCGTTGTCCGGTAGTCATGCTTCGCAGATTTATTGTGTCCAGTATTATTTGTGTCTTTTCTGTCACAAAGATGAACTGGATATCATGATCCGATGTAGCTTTCACAGACTGCGTGCTGGTTCTTTCCTTCAACGAAGTTGCCTCTATCGTTGCGTCGGATTTGCCTTGGAAAAGTTCGAGTAAGGCTTCCGCCAGTTCACATATCTCCCATTGCACATGGACAGAGATTTCTTCGGTATCGACTTGCACAATTGTCGACCTCCTCGGCAACTCGCTGGCAACCAACATCAGGCCAGTCGGTTCTTCGGGAGGTTGCAGAGCAACGTTGATAGCTAAGTAGCGTAATGCCAGCTCGCTTTGCCTGGGTCCGGGATCAAGAACCAATTTTATTCCTGCAGACTTGATGTCGACATGTAAAGGTGCTGACCGAGGAGTCGGTAGTGGTTCCGCAACATGACCAAACAGCATTTTCATAGCAAGGCTTTCCTTTACATGTGCTAGATCCCATGTACGCCATTGATCCCATAAGGTTATGACCCTCTCTTCGGCATCTAGTGGACAATGTTCAGGCTTGTGCTTGCATTGACCTTGGAGTTTTGCCTTCTCCTCTGGTGGGAGAGATTGCCAAGTATGGCGGAAACGAGAAATGATCTTCCAAGAGTCATGGCTCCGCAAATGATCCCTCGCAGCACGCAGTGCATATGAAGCCTTGATCAGGAATGCAGGGTCTGGATGCTGGTCTTGTACGCTTGTGAGATACCACGCCAGATAGCGTAGACGGTGTGTGTGTCTGCGATCAGACTCAATGAACCCGACAGCGAGCTCGTCTGCCAGCAGTGTTGTCCGATGAATGAGTGATGCAAGATACTCGATCTTTTTGCTTGCAGTAGCGACTTCGAAAGACCGAAAAGAAGTGTTGACTGATGTCTCTTTGCTCTGAAGCATCCATATGAGCACATCCCTGGTTTCAGCCTGGATAGCAACATCCTGACTAGGTCCAAAGCGAGTCCGTTCGGTCACAGAGACTCCAAGTGAGCCCAATGTAGTGTGTAAGGCGAGAGAGTTGTCGCTAACGCCCTCGCCTGGGAGCTTTCGAATCCTTGCTGCTGTTATCAACCTATTAAGAATCAAATCATACTGATCCTTAGTGCCATCGTTACTATGTCGAATATTGATGCTGTGTTGAAATCTGACATGCGTGAAAGGTATGCGAATATTGAACTCCATCGAACTTCCTTTGCCTTCACGCCGGTTCCTATGATCCAGGATCTTTGTCATCACCTGGACCTGGAAGTCGTCTAGTAAATCCTCGGGTCGTTGAGGTAGCACGAGGTCAACGAGACTTGACATGGCTTTGATGAATTCTGGCGTACAGTATAATCGTATGCCTGGCTCTGCACTGATAATGAGACTTGTGTGTGCGAACTTCTCGTCCGGATGTTTTGCAGAAGCATCACCAAACACAAGTCCCCCGTTGTCTTGATCATTCATGGTAGAAGAAGCCGGGAAAGAGGGTACATCCTCCAAATTTGGTTCTATCAGATCCAACGGAAAATAGGGTGCAGCCAAGGAGCTAGATAAGGCCACAGATGAAGGTGCCAGATTACGTCTTGCTCGTTCGTCTTCCTTGAGCAGGTCGCTGGATCGAGTTTCGCTGTTCAGTCGCCTTGGTGAGCCTCCTAATAGTGTTCGACTTCTGCTAGAGTCTACTGTCGCGCCTCTCGTGGTCTCGTTGATTGCAGACCGAGTACTGTAAGTGGATGAGTAGGTTGACGGAGCTTGGGATCGTTTTGTATGACGTTGGCGTCCTCTTATTGATGATGCAATTGAAGATGAACGCCCAGAGGACAAGGCATCAGATGAAACATTTGATCGTTGATAAAGATATATGGGATGCGGAATTTCAGGAAATTGCATCGCTGGCGGTCGCAAATTTTCTTGGTTCTTGGTTTGTAGCTCTGAGGCAATCGGGATGCCACTAAGCATGAACTTTGTGCGACCAGTACGTTGATCATGCAATTGCATATGCTCTTGCTGCATCTTACGATCTTCCGAGAAATGTAACTTTCGGTTCAGCATATTGAGAGTCAAGGTGGTGTGAAGGAAGGCATGAGTCTCCACGACTTGCTTCTCCCCGGACCGTGTCCTGTGGCGTAATGCAGACTTCGCGTCCACAGCGCCAATAGTGAGGTCTGGAACGCAAGCATTCAGCTTCTGTGAGAATGTGGCTCCCGCAAGATCATTGAAGTTAAATGTTATAGACCCAGTCTTGACAAGCAAGGCTTCGTGTGCCACATGCATCCAGACATGTATGTCGCGTGTCCTCAGCCTGAGGAAAGTAGAGTCGTGAATGACGGGAATCTCAGTGAGGGGAAGTGAGTTTTCATCGTCGTCGAGGGTGAATGCAAATGAGCGCGCTGTCCCTGTTGCTGCTTCGATGAACTCCGGCGTACATTCTCCCGAGATTCTCCCAACATCAAAATCCCAATTACAGACATATGTAGGCTCAACAGGTGGTAGGCCGAAGAGACGGTGACCGAATATGGTGATGGACTCCACGAAGAGTTCCGTGCGTCCGGTAGTAAGCTCGTTTGGGAGTCCGATGCGAGCAATTGAGCCCCCAAGGGACACGCTAATGGGACTAAAGTCTACCATGAGATCCATATAATAGTTGGTGAATCGTAAGTCAGCAGAAGCATATGGAAGATCAGCGCGGATGCTTCGCTCAGCAGAGTACAGGTTGCTAGGCACAAGAACGCTAGCATTGTCGACCGAGATACTGAGAATGACATCTAAGTCATTCGAGATCTTATCGGGTTGACCATTTGGTTCTGTACCGTCCGCTGCCAGGGTCACGCTTGGCAGTCCTTGGAATTCCTCGAGCGTTTTGAAATGCATGTAGTCACCGAAGTAATTGTCTTTGATCTTCATGAAGTGGTGCACAAGCCATCCGTAGAGTTCGAGGTCAAGCTTATGCCCTTGTATGTCCATGAAGAGTCTATCCGTGTTCATTGTCGATGTCTCCGTCATATAGGAGTGGCTGCCACTCAATGACAGGGCGCCGAGGCGTGCGACATTGGTGGAGTCAACGAAACTCTTTAGAGTATTTTTCAGCGGCATTAGTATCTCCAGGCCCAACTGCTGACCCTGAATGTTGAATTGGATCTCGTTTTGAAGAGGTCGGAACTTGTCAAGCGGTATTACCACGTCCCCCTGTAAACGCTGGCCAAAGAGGATTATAAAATTGTTGTCGTCCAGATCAGCTGGATTATTGATGATATTCGAATCGTTCGTGTTCAGGTAGATTTTGAAGTTCTCAAAGTCAACATTGAGAAGATATCGAAACGGGACAAACAGGAAGTAGTCTGGAGGTGGACCAGAACCCCAGTCAGCGACAAGGTCTGTTAGGAGGAAAAGGTGGTCGCGGAGCAGAAATAGCTCCAAGTCTCGACACTTTATATTGAACATCCAGGTGCGCAGAGTATTCCATGTGATGGGGTTGGACAGGTTGCAATCAAGAGTGATGGGCCCTGTGCGCCACAACAAACCATGATTCACACTGGACGATATCTCTGTACTAGGGATATCAACATCCAAAGTATTTTGATAGCCTCGCTCGGATGCATACATGTCCATGACATAATTGACTGAAGAATTTCCGGCAATCTTGACATCAATCCAAGCAAATGGACGAACGTTCTGCGCAGCGGTCGTGTCACGGTGCTTGCCACGTCTTCTGCGTGATTTTGGTTTGCCTTTAGCATTTCCATCACCGGGTTTATCATGGGCCGCTAGAGTGTGAGCTTTGCCCTTCCACTTCCAGTCTTTCGATGGTTCACGAATCGGTATGCGCAGAACAGTATCCTCCTCGATACTCAAGTACAGCTTGAAGACTGAGAGTACGCGAGCTTCTCCGGGCTTCAACCCCTTGGCAGGAACTCCGTCCACATGGGCTCCCGGGAAAAACATATTCTGGAATATAGCACGATATCGATCCACCCAGGGACCGTAATTGATGATGCCCCCAAAGACTTGGATGTCCATACCGTAATCAGGTGGGAGGCTACCGTTGATATCGTCAGGACGAAGAGGGTCAATGTGCATGCTGTTGTCGATTTCACGAGGAACAGGCCCGGGGACATCCCAGTAGAATGAGAGGTTGACGCACGGCACATCAGCAATCAGAGACGTCTTTGCGTATTCCACTGTATCCCACTCGCTGTGGGGATCATCGGTGTTGTCATCCAGGTAGCGTGCTAGTCCTTTCCACTGTTCCCGTCCAGGGAAGTGCCATTGGGGGGTGAATAATCTACTGTCTGCACCTGCACTCGACTTTGTATGAGTGTAGATGGAGTCGGACGATTTAGCAAACAATCCCTTCAACGTTGGCCACTTTTTCAGCCAGCGTCTGCCACTGTTCCGAGGCGCATTTTTCTCAATTATGCTGCCCTCGGGAGCATCTCCGTCCACTTCCTGCTTATAACGAGCAGCAGTGTCAAGTTGGCTGGCTTTATAGTCTGGATTGGGCTTCATATGAACAACCGGGTGCGTGACCTGAAAGTTGAAAAGCTGCTGATACACATCCAACTGACCGCTCGTGCCCGCATCTAGGGTCCCGCTCGCTTTTTCGAATTGGGCGGTGATTACGGCGGGTATCTGCTCGTTGCCTACGACAATAGCACCCTTGGTAACGTCGACGTGAATGGGGAGTATTTTGAGAAAGGCTGGGAGTTCAGCTTTCTTTGGGATTGATGCGGTCGATCGGCCTGTGCCGACTCGATCGTGGTTCTGATCACCATCGGTCGGAGGTTTCCTCAACTTAGTGGGATGGTCCTCTTTGCCATTCTCCTGTTTTGCCGCATGCTCTGTCTTGCGCTGGACAGCCTCGATGATGCCGTCGTAGGCTGGGCTGCGATTATACATAAACGCCTCGACACCGGAAAGTTTGATTGAGACGCGGCATGGCAGCTGTTTGGGTGTCTGCTTGCCCCCTTTCTCCGCCTTGTCCACATTTTTGCTGCGACTGTCTGATCTACTGTCCGGTGTGCTCGGGCTCTGGGCTTGCTGACTCTCGCTGTCTCCCGGAGGATCCTCGTTGGTATATACGCCCGCCTCTCTCACTCTCCGCAGCCAGTAAGTCCAAGTAATGTGGCCGCCATGTATGAGTATCGTCTCGTTGTGTGCGTGGTATCGAATATCCTTGAAGAAGATGCGGCCACCGAGGGGCGAGATTTGAAGAGAGGTGATGTCTATGTACGCGTGGAAGGTGCGCCAGGTGTATGCGCGAATGCCGTAGGAGATGAGGGTTGCGAAGAGGCGATTAAAGTAGAAGAGGAAGAAGACAGTCAGAATGCCGCATATCAACAGCTCAACCAGGAACACCCTAGACGCGGTCAGTCCTATTATGAGCACGTGCTGAGTAGCTTGTATACCAATTGAAGCCGTCGTGCGGGTTCAGAGGCTCCGCGACGATTGACTTGGCCATGGCTGCAGCACGGTGTTTGCGGATGGGTGCTGGTCATCATGGCTCCACGGGGAAGGCGCGCGTCATGTTCACTCCGCAAAGAGAAGGAAGGTGTTTACGTGGATCCGGCAATCAATGCTAGCATCTACGCAGCGCTCACTGGCCGGGTTGCGTGCTGGCTCCGAAGTATTTGGCGGCGTCTTCGAGCACATGCGCCGTTGAGGCTTGCAGGCAGTCTGGGAGCTAGGGTCGGGCGCGACAGGGTGGGAGGCGCGTCATGGGCCAGACCTGCTGCATGGGGAAGCTTGGGCCTCTCTCCGCAAACCATCCCAAAGTCCACAGGCAAACACTCGACCAGCACTCGATCACGACGCCTCGGGACTGTCCAGAGCACATCATGGCTGCGCTGGGCTATTGAAATCACACTCTGCCCTCTCTCCGTCGGAGACTTGTGCCTCGAGCCCCTTCGGTCCATCCTACCTCTCGCCCCCCGTCGTCATGGCTGTAGGCATCTCCCAAACAGACTATGAGTCTACCAAATTCTCGTCTGGTGGCACTGGTGCACGATTTGCGCGGGCTGTCATTATTGTCGCGGGTGTCTGCGCTCTAGTCGCCAGTCTGGTCACTTTTGTGTGAGTAAAAGTCACTATACTGACACATTATTTTACTGACGTAGTCGCAGTGCAGTGTGGTTACAATCGTGAGTGAACCTCTCGAATTCGAGCCAATAGCCTCTAACACCAAATAGCAAAAACTATCGAAAGCCAGTGCTCCAACGATATGTAGTGCGAATTCTGTTAATGTAGGTTCGTTCCATGCGCTACTACATTACTGTTGCTCACACTTGCAGGGTGCCTATATATTCGGCTGCCTCGTGGGTCAGTCTGGTGTCCATCAAGACGGCTTCATACGTGGAGCCCTTCCGGGACGTGTACGAGGTGATTACATCCCCATCCTCTCCTCACACTTGAAGCTGAACTGGCCAGGCATTTACCATCTATACCTTCGTGCAACTCCTGATCAACTTTATCGGCGGCGAACGCGCCCTCATCATCCTCATGACCGGACGAGCACCCGTCTCCCATCTCTGGCCTCTAAACCTCTTCTGCTCCAAGATCGATATATCAGACCCGCATACGTTCCTCGCAATCAAACGTGGCATTCTGCAATACACATGGGTCAAACCTCTTCTCTCAATCGCAGCTATTGCCATGAAGGCGACGGGGACGTACAAAGAAGGTTACATAAATTGGGACTCTGGCTACTTCTGGAGCAGCATCATCTACAACATCAGCATCTCTGTCAGTTTGTATGCTCTTGCCATGTTCTGGGTCTGCATGGCGACAGATCTCAAACCATTCCGACCGATGCCCAAATTTCTGTGTATCAAGGGCATCATCTTTGCCTCATACTGGCAGGGCTTTTTTCTTTCGATTCTTGTATGGCTGGGTGCTATACCGGATGATGTTCCAAACTATACCCCTGACAACCTCGCTGCTGCCATTCAGGACGCTCTCATCTGTTTCGAGATGCCTCTGTTTTCTTTGGCTCATTGGTATGCCTTCTCGTGGCACGACTATGCGGATAATACCATTTCTTCTGCACGCTTGCCCGTCAAGTATGCTCTGCGCGATGCCTTCGGACCGCTTGATCTCATTCAGGATACTAAAGATACATTTGCTGGCAAACATTACGATTACCGAAACTTTGATGCACGGGACAATGTACTTGCCCACGAGGAGTCTTCATCAAGAGCTGCACGCATGGCCGAGGGTATGAGGTATGAACGCGGTGGTAAAGGCAAATACTGGATTCCTAAACCCGGCCAAGGTTCCGAGCATGAACCACTGCTTTCCAAGGTCACCTCGAGTCGAGCGCGGCCCATGAGTCCAGGGCCACACCGAGCGCTCGAAGGTGCCAAGTACGGGACGCCTACCGAAGATGAAGAACCCAATTTGGACGCCGAAGATGAGAGACTTTTTGATAATGCTCGTACCCTTGAGTATGGCGACTGGAATGTAAGTTCAATTGTAGTGATACTTTGGGTCAGGCTGAGTGTGTTATAGTACCCCGTCATTGAAGCCCATCGAGCATCTCGCGAGGATCGCTTGTATGCGAACCCTCGGATTGTCACTGCATCAACAAATCGGAATATTTTACATCCAACCAAAGAGAACAAGCGGAGAAGGAAGAGCCAGATTCAACAGATTCAACAATCTCACAAGAAAGGTAAACAACGTGGTGATTCGAGTAACGAAGACTCGTCGCGTTCAGGATCACGCGGCCCAATCGGTAAACTTCTGCGACAGAAGTCGTCTTCATCAAGCTCTGCAAAGTCAGACAAGAGTCAACTAGTGGATCTCGTCGTCGAGGATCACCAAGCAGAAGAAGTAGACCGCGTAAGAGCCAGAAAGGAAGGTGGCCCTGGATGGAATGAAGTTCCATCGAAGCACTTTGTGTAAGTTGAGCCGATTCGCTTTAGTCTCGCATTCACTTACGTGCCAATGCAGTCGCACTTATTCGGGTGATGGTGAAGAAGAGGATGTAAGAGAAGGTTTCAATCCCGACGAGCCTGAAGCGCACAACCCAGAGCAGATACATAACCTTAACTACCCGTTCACGTCACAAGAGAGCAAGGACGAGCAGAGAAAGAATGACATCAATCCACCAGTATCGGAAGAAGCGCAGCACTGGGAGACGCGAGATGTTAGCAATGCCGCCGATAGACATGACGATGGACCGAGTGCGCAGTACGGCAGTTTCAGAGAGGAACGCAATGTTTGGAACGAAGGTTGATGACGCGAGGTTGTGCTGCGCCCCGACACGCCGGTGTTTTTGATGGATTTTGTTATAACATGGACTTCGGTCCTGGTCAGTCAGCACGGATCTGCCTTGGAATGTGAGGACAGTCATGCTTCTGTTCTATACCCTTGTTTGGTGTAAATGGTTATCTTCTTCGCTGTCTATAATTCGAGCACATAGGAGGCAGGGTATTGCTGTATTGCGCGTTTTCTTGGGCACTAAATGTAGCTGTATGTATATTCGAAGCAACCGTCTGCTGTCATGATCTTTGTCAAACAAAAGCAGGCGAAACATGGGTGAGCGTCCGGAGCGCATGAAATTGTCCAACGTGGTGCCGTCGCACCTCGAGCAGTTCCAATCAAGATGAGTCTGCGGCGCAGCTCACCATATGAACTTCCTCTTCGGGGCGTGGGGACGTTGAGCCGTTTCTGGGCTGATTGCGGCATGCTCAACGAGTTTGCCTGTGCCTCTGACGCCAGATGCGTTGGCACCAGCAAAGTCCGGTGAAAACTGGAGGTCCGGGCGGATTTTTGAGTACTAGTTGCTCTGGATAGCTGATTGGCTGAGGGCGTTGATTATATAGCTGCCGAAGGTTTCAGCATGCGCAAGACACACCAATGATTGATCTGAAGCCGCCACAATATCTTTCTGACAGTGGATGGCTCGCGGCCGATTGGCTGTCGCCTTATGCAGACAAGAATGCTGTCTTCAGCGCAAGCCCACGATTTGGAGGCTCTTCTTTGCCGATCAGGAAGGCGCACACAAGACTGCATGTGGGATGGCTGCGGTACCTACGTAGTAGAGTCGAGGCTTTGATGATGGTCCATTTTTCATCGTCACAGCTGAGTGTTGCGCCGTGCTCGAGACTCACGCTCGCCGTCATCTGTCTTGAGCATCACCGCTCATTTTACCCAAATAGCATCACAACAATAGCACAAAGCACGTCTCAACCGTGGTTGCAACGGGCAAAAAATAACAGCACGGCGTATGATCAGCGGTCCCCCGCAACTGTCGCAAAGTGGCACACACAAACGGGAGAGATCTTTGTCGTGTGTAGGAGCAAGCGCGATGAGCCAGGACCGTCAAATCCTCCAACACGGCTGCGACAAGGACTGGCGGCCGCTGTTTGTGTGCGCCCGCCAACGACATGTGAGCCCAGCACGCCACACACACATCTTTTGGCACCCGTCAGTTTCAACGCGTAAGCGCTATTGCTTTGCTACTGGTCCACGCTGTCTGCAGGTCTCCGCTCTGCCCTGGGCGCTTACTATCCGTCTGACCCAATCACACTGCCCCATCGCCAGCGCACTCTCCATGCAGCGCCAGCCATGGCTGCTCCCACTCCACACGTTGACGACCACTATGGCATGGATGGCCCGTCATTGGGCGCGTAGCCCATGGTCCGTCAGTGCTCGTTCATCTATAACCACCTGGTCCTGCAGTCCACTGGACTGAGAGAGGTTCGCTGTTCCTGAGGCCGGTCCTGTGGAGTCTTGCAATTCCAGAAGCGAAGACAGCTCATCAAGAGGGCCTCGGAAAGAAGGCTAGATTACGCGGGAAAGAACATCTACTGCCCTTCTTCTCCCTTTTCGAGTCTACTCTCTTTTCTCGCGTCTTACTTTTTGGCCTCTCTTGCTTCCTGTTTCTTCTTCTTTGCGAGCTTTTGCCTGCCTGTCAGGCCCCACACTCCCTCCTATTCACTGGTTTCGTTTGCCTTTGTTCATCTCTATTGGTTTTGTATGATGGATTACTAGCTGCCCGGTTTGCAGCTCAAAAAGAAAAAGATGGATTACCACAGGATGGAACAACAAGAGCAGAAGAGCGCATGGCTGGCCATTAGATTTGGATGCTGTGCATCAAAAGAGGATGTCGACGATAGCAGAGACGCGCTGAGGGCAAATGGTATGTTCAAATCACTTTCTTCCACTTCCTTCACCACTCTTCAGCATTTCATCCGATCCTCCAAATTCCTTCGACCTCTCTCTCCTCCATTTTCTTCGGTCTCGTTACTATTCCGATCGATCGATACCACCGACCCTGGACCCGTTGAGCTGCACCATGTAGTTCGCTTACACTCCCCTTAATCTGGTTAATCCGTCTCCATAAACAATCAATATACCCAACAACCTCGCAATCTACCAGAGAGCTGGAATCAAATGTCGTCACACGATCTATCAACCCATGTACTAACGATCATCGACAGGGGAATCAGAGATGCAGATATGCTATGATCAACCGCAATCAATCCCCCAGCCCAGGGCTGAGCCAGTTCAATACCCCCGCCCATCGACCAGCCAGTCAATGAGCCGACACGTATCGCAATGGGTTTCCAACTCACGTGAGTTTGCTACGCGTGCTTCGTCACGAGCTAGCATGTCCACCCTCGCACGACCAAGACGTTCGCATTCGCGGCCCAGCATTGGTCGACCGACGGACTTCAGACACTTCGAAGGAGTTGATGGTATTCAAACTATGCTCAATGAGGCGCCTATGCCTGTCCGTCGACGACGCAGCTTCCGCCCTCTCGAACTCTCCATATACCTCCCAGACGGTTGCGGTCGTCTTTCTCCCCTACCGGATTTCGAAGAAGAGTACTGGGGCCAGGGTGCTTCTTCCGTAGAACGTCCAGTACAAGCAGTCATTCGCAACCGGGATTCGCGGACGAACTCCATCTCATCCATCCCAAGTGCCTCAAGCTATCTTATTCAACGCAAGGCAGTAGGATCGAGCTCAAGGAGGAGCAGCGTGCAAAGCCAAAAGAGCTGCAATACTCATGAGCGACGGCTGTCCGGAACTACAATGGCTACAATGGCTACACCCACTCTTGGCTATCTTGCTGAAGAGCCCAAATCCTCCGCTGAATCATTCGTCGAACGCCCCACGATTCAGCGTTCCCTTACTTCTGGCACTTTGTCACCGGCACGTGTTTTATCTCGTCTCCCATCTCCATCTCGCAGCCGTGCGAGCACTGCGCCGTCTCGTCCTGGAAGCCTTCGACGAGCTAGGACTGATGTTGATGACGCGATTCGTGAACTCAACACCATCGTTGAAGAGCGCCGTGCCAGTGCATATCGCTCCCATGCACAATCTCCTGCTTTGATCAATCGTCCTCCACCTTCGCCATCACACCACGTACCATACATCGCACCATCAATGCGTATGCATGTTCGCTCCGAGACTTTGTCTGACATCGGCTCTGCCTTCTCCGCACCTGTGGGTTTCAAAACCTTGCCTGTACCGCCCACCAGACGCGGAACCATGGGGCTTACATTGGCACCACCAACGCAAGCTTACCCAGGTCCCTTGAACTCCAACCCCATCACTCCTCCCGCCCCTCACACACCCACTACACCGATCGGCCGCCTCGGTGCGTGGATCAAACGCTCTACCTCCAACATCACCCCAACCTCACCCTCCTTCCTAAAATCCTCGCGCCCCACAACCCCCAAATCACAATCCTCGTCCACCCCCTTCTACAAGTGCGACCTTAATGCCATTGAAATGTCGCGCCCTTCGACCTCCGGCTCCAGGACTATCACGCACACGCGCCAGGACAGCCAGGAGAGCAACAACACTGCCACCGTCACCCTCTTCTCCTCGTACCCTTCTTCCCGCGCTGCAACCCCAACCTCCGACACCAATTCACCTCCCCGCAAAACGAAGCGCGTCCCTGCTCCCCTAACGCTTGTCAAGAACAAGGACATTGAAATCGCGCTCGCCAGTGCCCGCAGCACACGCAGCATCATGAATTCCAAGCCCCCTGTCAGCCCGCACTGCGACTTACTCAAGGGCATGGAGATTACCGCAAAGGACGTCGGCATCAATGGCCAGAGGAGGAGTATGCTTGCGCCGAGCCCGGGGGCCGTCGGCGTCGCGTTTTAGACGCTCGGTTTTCTTCTTCTCCGACATCTCGCGATGCCCGTCGGCACATCATCTCCACAAAGAACATCGTTAGATTGGGCTAGGAAAGGGAAAAGCTTTGGAATTTGGACTGAACGGGACCGAAGGTTTTGACTCTTTGGTATTGGGAAAGGGGGGAGACAGGAACACGGCGGTGCGAAACCCGCCCCTTCTCGCAACTTCATTTCAGGCGGCCGCGGGCATATACCCTCCGCTGCTGTTCTTCCACCCCCAGCTTGCGCGAGCAAATCGCCCGTCTCGCGGTTTGGCTTGCTGTCTGGCTGGCTGGGTGGTTGGTTGGCTGCGGATGCCCTCGTCACGGCGCGCTTTTCTTTGTGTATCTTTGATACAGAAGTTTTTAGTTTATATACCCTTTTTTGAGCTTGATGACGCTTTTTTTGTTTATTGTTGTTGTTGTTCAACTCTTTATCTTGTTTTAATTTATTTAGTTTAACTAGTTACTTTTAACTATGATACTTTTCGGTAATAATGGGTGCGTGGAAGGGGGGTTAGATAATACTGGGATTTATACTTCTTCTTCTTCTTCTTCTTTTAATGAGTGCTGTCTATATCTTCTGCTTCTGAGTATCTACGTACCCATGCCACTACATCTCCAGACATCTTGTCTCATGCTAACCCGCATCACCGATGCCCATGCACATTGCCATTCCATACCGTGCCTCACAAACCTCCAACTTCCGAACAACCCTCATCTCCCATCTCCCATCTCCTTCTCCTTCCGCCTCGTCATCCCTCTGATCGGTCTACCTGCAGCACGGGAGATCGGCCGCCGTTACTGCGAGATGCGCGATACGATACGATACGATCCAACCACCCCCATACGCCACGAAGCGAATGCAAGCGAGAAAGGAGAAACGGAAATGATCTGCGTGCTGCGGAAGTCGCGCATAAGTCTGCCGCAGCGATCGAGCGATGGTGTGTGTATCCGCGCTGCGATGGACGAGGCTCGTTGGGGTGTGTTGTTGGGTCGTCTAGGTCGCAGTGCGATGTATGGGCTAGACGGCCTTTGCAATGATGGTTGCTGTGCCTTTGTGTGGTGTGTGCGCGAAGGTGGTGGTGGTGTATGCTGGCGGTTGCGACGACCGCATGGCTGAGTATAAAGTACTTAGCACTGGGACGGGGCTTCGAGTGAGCAGTTCACCGGGGCAGAGAGAGTATTACGATAGTGAGTGAGAGGATTCGCAAAAAGAACAGAGAAGAAAGGCTGGTGCGTGTCTATAGCCCTTTGGACGCCGCGTGCTCAAAGCCAGAGCTGCTTCATGTGCAACTTCAAGGAGAGTGTAGTGGCCTATGCCCAGCTCGACGGTTGAAAGTGTCTGTTCGCGCTGCTTACCTCGTGCAAACGATCGGGTACTTCCTTGAAACCCCTAGGCGTGGCGAGATCGAGGTAAGAGAGAGATGATATCGATCTGCAATTCTACGTAGAAAGATAAAAGAAGGGTAATAACACTAGAGTTGCGGCAACAAAATCCTCTCCCAACACATCAATCAAGCCCCAATCAGTCAAGCAAGTCAGGCTTCTACCCTCACTTCCCCAAACACATACTCTTCAACTCTAATCTCCAATTCCAGGCTCTGACCTAGCACAACTTTAAAGATGGTGTACGTTACCAGCATTTCCTAGGCCTACAAGGTCAGACATACGCAAAATTCGCTGTCAGCGCTGGGAAGACCCGTGATTTGTCTGCGTGACGCTGAAGCTATCGCCATTGGGGCAGTTCCGGTTCGAAGCGTCCTTCTGCCGCAAGGTTTGTATCTGTGGAACATTCCTTCGTGTGGTTCGGCTGCGAAGAGGACCGGAGGCCATCGAATGTAAAGCACGCAGGAAGTTGACTCATGACTGAGACGAAACCCGCGGCTAGCGACGATAAGCGGAATCTTGTTAGCAGAGATGACTTCTTGCGCAGTGTCATGTGGTTTGAGGGCGACTATGCATTGCCAAAGGCTCCAGGGGAAGGCGAGAGGTTCTAGATGAAGAGTATAAGTCGAGTAGATCGTGCTGCCTGCTCGCCTCCTACTTCTTGGGTAGTCACTGTGTCGTTACGCACATCGTCCTTGTCAGTGTTTTGATTAATGCATTACCTGTGCCGGGATACACAGTGATGCTGTTTAGTCAGTGTACTTTCCTCTACACACTCACTGCATTCCCCTCCTACATTCTTATTCGACACTCTTCTTCTCGTCCAAGTCGCATTCTATCAATTCAACGGAGTTCTTCAAGGTTGTCCATGGCTTGCATAGGAATGCTCAATGCATTCAGTTTGGCCGACAGTCACGTGTATGTGAATAGGAGCAATGTCCCACTTTGGTGCCACCGGATCGGTCGGACGTAAGGAGATCATGCACCTCCACCGATAATTGATGCTCGAGGAAGGGAAAGATCGCGTGAAACAAAGCCGTTCGTGATGTTGCACGTCGGTCATTAACAGGTCATTGTCTCGTGCGTAAAATGCGTCTAAAGGAGATCACTGAGTAGCAACTGGCTTGGCTGTATGCTGGAGTGGCATACCGGCGTGCCACGTACTAAGATGTCGGGAGATCTGGGACTTGGTTTCAGTGGCTCCTAACAACTGACAAAGCTCCCGTTAGTGCCATGCAGGCTACCCGTGTAGGTGCATGAGTACGGAGCCGTCTCTTTCCCCACAGTAGTGCTTCTGGTGGGTCTTCTCGTCGACCTCGACCCGGGTAACTGGGAGATTCGCCCTTGCTTGTGTCGTGACCTTCTGAGAAACAGTGTAACATGCTGCAGGAGCTTCCCGACAACCAGGTCATTGAGGTTTGGGTAACGAAGCCGGATTCCGCCACAGGGATTTCGGCTTCGACCGAGACAGAGAAAATATGCCAGCCTTATCGACCCTTTAACGTCAGGTCTCGATTGTGGACTGATTGCGTGAATTGGGAGGCAATTTATTAGCGATGAACTCACAATGGCTAGCGTCCTTGCAGCATGTCTTGAGCAAAGTCGATCCTCATGGATCAATGTCGCGAAGATGTCAACCGAAAACAGCTGTATGCTGATACATCTCCTCGACCGCACCGTCCACTTGTTGAGCAAACCGGGTCATGACGTCCGGGCAGGGAAGGTATCCCAGGACAAGTGAATAGCGCTTCGTCGAAGCTTTGGTGGGGGACTAAAGCAGGCAAAACCCCTTTCGGGGTAGTAGATGTAACAGCGAAAGGAAACCGTGTTTGTGTTGTGTAACCAGATGAGAAGGCGAAGGACAACCCGAAGTCGCTTCAAGCACAAAGGCCGTTGGCAGAGTCGTACAAATCTCTTCCCCGCGACCATGAGCAGGTGAAAAGCATCATTTGCTTAGGATAATGTCTGAAGACTAGGTGCATCCCAGATTGCACTCTAATGTTATTGTCACAAGTCGACACATTTCGTCATGCGGGGACTAGAAACGAAGAGTAGTGGGTAGCCGTAGCTTGTTCAGCAAGGGCCTTCACGATCCGGCTGGTGGGTTTCAAGTGCAAGCTGCGCAAGACCCGAGGCCATGGCCAGCTGCCTCGTGGAGTGATGATCCTGGCTGCCAGCAAGCCGTCGAAGCAATGGTTCATTCCGCACATTCCACCCGTGTCTGCGAGGTAGAGCTGCGAACTCGGACAGATGATGCGCGCCTGAAGCCACGGGCCGCGGCATCAAGATGGAAATGGAAGGTTGGGTACACCAGGTAGATTAGCTGGAAAACCTTCTCGGACGCAAAACGCGTCGCGTTGCAATT
This sequence comes from Pyrenochaeta sp. DS3sAY3a, assembly GCA_001644535.1. NCBI lineage: Eukaryota > Fungi > Ascomycota > Dothideomycetes > Pleosporales > Cucurbitariaceae > Pyrenochaeta > Pyrenochaeta sp. DS3sAY3a. Next base: position 391,020 of record KV441651.1, on the reverse strand, counting down.
TGCACGACAATCCCCTTTGGAAAGATACGGCAGATGACAACACATCTTGTTGTCGCTTTCGAGGTGGCTTGTGATGGATGATGAAGGATGTGGGTTCTATTGTGCATCATCTGCTGCTGCAGTCAATTGGAGGAAGGAGGATTTCAGCTGGCCAAGCAATGGACTGAGGGCATTGTTGCGATCTCGTGGTATCTGGATGGCTTGATCGTGGCAAGGGAAGCACTGAGATGAGAGGTGGTGTTCTTGGTGCGCAGAAATGGCAAACGGTTCGTCGGGGCTGGTCCAATATTGTGCCGGCGACCCCTGCACCCCACGAGGCAGGGTGGTATTGGCAGCCATGATTGGAGTGAATGATTTCGGCAGCGGGCATGACGAGAGCCAATTCATGCCCTTGACATGGCCAGTCTTATGGCAGGGGTCAACAACGCGACGACAACGGTGCCAACGTCATAGGGCGGCCTGGCACAGAGGCCAGAAATGGCGAATTAGGGCGGCTTGGACGGGAACGCTGGGGTGTTAATTCATCTGCTTTTGGAGCCGGGGCGGCTTACACACAGCCACAACAAACCGCCTGGGCTCCTGAAGGGGACAAGAGCGTAGAGTGATACGGCATCAGCTTTCTAAGAATACCTATACCGTCCACGCTGGCCCTTAATGTGTGCTGAGGGAGATGGCCTGGGTGCGCCGGCCAATGAGGGGGGGAAGAGGGGGCAGGAGAGGGTGCAGAAGGGGCCTGCCGACGGGTGAGGTTGCTTCTTTCCCGAAGCAGCCACAGCAAGCAGCAGCGACGCGGTGGAGGCAGGCGCGAGGCTACCGGCGGGCAAGCACACACGGTCACATCAGTGAGCCATCTGAGCCATCCCCCGTCCGCCATTCACTCCGTCGGCTGTGGGCCACCGGGGGCGCGAGAGTGGGACAGCACAAGAAACGCCCGCGTAGGACATACAGCACTCCCTTTGCGCGCTGCCTGCGGCGTGGGCCAAGCAGCGCGCAGAGCATGCATCGCAGCAGCAGCCGTGCCTGGACGAGGGCTGCAGCGGTGGCTTTCTGGCGATGCGCAGACGATGGGCCCTGGGGGCAGGGATGGGATTAAGGTTGACTGCAAGCCACGCCAGGAATAGCAGTCCGATCACTCGCTTGGCGCGCTGGAGCCCATGCACGCTGCTCACCACACTCGCAGCAGTGCTTGCTCGCAGTGCTCCCTTCCTGTGCCCGTCCATCACCACAGCGCTCGCTGGCTCAGATGGGGCCATGCTGAGCACTCCCGTGCATTGGCTGCTGCTGCCAGCCAGCTGCCGTCATCTCGGCCACTCATGCTGCCCCGAGCCCTGGCGGCCCTCTGCTGCGCTCCCTCCAGGGCCGCCCTGAGGGCCCCTACGCTTCACACGCCCGTGGACGATGCTGCTGATGTCCTCATGGCGTGTGCTGGGCCGCATGTATATCATCGTCGACGTTACCGCCGCGCTGCGCACTCGCTCGCTGTCTACGCCCGGCTGCTACACTGACGTCCTGCTCCCATATCCTCCTCCCTGCTGCCAATTGCTCACCGTGCTGTCCTGCACTCCCCTCCTGCTCGCCTGCTCGTCTCGTCTCTGCATTTCTTGCTGCAATTCCGCCTTCTCCACACGCCACGCCCCGCGGATTGTGTCTGGACGCTTTGGCCCTATCTGCTCCCGCCTGCCATTGCTGAGGTCTTAGAGCCCCCGCTCCACCCACCAGGCACCGTCCATCTCATCTCTCGCTGGAATTGAAGCCTCGTTGCTTTTGGCATTGCATTCTAAAGCTGTCTCGTCCGGCCCTCCGCGCCCAGCCACAGCTGTTAGGACCCGTCCAGCACCCACAGGCAGCCGTGCAGCGCTCAGCTTACTACCTGGCTAGCAGAGCTGCGCCATCGTCGCCTACCAAACAGAGCCTCAGCGCACCCCAGGTCCCGCCGCTTGCTCGATCCTGCTGCCAGTTGTACCTTTTTATACCGGCTTAGAGCTGTCAGGCTTTGCACGACGTGGTGCCCAACGGTCAGAGTAACTAGTCGTTCGAGCGCGTCCCTCGCCATTCACTGGCCCGCTAGTCTACCAGTTGGACGGAATCGGTAATCACCAAGAGTCATCCGAACCCCCCAGAGCTCACTGTGCGAGCACGTCCTTGCATACCCGCCTAGCCTCTGCCATATACCTACTGGCCAATCTTGCCTCCTCCCGCTACCCTGGGTGCTTCCGTCGCCTCCTAACCCTCCCCAGTCGACTTGGTATTAACTGTCGCCTATCTCCACAGTCATAGCTTCACCCTCCAGCTTGCTTCCTTTTCCCACCCGCACGGCAAGGCTGCCTAGCCGACCTCATATTGGCCAGCCCTTGCCCTATGTCTCTGCTGCTTTGTCTGCTATGTAAGTTGTCCCATCTGTCACGTCGAAATGCGGGTCCTGCTATGCGACAATGCGTTCCAAATCACTCACATCATTCCCAGGACCTGACTTTTGCTCTGAATCAGTCTCGATTGCTACCGGACCCACGCTTCTTCTTGCCTCTTCCGTCCTTGGGGAGCTGTTATTGTCTGAGCTGCACAGGGCAAAGAGCAGGACTCGCCGTGTTCGACACCGACACTCAAAGTCCCCTTGATCCCCGTATGAATCGATCTTCTGAACACTCTGATCGCCTGTCTCTGGGTCGGCTACTTGTGTTGACTTCGTCGGTTACAAGGCCCACCCAACTTGTCTTCGAATCTGCCTTTCCACACTACCCTCTTAGTCCATCAAGCCTGCTTGTCGCAACATTCGTATGCAACAAGAGCATCGTGTTTCCATACCTCAGCGAAAGACTCAGACCACTCTCACGGGTGCCTGCTAAGTCTTCTCGCGGATCGTTCTACCGTCGACAAGACACGAGCCGGAGTTTCCTTCCACGATCTGAACTCTACAGAATACCGTCAAGCTGGCCTGCACCGTAGAGCTAAGCTATCAGGTGCGTCTACCCTCGTACGTTGCCAATTCTGAGTGCCCTCGGGCGCTCAGCCCGGTCTTCCCCCGGTGGCTGCCTACTCTTTGACCCCCAACACGACTTTGCCTGCTAACCTTGTCATTGCTTCAGCCTGATAGCTACCGAGCGCCCTTTGCTGTAGGCGCTAATCTAGACATACCTGAGCAGTATCTAGCGCAGTGCAGTCAAGGCCTCAGTAGCGGGCCGCAGACTGTGCAAGCTGCGAAAGCTGCGCACCCACCGTCCATGTCTGGATACGGAAAGAACCAGCAATACGTGTATGGTAAGTGACATGAGGCTCATATGACGGGTTTACAAGGGCAGCTGCCACAGTTGGTCGGGTGAACCCGGTGTGAGTCCACGTGAGAACGTCTAGCAGGTTTACTGACCACCCATACCACAGATGCCGAAGCCACAAGATCGAATCAGATCCCGAGTTACCCAGGTGTTGCACAGCCTTCATTCGCCTCGCAATACACGGATGCGCCCGCGCGGCTCCCCCATGAGCCTGCTGCAGCAGAAATGCCTTTTATTCCTAGTTCGACTTACGAGTCACGCGGCACTGGAGAACACCAACCCGATTCTTCTTTTATTGATGCAAGATCTCGTCATCCCGTATCCCACTCGACGACTGAAACGGAAATTACCGAGCCCGTTACGCCAACGCAAGGCACCGCTGGATCAACCGTCTCTCTGCATATCAAAACGAATTACGATCTCAGTGTCAACGGACACTCGTTCATCCTGATGTTCGGCAACAAGAAGTGCGTCGCTGCACTTCAAAAAGTGGAATATGACGAAGACGCGTACAACTATGTCCTCAATGTCGAGGTCCCTCCGTTTCCTCTGACAAACGCTTGGAACCCTACCATGATGTTAAAGCTGCAGATTGAGGATAAAATGGGACAACTACGAAATCAAATAGATGCTGGCAAGTTTACATTTACAGACATGTCGCCAAATCTAGCATATCAGTCTTCTCCAGAGTTCTCGAAGAAGCGGAAGTACTCAACCGAATTCGGTGACACCCAGGACTACTCGGATACTTCGGCAGCAAAGCGAGCCAACACACTCCGATACCAGGCTAAACCACGATCAATCTCAGGCTCCTATTCTGCAGCCGCTCAGATATCACCGTTACCTGCGCAGTCAACACTGTCCAACCCCTATGGACATACTGGAGGCTACGAACTGCCAAAGCAAACGAGCTATGCATCTCAAATCTCTCAAAAAGGCTTGTACGCTGTTCCTTCCGGCATGGGCATGAATCACGGAGAGTATAGGCTTCCTCAAATGTCGCCGAGCCTGAATGCGTATGGCAGTTACAATGCACTTGGACATCCAGGTCGAAGCCCTGGTTCGATCTCAGTGGCTCCAGCTGGTGCCTCTGTTCTTCCATCTCCTTCTGCGCTCGCAGCGCCGCTCTTAGTTCGTGCTACAACGCTCCCGCAGGCGGGTGGAACCTCGTCCACGCAAGCTTTCAACCCATATTCGATGTACCAGACCAAGGCAGTGCTGAAAATTGATGGCGACCTCGATAAGATGAGCGACGATTGGACTCAGGAAGAGCTAGATTCGAAACGACGACTTGTTGAGTTCAAGAGATCGCAGCATGGTAGCACGATTACGACCTCGTTTGCTCCTATCGCACCCGAAGTTCGACCAGCTCGTAGCATCTGTGTTAGCTGCATTTGGTGGGAAGAAAAGGACGAATGCTTCATCACAAGTGTGGATACAATCTATCTGCTGGAGCAACTGGTGAATGTTCGCTTCACAGTCGAGGAAAAGAACAGAATCCGCCGTAATTTAGAAGGCTTTCGCCCTCTCACAGTCTCCAAGGCTAAGGCTGACAGCGAAGAATTCTTCAAGGTCATTATGGGTTTCCCCAATCCAAAACCAAGGAACATCGAGAAAGATGTAAAGGTCTTTCCTTGGAAGATTTTGTCGCATGCACTCAAGAAAATCATCAGCAAATACGTACGTTCGCCTTGCACAAAGGGAAATGTTAAACTAATATATCGCAGTCTGCAAGTTACTCTTCGACCGCTGGCGTGGGCTCCCTTCCGATGGTTTCAACATCAACATACGTCCCCAACGCCATTTCGCACGCAGCCATGGATGCGCATCGAAATACGTCACCACAATCGGTGGCCGCGTCAACAGTTTCCACTGCGTACACACCCAACTTGACATCATCTAGTCTTTCTCCTCATCTGAAGCTATCAGCAGGTCTTGAGGGATCAGCAGGCCACAGCATGCCGCATTCTCAGCGGACACCCTCAGGGCAGAGTATGACTCAATGGGGTGCCTCTACTCACCAAATGTCGCAATACCCAGGGACACTAGCTCAAGGAGGACGTGTGTCCTGGGACTACGGTTATCTGAACGCGTCTGCGACGGCTGGAGTACCGACAGTCGCGGGATCGCTCCAGATGCAACGCTCGGACGTGACGCCCGACATCAGCCAGATGCCGGCAGACAGCTCATACCAACAGTACGGTGAACGCACTACGAGGGTATAGGCTCTGTCCGTCTGGAGGACATGGTACGCTGGAATTCAACATCGCGGTCATGCAATAGATGGCCGGGGTCTACGTCGGCTGATCCACTCATCATCCGCATGATCCACGACACACTAGCCACATTTGGCTTGGGCCATTCCTCCTACACCCACTTGACCTCAGGTCTGCCTCGCGAAGCGCGGACACGTTATTTGGGTTCACGATCTTTTCTGATTCTATTCCTTGTCGGTCTACGGCATTCTATGCGGCGTCGAACTCGGTGTCTCCTTCGGCTCTTTCATTCTCCGGTCCTGGACAGCATCTTACACAATACCCCGGGTAGGCGGCGTTTTAGGTTTATTCGATTTTGATCATTTATTTTCTTATCAAGGCAGCATGCATATTCAGGATCACGGCGTACGGTATAATCAATCAGGTGGTGACTCCGGCTTACGCCTCGATTACGTCTGCATATCAGGATGGGGATGACTTTGCGTTACTTTGGCGTTCTTTCGATTTATTTTGGAATTTTGGGCATGTTCTTTTCTAATCGTTTATATTTTTACGGCTCTTCTTTCTAACCTTCCTTTTCATATGTTGTCTTATCACACTTGCGTTAAGATTTCTTGACTTCTTATGGCGCTTCAAGACATGGCTACACACCTTTACCGGATTTTGCATTAGATAGGACCCTGGACCCTTGGGCTGCATACAAGATGGTGGTAAACTTAGTCTCGCATGGTGGAGACTCGGCGTTGAATTTTTGTCTACTTTATTTTGCAATTCATCGTTGCGATTCCCGCTACATCCTTCAGTCGCTATATTAAGCAACGCTATATAACTACTTCGTCTTTACCCACATCCATATCTCCTCCACTTTCCCACTTTTCCGCATAAAATAGCTTCTCCGATGCAGAAAAGCATGCGAGCTTCGCCACATTTCGGGCGCAGCTCTCTTTGGCCCCAAGCCTCCACGACTGCCTAGGCCAAGCCAAGCCTGACTACGTATTCCGAAGACCCCGCTGCAGGAAGGCATCAGCTTACCTTATTTCATCTGCTATTCGTCATCTGCTCAAGGCGTAACCGGAGCATCGTTTCGAAGTCTTGACACATGACGGAAAGGGTGGCCCGGCCTGGAGGAATCGCGTTACACGATGCATGCATGCGCCAACGGCCGTTCGCGCGAGTATACCAAAGACCTGATTCGATGGTTTCTCGTCGTGCAGCGACCCAGTGGACAGGTTCAAGTTGAGAAGGCCAGCCTCTCATGTTGTGAAGATGTGCACCATGGGTCGGCGGCTGCGGCCGCATGTCCGCCCGTTGGAGTCATACAAGCAGGCAGACACTGGAATGTCTCCCATTTGCCTGATGGATACCCGGACTTGATACATGAGTCCTCCATTCGATGGGCCTACCGGCAGTCAAAGGCCAAAGGCCACACCGCAGTCCACATGTAGCTAACATGCCAACTGTGCCCCAGGAATCCGACAAGTCACATTAACTTGGCTGAGTAGAATATAGGTTTAACAGGCACACCAACACGAATGGCTTTTCGTCCCAACACGTGGCTGATCCGCTCTGGAAGACGCTTTAGTCTTTCCTACGCCCAATAAAGGCCACGATACTAACGAATTGACTGGCCAGACGCCCGCCGTTTCTGGAAGCACGTCTGACGGCGGCGTCGACAAAACTTCGTTTCGCCCTATATGCTTATCTCACCTCATGCCACGTGTAGAAGGGTCAAACGCGTCTACCTCGTCGCGAAGCCTAGATCTGGAATAAGCCGATGCTCACGCAGAATATGCGAGTGCTTCGGTCTGACTTAGCGACGTGAGCAATATAGATCCCGCTCCCCAGATTTGGAATTGCCCCTCTTCCTTCTGACGAACTACGGGCTCTATACATGGTGCTCTTGTGTTTGAGGGGAAGTGCAACAATATATTGGTAGGATGATTTGCGTTGATGAACGCTAGACGACGTTGATGCTAATAATGAGAGTCGACTTCGTCATCTGTGGTTCAACAGTTTCAAGTTGGAGTGCGCAAGATAGCTGCGCAGATGGGACTCGTTGCTTTTGACTACATCAACATGCATGCGCCAACGTGTACCTGTCAGAGTAATATATCTGACACAAAAAATTGCCCAGAGACACCGCACACCCATGAACTTGGAGTTTTGGAAGATCCCGACACGCCGTGTTGCTAAAATGCTCCGCTGTAAGCCAGACCGCTTGATCGGTAGCAATCTCGCTCGGCAAACACAACAACGACCATCATACGTAGTCAGCCACGGTAAGCTCCTGCTTCCACTCAAACCGTAGCATCGACATCGTACTCGACGTCCGTCCTAATCACGTACTTTGCGCCCTCGACTACACCTGTGCCCTCGTGAAGCAGTGCACCCTGCGCCTCGCCGTGCGGGAACACAGCAACACTTCCCATAATAGGTTTGACGGGGTAGGCATTGATGACGCCTTCCTTGACACTCGGGATGAAGAAGGTCGTCTCGCCACCGCGAAAGTCGTCATTGAGATAAATGAGGAACGTGAAGAGGGACGACTGGCGCGCGCCCGCAGGCGACGCATCATACTGGTAAGCATCCGTTACCGGATCGATGCCAGACGGCGGCCAAGCTCCGTCTACAAAGCGTTAGCATGCAGGTCAAAGGTATTTGCATTTCCGCATCGCAATAGACACGGCAGCGGGGAATTTACGCACCAATATGGCATCTGTACTCTGCGCCGGGGACGTAGCGGTAGACTCTGAAACGGCGATTAATCCCACGGACTTTCCTCCCCGCAGCGGTTTCTGGGACAAAAGCTTTGACGCGTGCCCAAAGCTTGTCGTGGAATGCTTGGTCGACGATCCAGTAGAAGTTGTGCGCAAGGATACTTACATCTTCGCCTTGGGGCCGCATCGGCGCGTCGGGGATAAATTCTATTGTTTCTCCGGCGGCGATGATGGCAGAGCACTCGTCGGGTGAGAGGACGTCTTTGATCAGACGCAGATCCGGCACAATGGGGTGCTTGTAGCACTGCGTCTGCGGTCCTTGTCCGAGCAGCACCGTGTCGTCTTGCGACGCGTACAGCACGGCTGGGTGAAGATTTGGTGGCTTGCGCTGGGGGCCTTCTGTCGTTTCAATGATTCTGAAACGGTCCTTCAGATTGGTCGCGCAGGATGTGAAGATGCTTTTGTCCTCGATGCTGCGCCGTACTTGCCAGGTGGGCTCACTTGAACCTCGCAAGTTCCATGTCTCTTGCAGTGCAATAGGGCCTTGGCTTGAGATTATGCCATGCGAGGTGTGATCTGTGGGGCCAGTGACTCTGAGAATGGCATCTAGCACCCTAATCAATTCATCGTTGTGAGCATTACTTCCCACTACGGTCTGGCTCGGGACTTGAACATGGATTGTCAGCCCAGACACGACGTCGAGAGTGCGGACCCAGCGGCAGAGAGCGCCTAAAGTTGGCGTATCTTTCCTAATGCGCATTTCTGCTAGCAAGATGAGTGCATCGAGATACTTGGCATCTGTGAGCGCTGCTGATATCCTTGCTGTGAGATTGCTTCCTTCTACTCCATGCACTTAGCCTTGTAGAATCTTTGTTGGAGATGACGATGCTTACCAGCGGAGTTCAATCCGGTTGTACATGCCTGTCGAAAGTCATACACGGCTGTCCTAAGATCTTTGCATGCTTTTGATTTGATGAGGGATGGATGTCCGCTCAACGTCTGCAATGTTTCCACGGCAACTTCGATTTCTTCGGCTGAAATTATGGAATGGACATTCGTTGGCTCCAAAGTTGGAGTGTCATGTGGTGGACTAGGAATTCCAGATGTGCTCTGCTTCTTTACAGCATTGGGTTGTGCATTGTTCCGTTTCCTCTTCGCCATTGCTGTCCCTTTATTCTCTTTTCGGCTCTGATCACGAATTGGCCTTTTAAAATAAAAATGAAAACAAATGTGGAGCTTCGAAATTTGATTATTCGGAGTTTTGGTTCCTGGCATGAAATTCTCCAGGGCAGAAGTGGCAAAAGGTCGAAAGATGTGGCCTGTGCGCAACCGCGGGGAAACGAACATTTGATTCGTTCAGGTCTAGGCTTTGATGGAACACGGATTCATTCATGAATTTCAGGACCGATGCTACACAATAAGGACTTTAGGTATAAGACTAATGGTTACTTGGTTTTCGGTAGCTTCACTCACAATGCCATTTGTCATGTTTAGACATTGCTACAATTTTTACTACAATTTAGTTACTGAAGAAGGGCAATTACAGGTCAAAGTGATCCACTGTTTCCGTAGATAGATTGTTGAGAAGAATTGCGAAGAATCTTTGAACGAAAGCTACAGGTTAGAGAATCATGCAATCTTCGACCTAAACTTTGTAGAACTTAGTTCAATCGATTACATCTGATTTTCCATATGTTTTGGCACAAGACACTGCTTTGGAGTCCATCGGGAAAATTGGTCGAACAAACCGGTTGCATTGCCTAAAGATATGAGAGAAAGATATGAGAGAAAGATATGAGAGAAAGATATG